>JARQOC010000011.1:197325354-197464023 GCA_033576535.1 Allobates femoralis | reverse complement strand
CTCGCTGCTGCCCAGCCCTCACCCAACATACATCCCCCGATACTTGATTGCACGAAAAGGTGACTTTTTTTGGCTTCATCTTAATCCATTTCACTTAAGCAGTGAACACTTGCAAAATTTTTTCAGAAAATGTTGAAGAATTCAAAATATTATCACACGTCCGATAATCAAAAGATAAAGTTGAATGCCCCAAGCGAAAATTTATAAAACCCGCTAAAAGGTTCCTGGGGCAATAGTGTCCAAAGGGCATTTGTTAAATTTTTAATCCCATCGTAAGATGAATCCCTGTCTTCGCTGATTCAGTTTTCAGCCCTTTTTCCCCCCAGGGAACGGGGAAATTCCTGACCCTTCCCAAACCCACACTTTACAAACAGCAATTTAAAACTAGATGTTCAAAAGAAGTTCAAACAAAAACCAAAATCTGCAGGTTTTTTTGTCTATCAAAAATAGACACATTTTACTATGTTTAGATCGATTGACTGGGGCAAATTTACTCAATACAGCCAAAAATTTAAGAAGAAAAAAACGGGAATTTTGTAAAAATAAACTGTTACCTTTTGCTGCACCCAAGTTGTCTTTTGAATTGGGCAAGGGAAAAAAAGTTGTATAAGAGCCCGTATTTTTAGATCCTGTTTAAGGGGACCCGATTGGTCACCATTTGCGGAACTAAAGACCCTTTTTGGGTGTGTCCTAATTTAAAATCATTAAAACTATTGTTGTCTTGCCCCGGGGGGACCCGGGGGTACTCAGAACCGAGCCTCTTTCATTTTTTTGGGGCTGTAGGGTGCACCTTTCTTACCCTCCCCTGAAAAAAACCTTTGTCCCCGGGGCCCGGAGGTAAAAAAAGGGGAAATTTTAAAATGGTGGTGTGTCAAGATGGGCCACTTGCCTTTGGGCAATGGGGATATGATGGGGTTTGCAGGAACAAAGGATGATGGCCCTCCGGGGAGGGTTTTAATGGGTGGTGAGAATGTGGGGAAAAATTGGTGCGGCTGATTTATTCTCCAGTTCCCAGCAGGGTTTCCCCTCACTCCCAAGTTGGCTGTCTTGCTGTGTGGGATTATTTGGGCAGCTTGCAGGTAGACTCCTACTACTTGGGGTAAAGTACGTCAGACAAAAAAGAAAAGCTTGCCCGGCTTTTACTTCCTACTAGCAAACAGTTACTCAGCGGGGCCCCGGGTGTTTTCCCCGCACGGGGATGGCTTGTCTGCATCCCTCCTTTCTTGTGCATTTCGGGCCCTTGGGTTCTGTTCGTGGCTAGCTTCGGGTCGCAGTCAGGGTGCCATGGGGGGCTCTATTGGCCCCCTCACCCTTTTTTGCCGCCTTTCTTTTCCCTGCCCCCTGAGTTCGGGTTCCGGGCAAAGACCTTCACCCGCGGGTTTTAAATTAGGGTGGGGTCTAAACCCCCCCTCCACTTCAACAGGGCCGGCACCCTGGTGGGGGGGCCCGGTCCCTCGGTGCCCCGCTGATCCGGAAAACCCCTTGGCCCCCTTCTTGTTCCTCGGTACGCAGTGGGCCCCCGGGTAGCCTTTCAGTGGCACGGGCTCCCCGGGGCCCAGATCTTCCTCCCAGGTTTCTCAGTTGGCTAGGCTACGGGTTTCCGGTTAGGGTTCTCCCTTCCCCACCCCCTCTTTTCTTTCTTTTTTCCTCCTAATTAGTGTTCCCAGGTTTTATTACATTTCCCTCCCCTCTTAGGGTTTGCCACTGCTCCACCCCACCTGGACCCCCCATTCCCCATTGTGGCATAGAGCTTTGTTTTGAGGATGGGAGGGGTGTGGTGGGTGTTTGGGGTGTGGTTTGCCCCCGACTTTTCCCAGTCCCGGGCTGCAGGGGCTTTTACTTGGCCCACCGGTCGAGGGGTGCCAATGTACAGTAATAATTGAACAGCCCCCTTTTAGACAAGAAAATATAAGAAGAGGATCTATTTGTCTAATGTGTGTGTTATTCCATCCCCTTTTAAACTTTATATAAATTTTCTTGGAAAAAAATTGTAACTGTCTTTGGTCAATTATCCTTTGGACTTACTACATGCATCTTTTGGTGAAAATCAGATCTGTGTTTTTTTCTCCTTATGAATATAATACTAATGTCGAATGTCATAAGCGGCTGACATTAAAAAATAGGGGTTTGATTCAGATGCCAAAAAAAGCAAACTCCCCCCCTTTATCCCCAGTCTCCCCGCTTGGCCTGAAGAGCGTGAAAAGTGAAGTTCGGGGATCTTTTTGGGGGGGCGATAGCTGCAGTTGTCAGTGGGGGGGGCCCAGAATGTTTAGGGTTACAACGCTGGAAAATTTCCCCAAGCCCCAGCTCCCTTGGTTATCTTGGCCTTGCAATAAAAAATCAGTGGAGCCCATAAATTTTTTTTTAAAATTATTTTTTTTTATTTAATTAAAAAAAAAGGTCCTTTTTTTTCTTTGCCATCAAGGTAACACAAGAACAGGGGTTTGGAAAAGCCAGTAGCTGCTTGGTTTATCTGGCTGACAAAAAAAAATATGTCGAATCCCTACACATTCTTTACCAGGAACTTAAACATTTAAAATGAAAAAAACAAGAAAAGTTTTTAAAGTAAAAATCTTTATTTACTTTTATTTACAAAGAAGGAGAGCAAAGGGGGAAGAAGCACACTGGGGGAGAGAGCTTACAGAGGGGGGAAAAGACAGTACACAGGGGGAGAGGCCACATGGGAGAAATCAGTGAGAGAGCACACGGGGGGTGCACAAGGGAAAGATAGCTCCAGGGGAAAGCACATGAAGGAAGAGGAGAAATAAACCCCGGGGGGGGAAAAAATTTCACACTGCCCCCCCAATCGGAATATGGGCCTTCATCTAGTACAAATTGGAATATTCCGGATGGGAGTCAGTACCAGGATAGGGGGGCACATCCCAAGATATATCCCAGGATGGGGATCATTTTAAAAAAGGGGGTCATTATTAGGTTGGGGGATATACACCTGGTTGGGGCATACTACCATAGATAGGATAGAGGAAATATTATCGGGGGGGGACATACATTTGGAGGGGGGACATATACAAGGGGTTTTGGGGGGGCTTAAAAACGGGGGGGGAAAAGTTTTTTGAGGAAAAACCCCCCATAAGTGTCAGCGCATAACAGTTGTCATGACCCATTTATTGCTTTTTTTTTTTTCCTATTTTCCCCCTAAAAAACCTGTGCTCTTTAATTCGGTGCATCTTTTTAAAGCAAAAAACTTGGTAATTCTTTTTTTTACAGAAAAAAAACCAAAAATTTGGTAAAATAATGAGATATTGTAACAAAAGAGGAATCAATAATAGCCCAATAAACCCAATCCCATGTCAAAGTAACACTAAAAAAAAAGGAAAAAAAAGCTTGTCTTTTACTCTAATTTCTTTCCTTCCCCGGGAAAATTTTTTTGAGGCGTGAAGTTTTTTTTTCTTTTGATGGGATTGCTGCTACATCTTATTTTGGGAAATCTCCTAATAAAGAAAATTTTTTTTTGGGGGGAAAAAGATTTGGCAAGTTGTTTTTAAATTTCCCCAATCCGTCCTAAAGCTGTGCTTATCTTTTTTGGGAACAATTCTGTAGATAAAGATTTTCCAGCGTCTCATTATATCACAGGAAAGTCTAAAAAAAGTGACCCTCTTACATAGATTTAAAACCTTGATCCCCTTTACAATATTTCACATTTTGTTTTCCTCCCTTCCCTATTCAAAGGGGACCCCTGTAAGGAAAATGGCCACCAAATTTTTGAGGAGCTTTGGATAGTCCAGAGAGATGAGGGCTCTTGGAAGACCCTGAATACACGGGACATCTGGAGGAAACACCCCCCAACCCTTTTTTCCCTCCCCTAATATTCAATGACACCTAATTTTCTGACATAAAATTATTTTTCTAGTTTTCTTAAAAGGAAAATCCACACAAAGGGAAAAGGGGGGGTACAGAAGGAAAATCGGGGAATACAACAAAGAAGGGGAAGCACTCTTTTAAAAAAATTAAACAAAAAACCGCAAAATTTGGAAGGGAAATTTTTCATCCCAAAGCGGGAAAGCCCTAATGAAGGTTTTAGAAAGAAAGTCTCCTTCGGGGCTCCTAAAAAATTTATTTACATAAAGGGGGCCTTTTCATTTACATGACGGGGTTTTGTCTAAACAAAAATTTTGGGCGGGGAATTTTGTTCAACGGGGACTTTAGTTTAAACAGGGGACAAAGACATTTTGTTTACATGACAGGCATTTCACTTAAAAGACGGAACTTTTATTTTTTGACGGGGAATTTGTTTTTGCAAAACACAGACAGAAGGAAACTTTCGCTCTAATGACGGGGAAAAATTCAGTCTACAGAAGGGCATTTCAGTCTACATGAAGGGGACATTTCACCACATGACGGCATTTAGTCTACATGACAGGGGAATTTCGTTTTACATGACAGGGACATTTCAGCTCTACATGACAGAGACATTTCATTTAATGCAGGGACATTTCAGCTCTAATGACAGGGAATTTCAGCTCCACATGACAGGGAATTTAGTTTCATGACAGGGAATTTTTTAGTTTACATGACAGGCATTTCGTTTAATGACAGGACTTTTAGTCTAATGCAGGGCATTTCGCTAACAGAAGGACTTTTCGTCTACATGCAGGCATTTGCTCACATGACGGGGAACTTTCAGCTTAAATGACGGGGGCTTTTCTCTTACATGCAGGGGCATTTCTTCTACATGACAGGCATTTCAATTTCATAAAGGGGGAATTTCATTACATGCGGGACATTTCAGTCTACATGACGGGGAAACCAGTTCAAGGGAATTTTCCTAATGACAGGGGCATTTCCTTTTACATGACGGGGATTTCGTTTACTGACAAAGGAAACATTTCATTCAAATTTGCAGGGTTTTTTACCTCTGACAGGGCTTCTTTTCTACTCAGGGAATTCAGTTTCTAACATGACGGGAAAATTTTCAGCTCAATGACAGGGACTTTCGTTTCTACTTTTGACAAAAAGGAAATTTCACTCTAATGACAGGGAATTTGTTAAGCAGGACATTTCCTACATGACGGGAATTTTTTCCGCTTCTGAAGGGCATTTCGCCCCCACTGACAGGGACATTTCGTTTTACATGAGGGCTTTTTTGCTCTACTGACGGGCATTTCAGCTTACATGGGGGGATTTTTCCTTTCTACATGCAGGGACATTTTGTTACTTGCGGGATTTTGCTTAAGGCAGGGCTTTCAGCTCTACATGAAAGGGGGCATTTCTTCTACATGAAGGGGGATTTAGTTTCCCATGCGGGGAATTTAAATTCTACATGACAGGGACATTTCAGTTACAGGGCAGGGACTTTTAAAGCTTACATGACGGGGCATTTCGCTTACATGAGGGGGGCATTTTGTCTACATGACGGGAATTTCAGCCTACATGCAGGGAATTTACTCTACATGCGGGGGCATTTTTTTTCCAGACAGGGCATTTTTCTCATGACAGGGCTTTTAGTCTAAATGACAGGACATTTAGCTCTACATGACAGGGAATTTCTAAACAATTTGTCCCATAAGGGGTTTCCTTCAGAAACTTTACTCTAATAAAAATTTCACTCCAGGAAGGGTACTCGGGAAAATCCCGGGAATCGCTCTCTGGGGAATTTCCCGTTTCTCCCCTCCAGGGGGGTTTCAGTCAAAAAGGGGGAATTTCAAGGGAAGATTTGTTTACCCCGGGAATTTGTTAAAAAACCCAGGGCCTTTCGTTTTGGGGGACTTAGGGGGCCAGAAGGGATTTGGGTTTAAGCCTTTCGTTGGGATGAAGGGTCCCCAAAAAAGGGGGGATTTATTTGGAGGGATTTTGGGTTTTTTACTGCGGGGGAACAATCACTTCCAAGGCTTTCCTAAAAGCGGGTCGGGGGTGACAGGCTTGGGGTCTCAGGGGGATTTTCTGCACGGAAGTAAATTTTATGAAGGAATTAGTTACTGGGACTTTCTTAATGAAAAGGGCATTTCCCCGTTCAACAAGACTTCACTTACAGCCCGGGTTTCTAAACGGGCCTTAGGTGGGTTTTTTTCTTCAAAGTTTTTCGGGCCCCCGGGTATTTTGTTATACCCCGGGTTCTTGGTCCCGGGAGCCCCCCTGGTGTATATTTCCCTTTTCAAAAGGGTAAAAATTAGATAAATTGTTTAGCCCGGGGTTGGGTTAGTGACCCCCTAGTTTCTGCCCCCCAAACGGGGGGGCCTTTTGGGGAAGAAATGGGTAACCCTTTTCAAAGGGTTTTGGTTTGGGCCCTAGTTTAGTGTTTTGGTTGGGTTTTTGGGACCTGGGCTCCTTCGCTGTACTTTTGAAAGGGTTCCCTCCGGGAGGGCTATTGGTTTTGGGGCCCTTTTTCCCCCCACTTCCCTTAGCTGTGGGTTTCTTTAGTTTTTCTTTCTGTTTCCACTTGTGAAGGGTTTTTTCCCAGGGGGTCTGTCTAGGATTTGATTTCCTAAACGAGGGGGAAAGGAAAAAAAAAGTCTTTTGTTCTGTTCTACTTACTCCCCATTTAGCCCCCCCACTGTTGTTTTTCTTCTCTTGTTTCGCGTCGCGCTACTCTCTTCTTACCCGGTTTCCCCGGGTTTTTTTAGTTTCCCCATTTTGCAGGATTACTTTCCCCACTCCAAAAGAACCCCGAAAACCCCCCCAAACCCCGAGCCTAGAATAGGGGGGGGGTTTTTTGGCGGGGGGGGGGGGTTTTGCAAACCCCCTTTTTAACGGTTGCCCCCCCCCTTTTTTTTTGAAAAGGCTGGTTCTCCGCGCAAACCCTGGGGCCCCAAAATCCGGGAACGTAGGGGTAAAAGATACTTGGGGCCCCTGCTAAATTTCACCGTTGCCCCCATTCCCTTTGATTGGGGGCGGGAAAAACCTTCGTTCTGTTTCTTCTCATTTTACTTCATTATAGGGGTTAAGGGGCTGAAAATTTTTTTTTAAAATTTTCATACTGGGGAAATTGGGGTATTAATTTGGGGGCCTTGTGGGGCATATACTTTTGGGGCGGGTTGGGGAATATACGGGGGTGAGGGGCTGTTAGGGTTTTCAATCTTGGGGGTTGGGGGGCATAACTTGTGAAGGGGCTATTGGGAATATCCCTTGGGGGAGGGGCGTTAGGGGGCTCAAAACTCTGGGGCTGTAGGGCCCAATTTATCTTTGGGTTTGCATTGGGCCAAAATACTTTGGGTGGATTACGGGTTAACTATTGGGGGTTTAAATACATTTCATACTAAT
Organism: Allobates femoralis; assembly: GCA_033576535.1. Taxonomy (NCBI): domain Eukaryota; kingdom Metazoa; phylum Chordata; class Amphibia; order Anura; family Aromobatidae; genus Allobates; species Allobates femoralis. Next base: position 197,456,805 of record JARQOC010000011.1, on the reverse strand, counting down.
GGGGGTGTGTAACTCCCACGGGTGGGGGGGTAAAGGGCGGGAGCCAGGAAGTCAATTTTTTCCTTTTTAAAAATGATTTCGAAAAAATTTTCCCTTATAAAAAAATATAAAATAATAATAAAAAGAATTTGGTTTGATCCTGCACAATAGAAATCTCTTTTGTGGCCCCTTGGAAAAATTTATTGCCCGATTTTAGGGATTAGTGTACATTACGTAATAGAAAAAAATTTAACTGGCATTTTTTTTTGTCTCGGGAAAACAAAAACAGATTGACGGGTTTTTGTACAGTAAGATAAAAGGGGGGTTCAGGCAGGAAGTGCCCCCGAGAAGATTAAAATGGTTTTATGATATTATATAATATTAATGAAATTTTATATGAATAAATTACCGTTTTTCTGTTTTAAATTCTACGCACCAGATTGAAAGGGTTCCCCAAATTTTGGGTTAAGGGAAAAAGAGAATAAAAATATTTTTTTTTTAAATGGGGGTCCGTTTTTATAATCCCAGTGATGTTTTTTTTGGGTTGTGTGTGTGCATAAAAGCTGGGTAGTTTTGGGATAAGAGCTCTTGCAACTTTAATCAGTCAAAAATTTGCTTTGGATTGTGAGTCAGGGGAAGGAAAGCAAAATAATTATTCAGATCTACAGGAAAAATATTTGAACTGTTTAAACAGGAAAGGAATAAAAAAAGATATCCAAAAATTGTAATCCCGGGGTAAGTATGTTAAACTGTGATTAACAAGTGGAAAATCAGGGGCTCGAAAAAAACCCAAAACATGATTGGGTGACCAACAAACATTTGGCCCAACTGCAAGAAAATTTTTTCGGGATAAAAAAAACCCTCCAAATAACATCAGCTGAAATACGAAAACTATGGTTGGCTTTTTCAAGATGAAAATTAAAAGGAGGACTTGAAGAAAAATGGGTGCATGTCGAGTCCAGAAGAAAGCCATTATGGGGAAAACCCAAAAGTATTCTTACTTGGGCAAACAGCACAGAGTAAGCCCCCAAACTTCGGGAACAAGTAATTTTTAGAGTGATGAGCCCAAAAAATGAACTTTTTGGCCTTTTAAAATAAACATTCATTTGGAGAGGTGTAAACAAGGCTATGTAAAAAAAAAACCCCATTCATATGTAAAGCGGAGGTAGATCTTGATGATGTGGGGGGGATGTGTCGCTACAAAGGCACGGGAAAATTGGTGGGGGTTGAAGGAAGATAATTCAGCACGTTATCGCAAATATGGAGGCAATTTGCATCATCAGCCAGAAGGTGCAATGGGAGTATTTTTTTGTGCCCCTGGAATAACCATAAACAGGACTTTATTTTTCTGGAGAAACCTGGACACAGTGAGCATCATCCCCTTTTCCTAGTACTTGGTGTTCCCAAGATAACAATGATTCAAACCAAGGCCAAGTCGCCCGTCTGGTACAGCAGAAAAAGTGAAGGTTTGAAGGGGCTACCTCATTTTCCTAACCCTGTATATTGAGCCATTTGGGAACTTATATACTGTATTTGAGAATGTGTATATAAGTACTTACTGGAAGAGGCCGCTGCTTATAGTGGGAACAACCTGCTGACCGGTTCACACTTAGGTCTAGAAATTTCACGCCAGGGAGCATGTACATTTTTGCTTTTTTGTATGGAGAATAGTATACCATACTTGAGTGATCATTTTTTATTGTATTTCATGCTAACTGTATATGACTTTTCTAATTTACTTACTGTGATGTATCCTCCAGGTGAAAAAAGAGACGAGAGATGAAAGTGAATTTAGAGGAGCTGAGAAAAAGGTAGGCTTTCCTCACACCTTTTTACGGCATTGTCACGCTCACTAGTCTCTCACTGCTAATTGAAGCCTTTTGCTTTCCTTATTACTGGCATCTTTTTTTCCTATGAAGCTTTCTTTTATTTTCCTCTCCATGAATATCTCTTTAGGGTATGTGCTCACGATCTGGAGGTGCTGTGTGTTGGACTGCAGCCGCCCTATACTCATGATCTGCGTTGGTGCAGGGTGGTGTCTCTCTGTGGTCACCTGATGGTGATCTCTTCCGAATACCCTGCATGAAATTAATATGCTTCAGAGATGCAGATGTCCGGTATCCTGCACCGCAGCTGAAAGAACAGAGAAGCATAGTGAACATGGGAGTTCTTGAAATCCATCCACTGTGCTTGTACTGTACCACACAGCGTTTTGAATGCAGCGGCAACACGCTGCAATTCCTGATCGTGAGCACACACCCTTACATTTTCCAAAAAATGTTCTGTGCTGATTAATTTCATAATATAGCTGCCTGTATATTAAGAATAGTAGCTCCATATTTCTAACTCAGAGCTCCAAATCCCAAGCATAAATGTTATATTGGGTCAGTCATCAGATTTCACATTACAAACTGTATTGTATGTTAGTGATTGGATCTATTTGATCTGCTGTACTAAATCCATGTCAGACTGGCTGTGTAATCCTAATATTAATATGTATATATTTTCTCTTTAGAGAGGAAGTAGACTTGAACTCTTGCACCACCTATTGGAAGTAGTAATCCTAAAAGTCAAAAACGACACTTTAACTAGCCTTGTCCTATGACGGAGGATTTAATCCAGATCAGGGTGTGGCTTTCTGGCTTCTTGAATTCTGAGCTGTTGATCAGAGGTGCCCACACTCTCATCATAACACACACTGTACCTGTAGCTCACCTAGGCTTTATGTGACACAATCCTTCATGCACAGGTACATTATGATGTTAAAAAACACACAGCCAACATCAAAATGTTATTTTCTAAATGTAGTGGTTTGGAGACCTTTATTTAAAAGTTTTTTAACCCCTGCATGACCCATAACATAAGGGTACGTCATGGGCCGTGTCGGTCCCTTTGATGTGAGCTCACATCATTTACCCAACATCTCAGTGATCTCATCAGCAGGGCACTGTAAATAAGAAATTAAAAAATTATGTTTTTAAAAATATGAAAAATAAAACCCACAAAAGTTCAAATCACCCCCCTTTTGCCCCATTGCAAATAAAAGTATTAAAAAAAATTAAAACCATACACATATTTGGTATCGCCACGTTCAGAAATACCCGATCTATCAAGATATGAAATCAGTTAATCAGAGCTATAAACTGTGTAACGGAAAAAAAAGGCCGAAACGCCAAAATTACGTTATTTTGGTCGCTGCAGCATTGTAATAAAGTTCACTAACGGGTGATCAAAACAGCGCATCCACCCAAAAATGGTATCATTAGAAATGTCAGTTCGAACCACAAAAAATAAGCCGTCACACAACCCAGATCCGGAAAAATGAGAACGCTTCATCACGGAACATGGCGCACAAAGTGGGATTCTTTTTTTTTCACAATTCTGAATTTTGTTCCACCTCTCAGATAACAATAAAAGTATACATGTCTGGCATCTACGAACTCGTATCAACCCGAGGCATCATACCAACATGTCAGTTTTACTATATAGTGAACATGGTGAATAAAAAACCCAAAATACAAACGTGTAATTGCACTTTTCTTGCAATTTCACCGCACTTGGAAATTTTCCCAATTTTCTGTACACTATATGGTAAAATAAATGATTGCATCTGAAAGTACAATTCATCTTGCAAAAAAACAATCCATCATATGTCTATATTGACAGAAAAATGAAAAAAGTTATGGCTCTTGGAAGCAGGGGAGCAAAAGATGAAAATGGAAAACGAAAAATCGCCAGGTGGTGAAGGGGTTAAAAAAATATAATAGTAAATTAATCAGCACAGAATATTGGATCTAAAAATGAAATGCTGGTGAAAGATAGATGAATAAATACATAGTGTATTAAAGCCACCTAATAAATGAGTGTTACTAATATTTCTGTTTATAATTCATTATTTCTTAGCTCTGCTCCGTTACACAGAACAACAATAATTTAAGTCTTCACAACGACCAGTTGGAGCAACGTGTCCTGAAACTAAAGGTGAGTTTCATGGAGAAAAGCCTCAAGTACTTGTCAAAAGTGAAGAGATTTTAGTTGAAGGTCTTTCTTGTGGTGAAGAAAATCTGCCCCATTTATGAGGTCTGGGAACTTGCTATCTACCTAGAGCGGCCGTCACACGCAACAGATATCTTGAACGATATCGCTTGAACGATGTCTGTGCGTGTGACGGCAAGATACGACGAGCGATACATGATCAAATCGCAAAATCGAGATCTGAGGCCCGGACCTCAGATCTTGCGATTAACGATTTGACGATCTGCCTCATCGTGGTGTATAACACCACGATGAGCGATCTCCCAGCGGCAGAGCCTATGCTGGGAGATGGTAACTATGGTACACGTCGGGTTACTAAGCGACGCGCGGCGCCTAGTAACCCGATGTGTACCATAGTAACCAGCGAGATCGCAGATCCACATCGCTGGTGAGTCTGTCAGTGTGACATCTCACACAGCGATGTGAGCGATATTGTAAGCGATCGCGCGTGCACGTGATCGCTTACAATATCGCATGAGATATCTTAGCGTGTGACGGCCGCTTTATGGAGAGGAGTTTTCCTGCAACCATAAGAAGACAGTTAAGTAGGTGAGGAGACTTAGGGTGCGTGCACACGGTCCGGAGGAGCTGCGTGTTGGACGTAGCTCCTCCGGATCTGAGTGAATCCGTGGGTGGCCGCAGGGAGACGGCAGCCACCCTGTACTCACCATGTGCGGCGGGTGCAGGGCGGCTTCTCCCTGCAGTCACCCGATGGCAGCCGCTTACGACTCCGCAGCATGAAATAAACATGCTGCGGAGGAGCGGACTCCCGGCAACCCGCACCACAGCTACAAACACGGTGCGGGCGGGTCACGCATAGTGAGGATGGGATTTCTTGAAATCCCATCCACTATGCTAGTACTGTTACTACGCAGCGTTTTGGACGCAGCGGCAAGACTCTGCGTCCAAAACGCTGCGTACACTGATCGTGTGCATGCACCCTTAAAGCCACATCTCTCCTCTAGGAAATATGCAAATTTGCACTTCAGTAAGGAAGTGGATGAACTCCAGTGCCACCTTTAGGTAGCTCCTCAAAGTTATAGTCGCTTTCTAACAAGCTTTTTAATATGACTAAAGGATTTGTGCCAGATCAGAACCCCAAACTACAGACTCTGCGTTTCAGGGGTAACTGCCCCTCATCAGTGTAGTGTGTGGGATATTCTGATCTAGTTCATCCACTTCCTTACTGAAGTGCAAATTTGCCCCATTTATGTAGATTTGTGGCAACTGGTCCCTACTGAAGAGGGCACAATAAAATGGATGACGATAATGCATCAGTGTTGGATTATTTCAACCTAATTTTGCACTATAGAAATCTGCATTGTTTTCAGAGTGCAGTGATTGTAATGAGGCATGATGCAATATCATTTTTCATCTTCATCAACTTTACATTATCTTGATTTGTTCCACAGAGCAAGTTGGATTCAAAGAATCAGGAGCTTCAAGAGAAGGACAAACAGTGTGAAGAGGTCAGTGAGCAATCAGTGTTTAGTTTCTTCTTCCATCTTCATTGGGAGACCCTTTACTCAAAAATCATAATTTTTTACATCATGGATGTAACGTACCGACTTCTCAGCATGTGACTTGCGGTTGCGCCTGCAAAGGTTAATCTATCTCCTCTCACTCAATCCAGCACTCAACCTCTATTCTAGGCTGAAAAGTGAGCACCGATCACACCCCGACACTGTCCATGCAACGCAGCTTCACAACACGCTGCCACCACTTACCGAACATACAGGGCAATGAGTCCCTGAACTAATATTGTCAGCCAATCAACGGATCACACATTAATGCTATGGATTCTTTCAGAGCATATAAGGCTACATTCACACATAGCGCTTTTTTTGCATTCTTTTGTATGGGCATTTTTACCCCCCCCCCCAAAAAAAAAAAACGCAAAAAAAGAAACAGTGCTGTTCAGACAGCATGCTTTTCTTATGGGCCGGGGGAGGAGTGATGTCACAGAGGGGAGGAAGAAGCCTGCTTCCTCTTCCTCTGTGTGACACCTGTGACCGCCCATTAGTTTTCTCAGTGTATTAATATACATTGCGAAATCTAAATTAAACAAAGCCAAATGTATTAAAAATAAAAAAGAATGGAATACTTACCTGTCCGACGCCTTTTCCCGATGTCCGATGGTGAGGCCAGGCAATGTGTATCCTGCAAGAGCCTGCCGTGATGTCAGAGCGGCGCTCCCGGCTCTGATTGGCCGCTCGCGGTCATTTGATATGTATCACATGACCGCGAGCAGCCAATAAGCACCGGGAACACCCCTCTGACATCACGGCACGTCCTGGCAGAAGACACCTCGCCTGGCCTCTTTACCGGACACCAGGGAAAAGGCGTCGGACAGGTAAGTATTCCATTCTTTTTTATTTTTAATACATTTGGCTTTATTTAACTTTGACTTTGCAGTGTATATTAATATACTGTAAAATCAAACGGGCGGTCACAGGTGTCACACAGAGGAAGAGGAAGCAGGATTCTTCCTCCCTCTGTGACGTCAGATGCAGCAGCGCCCGCCCTTATAGGAAAAAGCGCTGGCGCTGCGGTGTAAAGAATTGACAAGTCAATTCTTTTTACGCCGGCGCTTTCTCCCAGAAAGGCGCGTCGCGAAAATACGCGCTGTCTGAACGGCAAAGTGAATTTTACATTCACTTTGCTGTCAGACATTACGCACATGCGCATTTTTGAAAAGCGCTCGTAAAAAAGCGCTCAAAAATGCGCAGTGTGTGAACGCAGCCCAAGAGCCAAACATTTTAAAGTTTTATGCTTTAATATAAAAAAGTTACAAGTTGCTTGGAATAAAAGTTATAAAAGATGAAAATAAAATGGACATACAGATATGCAAAACAGTTACAAAATTACAGAGATACTTAAATTTTCCAATCCAATGTCATCGTGTGTATCCTTGGGGGGAGGAAGATAAAATATGGATCACCTAAGGTCGGCTGACCCCCAACTGTGAATGAGACCTCATGGCTTGCAAGCCTTTTTAAAGGTTTGAGCTGAGGCCGAATTTCTAGCACACCCTTTCATTTTAATATTCTAGTTGCCGGTCTGTGACTGGACCATGGCTCTTTTAGCAAGGGATATATTATTTTCAAATGTTCTTTGTCTTACTACCTGGTCACCACTGGCTATCTGTCAGTGTCATTGAAGCTCCCAGAGGCGTGTGGTCTTTTCTTCTCAAGAAGACCACCTGGGGTCTCTCCTGAGTACAAGAAGACTACAAGTCCTGCTCAAGATGACATAGGTTATGACCTTGGTGTAGTGACATAGAATTTAACCATTAACTGCTGCTGTCTTAATTCCCCTAAAAATAATTTTTTTCCTCTACAATGGATGTAATGGATTTGAAAACCATTGTATGATGCAGTGAAACCCCTCCATACAAGCCTGGTCCGGACTCTCTTGGACACTAGAACAAATCATTCTGAAGGCCGGCCTTCTATTTTAAACTTTGCTATGATCATTGCAAACAAATATCATCGAGGTGTAATCAAATATTTGTAAATTATTCCATCAGAAATAGATCTTAGTAAGTCTGAGTTCGCAAGTCCACTAATCATCTGTTAGAACGGATCCAGCAGGAATCAGTTGGCAATAAAATTGGGCAAATGCAACTTTTCTGTACATTGTGAAAAAAAAGATTTTTGCAAGATGTTTTTTTTTAACATGGGAGTCTATGGAAAACGGATCTGTTACCTGATGGCTATTTATCTTCCATTTGAAACTGATCCAGTAAGCCCGGCCGGCTCCCCAGTGCAACAATTAAGTCCAGAGTCACCATCAGCAAGGGTTAAAGCAGACACAGAGTCAATGAAACCCTCAATGATTCTTTAATTAAATAGTCCTGTGAAACACATGCACATAAGTTGAACATTCATTTCTTGGAGTATTCAGAATGACAGATTTTGGTGCAGCCTTCTCCTTCGGTTTCGGAACCTCTAGGCTCTCATCTAACCTCCTCAACATCATGGTATCCTCACCTTGACCACTAACATATGATTACACTTATTAACTTTATACATAAATGCATAACAGATCAACACCTTTGTGTATTTTCATGCATACATCCGTACTCTCCAGAGCACGGGGAGGGAGGACCCCAGACCCTCTTACAGACTCCCATGTTAAACAGAAGGATCCTGAACAAAAAAATTTTTTTATTTTTCAAAATGGACCAAAACGTTATGTTTAACCTGTTTTAACGTACAATTAGTGACATGTGAGCTTAGCCTAACAAGTAATTGTCTCCGGAGATTCTTCCAAGTGAGGATGTCTTCTGCTGAACCATTGGATTGTGTCAGAGCCTTGGCTACGGAGAATCTAACTGGGACCAGTTAAGGTTTGGTAAAGGGAACGTCATGTAATCTAATTTATTGTTTTTATCTCTATTCTAGAAAGAATCAGTTCTAAACAACACCATCAAAGCCTTACAAAGTCAGCTGGAGGATTCACAAAAGGAAATTGACACGTAAGTAATTTCTCTACGATCATTCAGTGATCCTGTATTACATATTGCTATAAGGTTAAATAATGTTTGATAAGTACTATCTAAATTCTGCCCCTCCAGCAATTTATTTTCTAATGTTTTTAACTTTACAATGAACAATTTTAAAACATCAATTACCGTATATACTCGCGTATAAGCCGAGTTTTTCAGCCCAAAAATTGGGCTGAAAAGTACCCCCTCGGCTTATACGCGAGTATAATACACAGGCCGCCTGCCTGCCCGCCACCATGAGTATACATGCGCCCCCCTATCAGTATCCAGGGCCCCCCTTGCAGCCCAAACCTGTAAAGAAAGATCATTATACTTACACCTGTGGCCGCCGCCGTCCCCGCTCTGCACCGCGATCCTCCATCTTCTTCCGGCTTCCTCCTCTGTCGCAGGCAATGACGTCATTGCCTGGGCGACCGAGGAGGAAGACGGAAGAAGATGGAGGATCGCGGTGCAGAGCGGGGACGGCGGCGGCCACAGGTGTAAGTATAATGATCTTTCTTTACAGGTTTGGGCTGCAAGGGGGGGCCCTGGATACTGATAGGGGGGGGCGCAGGTATACTGATGATGGCGGGCGGGCAGGCGGCCTGTATACCGCTGGGGCTGCTGCAATATATACCACTGGGGCTGCTGCAATATATACCGCTGGGGCTGCTGCAATATATACCACTGGGGCTGCTGCTGTATATACCATTGGGGCTGCTGCTGTATATACCACTGGGGCTGCTGCTGTAACACTGCTGGGGCCTATATATACCACTGGGGAGGCCTGTATACCACACTGCTGGGGGCTGTATACCTGTGCTGAGGTCCACCCTCGGCTTATACACGAGTCAATAGGTTTTCTCAGGTTTTGGGGGCAAAAGTAGGGGGGTCGGCTTATACACGGGTCGGCTTATGCACGAGTATATACGGTACATTTTATTAAACAGAACTAAAATTAAGTTATTCCAACTATATCATATACCAAGAAGAGGTAATTAACTGACATTAACCTGGAGTGTGGTTGTATGTTCATCAGGTGAAATAAGTGTTGAGTATGTCAAGGTGTAACATTAGGTCTATGGCGGTGCACTGCCCACAGACCTAATGTTACAACTTTCAGGACCAAGGGCAGGGGCTCATACAGTACGTACATTACGTACAGTATCTCCTCTACTGTGTGGAGCCGCTGCATCCCTTCATAAAATTCACAAAGCCGACAATAGCCGGCAATACTATACTGACTACATTAACCCCTCTCATGCCCACCTGAGTGGACAGCATATCTCTAGGGGGGATGGGAACCCCCTAGAGACATGTTGCCCACAGCTATTATTAAGATTACACTTCTGGAGCAATCCGGTTACTGCATTCCGGTTTTAAGAACAGATTTAGACACAAAAATGTGTCTGACGGCAATTGCGGTTACCGCATCCGGATCTGGATGCGGTAACTGCAATTACCTTTCCATATGTGACCCCAGCCTATGACTGGAATCACACGGCCAAATGGCTCATTTGAGGATCTCATCAAAATGCCCGTCTGGCCATTCTGCTCACCTGACCTAACAGTGTGACCTGCATAGAAATATATGAAGCTGACACGCTCCAGTCAGGAGAGTTGCTGGCCAGTCCGGAGAGTGCGATGTGATCCTCGCACACCTCATACACTAGTGTAGAGAAGCCCGGCAGTGGCAGAATGCTGAAATAGAAATATCTTCATACAATAACTGAAAAATATAATTCCTTCCCTCGCTAGTTTATATATATATATATATTTGTTTTTATTGAAATTTTCTTTGAACAAGTGCAGAAAATGAAAGAACAAAACAGACATACAGAATAATAGAAGAACAAAGTTTCTCCAATCTCACATACTGCCTCACATCATCAGTTCTATTTTTATATAAAAACATATTTTATCGCATTATTTTTTCTTTTTGGTAAGAGAAGGCTGTGGTCTATTTCTTGTTCTTTCTTGTTTTTTTTTATTACTACCTAATGCCAAACAGCATATTATCATCAGCTAAACCCCAACTGGTGGAAATGCTGGTTGTTTAATGCACTGAAAATATACAGACAGGTTCCATTTAGGACCCAAAATAGGTCCATCACATACTTTTTCTTGATCTACTCAGTTATTATATAATCTTCTTGTATGCATTAGCTTCTGAAGCAAAAACATTACATATGTATTTTTATTTTTCAATAGTGAGGAAGAAGAGCTGCAAGGAAAGACTGAAGAGATAGAGGACAACAAACACATTGACATGGAGATAACAACTGCCGATAAATTTGACAACATCGATGAGGAAGGAAAGAATGAAGAGAAAGAGGACAGTGAAAACATTGACCTGGACATAACAACTGCCGATAAATTTGACAACATCGATGAGGAAGAAAGGAATGAAGAGAAAGAGGACAGAGAAAACATTGACCTGGACATAACAACTGCCGGTAAATTTGATAACATTGATGAGGAAGGAAAGGATGAAGAGAAAGAGGACAGTGAAAACATTGACCTGGACATAACAACTGCAGATGAATTTGACAACATCGATGAGGAAGGAAAGAATGAAGAGATAAAGGATAGTGAAAACATTGACCTGGCAAACAAGCGATAATTACACATCGATGAGGAAGAAGGATAAAGTAAGGATAGTGAAACATTGCTGAATACAATGCGATAAATTGACAACATCGATGAGGAAGGAAAGGATGAAGAGATAAAGGATAGTGAAAACATTGACCTGGACATAACAACTGCCGATAAATTTGACAACATCGATGAGGAAGGAAAGGATGAAGAGATAAAGGATAGTGAAAACATTGACCTGGACGTAACAACTGCCGATAAATTTGACAACATCGATGAGGAAGGAAAGGATGAAGAGATAAAGGATAGTGAAAACATTGACCTGGACATAACAACTGCCGATAAATTTGATAACATCAATGAGGAAGGAAAGGATGAAGAGATAGAGGACAGAAAAAACATTGACCTGGACGTAACAACTGCCGATAAATTTGACAACATCAATGAGGAAGGAAAGAATGAAGAGATAAAGGATAGTGAAAACATTGACCTGGACATAACAACTGCCAATAAATTTGACAACATCAATGAGGAAGAAAAGGATGAAGAGATAGAGGACAGTGAAAACATTGACCTGGACATAACAACTGCCGATAAATTTGATAACATTGATGAGGAAGGAAAGAATGAAGAGATAGAGGACAGAGAAAACATTGACCTGGACATAACAACTGCCGATAAAGTTGACAACATCGATGAGGAAGGAAAGGATGAAGAGATAGAGGACAGCAGACACGTTAAAAAGGGAATAACAACTAAGAATACATTTGAGAAAGTCAGTGGGTAAGTACAGAATCCACCTACAATAAACGTACCGTATTTTTTGGTATGTTCTTCTTCAGTCGCCCCTTTGTCTTGTCCTATGCATGTTTTTCAAAAATCACACCTTTTACATCATTTTTAATGATGAGATCTCTTTGCTCAAAAAGTAACAAAATAGGTTAATCCCAGGAATGAAGAAATCCTTTTGTAACTTTGTACCATATTCATTCATTTCGAGAGTGAGAGAGATAAGGACTAAACCGCACTGCCATAAAAATCCATCCAATGTAGAAGAAAATGTGATTTTTATTCGTCCACGTGTTTCTGAGAGCAAGTTCTCCTTCTTCAGGACAAATAATATCACGTATGATGATCACATATGCTCTAAACGAATAAAAATCACCTTTTCTTCTACATCGATGGAGTATTCCTTTGCGACAGCGCGGCTTGGTTCCACCTCCCCAAATGGCTCATACAATTAATTTGTACTATTGTCTCTGGACTGTTTCTCTCCCCAGATAAGGCCCTATTTGCACCACTATTGTCTTTTTATCTTTCGGTTATTTTGGTTTCTGGATTTTGATGCATTTGGCACAATAAATGTTAGCAAATACTGCAAGACAAAAAAGAAAAGAGCCTTCATTTCTTAGGCCCCTTCACATCACGTTTTTTGCACATCCGTGGTGATCCTTGAATGTCAAGCATAACAAGAACAGGCACGGAGTTGTGCCAACAGATGCCACTGAAGCCCACGGTGTTGTCCACGGATCCGTCATCAGTTAGCAGAGATAGGGCTGTACCTTGCTCCTGAGCATGCGCAGTACAGCAAATCGGATCCATTTTCTGGGTAGGATTGTTTGTCGGATCCGTTTTGATCCGTCACCATAGAGCTCCATGTTACTTGAAATGTATAGCAACAAATTAGTTTCTGTCCGATTTTTTCATGGAAGGCCAAAATCTGATTTTGGGGACGGGAAAAAAGCTGACACAAACGGATCCACCACAAAACTGACACAATCGGAAGCCAATAAGGACCAATCCGTGCACATCCATGCCCATAGAGATACATGGAGACCTAATCAGATCCGTGGCTATCTGTTTTACAACGGATAGTCAAGGATCCACAAAAACGTGATGTGAAGTTGCCTTAAGAGCTCTAGTCTCCCTGTAGAACGTCAACTCCTTGTTAATTTAACTCACAAAGAACGATGCTTCAGGTCTGCAATGGGATCAAATTCTTACTCTAATCCACAGCAGATAGATGTAAAACAAATAGATGAAGTATATCATTGTCCTTTATTTGTTTTTGGCCCACTTTAGTTATTTTACTTTGAAAATGGCCAAACCGTTGCATGGAATTACTCTATTTATATTGTCGTATTGTGATGGGATTGTATCCAAAGGAATGCGATGTTTTTTTGTTTTTGGATATTTTGTTCATGATCAATATATTTGTTTCAACAGCAGCCGACCCGGACCATGGAGCAGACTGTTCAGGTAAAAGCAGGATTTTTATTTTTATGTTGTATTAGTTGTAGAGTCCGGCGTTGCCTGGAAGTAATGCCCACATATGGTCATAATGCTCATATATGGTAATATCGCCAATATATGGCAATATTGCAAATATATTGTAATGTATTTATGTGCGTATTGTCATAGCCGCACCCCCTCACAATATCTACACCCCTTAATAACTCCTCCTCTAAACATAGCCCCACCCCTTTCATAGTGATGTCTCATGTATAGCACACCCCCTTCATAGCTCCACCCCTCCACATAGCTCAGGGGCAGGGCTATGTGGAGGCAGAAATATGTGGAGATGTAGGCTGTGGAGTGAGCGTGGCTATGTGGAGTGGGCATGGCTATGTGGAGTGGGTGGGGTTATTGCCACATACACACATACATACACTCAGCTGTATATTTTAGATAGCTATTTTCTTATGGGACAAAGAAAGTACAAGCTTAATTTCTCTTTTGCATTTCTGTATGTACAAATTACAGGGGATTCATGGTTTTCAGTCTTCTGCACAGAAAGTAATGCAGAGAATACACAACTTGTGTCCCCCGGCATCAATCCCACATGCACAATGAGTCTCTCATTGCCACCATTATCCATACTTCTTTATCATACACCTCCATACTTTATCATACTACCGTGTTTCCAAGAAAATAAAATGTACTAGGGGGGTTTACTATGCTGCTGAATATAAGGCACCCCCCGAAAGTAAGACATGCTAGTTCTTTGTAGGAAAGCATGCCCGCCGAACAGAAGACCAGGGCATGCAACTATGACTCCTCCCGTAGCCTGCTGCCCGTGTCTGGTGCCCACTGCACTGTCTATCTGGCTCAGCTGCTGTAGATGTATGTTAAGCTGCCAGCCAATCAGAGTGCAGCAGCCTCCAGCCAATCAGAGGCCAGCAGGTAATGTCTGCGCATGACATACGGGGGATGCTGACCTATGATTGGCTTACATCTACAGTAGCTAGAGAGCTCAGAGCGGTTCCAGTACCAATCAGAGCAGATACCATAATGGGGATATTAGGGGCTTCAAGGGGATGATGGGGACCACCATATTGAGGGCCTCAAGGGGATAATGGGGGCTGCAAGAAGATGATGGAGATACTGTATTGAGGCCTGCAAGGGGATTATAGGGGCTGCAAGGGGATGATGGGGGCTGCAAGGGGATGAGGTGGATATTGGGGGCTGTAGGGGGAAGATTTGGGGTTGCAAAGGGATGATGGGGATACTGTATTGGGAGCTGCAAAGGAATGATGGGGGCTGCAATAAGACATCCCCTGAAAATAAGATGTAGTGCATCTATGAGAGAAAAATGAATTTAAAACACTGTCTTATTTCCAGGGAAAAGGGGTATCATACACCTTCATACTCATGCTTTATCATATGAACATACACCGCCAAACTCATATTTTATCATACCACCATACACATGCATACTTTTTTGGGCACCTATTTTATGTATTTTGCCTGGGAGTGGCATCACTAATATAAGTTCCCTGCCCAAAGTAAAATACTTACCAGCCGCTACCTTCTCCACCTCCCATTCCGCCATCTTGTGACCAAAGCTCCTGACTGGTTGGAAGTCAGATGTAACGGTCCCAAGTTCTCTATACAAGTCTATGAGACCCTTTTTTTTGACTCTCATAGACTTGCTGATGGACTTTTGAGAGGAGATCTTGGGCGTGCTTGGCAAACACTGGAGTGATCCGACCATGAAATGAACAAAAAAATGCTGAGTGCTTTAACAAAGAAAAGATGAACATATACAGTAATTACCATATTCACTTAAATAAAACTACGACCCCTGATAGAATGATAAATGGATATAGTTGCTCCAGGAACTAATAATTTAAGAAAAGCCTCTCGTGCATCCTGATATTGTCTCGAAATCTGTTCTCAAGTCATAAGGTACCGTTACACGTTTCAATGTTGAAACGATATCACCAACGATCTCATGGGCGGGTGGTCATTAGGACATCGTTTAGAGATCGTTGGTGAGATGTCAGACGTCTATCGTCTGCATGATGCACTAAATATCCAGCAAGCAGCTATCGTTCGCACAACCCAGCGAACGATACTTGTTCACTGTTGTGAATAGGTAAAGTCGATAATGACATCGTTATTGTGGTGTCACACACAACAATGCAGCAGGTTGGCTGATCGTGGATCGTCTGATTTGAGAATATGTTATCAAATCTGCGATCAATGATCCAATGATATATCGTGATCGTATCTCAGTGTCACACTCAACTACCTAGTAATGATGTTGTTTCAACGACTCCAAACCCGTGACGTTTCAGCAATATCGTTCATGATCTCGTACCGTGTAACGAGGCCTTAAGTCCTTTGGACCAATGTCCACACAAGACTCATGTTTTCTCACGTTTGCTTTTTTCTTCATTTAGATTCGCTGCAGAGAGTTTTTCTTACCTGCTGTTTCCAGGAATGAACGGTAAGACTAGAGACTTAGGTCCTTTTCACATCTGCGCTTGCCCTGCTTTTGGCTGTATTGCGTATTCATTGCGTTTTTACCGCCAAACGCAATGAACGCATGCGTTAATGCACCCATTGATTTAAATGAGTAAGGCTGCCTTCACATTAGCGTTTGTGTCTGCATGCTGATGGCATGCAGACACAAACGCAGTCAAAAGCAGGGTCTAATGATGTGTCTGCAGCGGAGAATGTCCGCCTGCGGACACATCACTGTGCAGCCCGGCAGCCAATCAGCGGTGTCCGGGGTCGGAGATCAGCGCCGGAGATCTCCGCCTCCCGGCCGCCGGTAACCTCCGGGACATGTTGGCGGGGAGAAACAGCTGATTTGACAGCTGTTTGAATCTCCGAGAGGAGATGTCGGCGCGGGAAGATTCAAACAGCTGTCAAATCAGCTGTTTCTCCCCGCCGACATCGCTAGCAGATTACCAGGGGTGAGGAAGAAGAGATCAGCAGAGGCTGAGCTGATCTCCTGGTGGCCGTCGGTGGTCTCCTGTGACATCATCGGCGGCCACCGGGAGATTTTGCAATGGGTCTGCAGCGTTCTCCTGCGCTGTCAAGCGCAGAACACTGCGGACCCATTGAAGACAATGCATGTTTTGTGCGCTTGGGGACGCTTGCTGATTTTCCAAGGTCCCCGAGCGCACAAAAAATGCAACATGCTGCGTCCCGGGTGCGGACGCTGGACACCGGAAGGAGCAGATATCGTCCGCATCCGCACCCGAACGCAGCAAACGCAAGCACTATGCGTTCCTATGTTAAACATAGGAACGCAGTGCGCATGCGTTTGACTGCGTATGGGAACGCAGCATAAGCTGCGTTCGCATACGCAAATGTGAAGGCAGCCTAATGCATTGCAAACGCAAGTAAAAACGCATGTCATTTTCTGCAAACGCAGAACGCATGCGTTTTTGCAAATGCAGACCACAACGCGGCTGAACACGCTTGACTATATGATTTCTTTCTTATTTTCTAGACTTTAACAACTACAGAGAAGAGTTTCCCATGGCTCAAGGTAGCTGGCACGATGGCAGAACCAAGAAAGAAGGTGAGCAGAGAAAGGGCATATGTGGGGCAGAGACAGGGTACCAGATGAGCCCCTCCAAAAATGCTCCTGGCCAACCAAGATGGGCCCAGACCAGCAAGTCCTCCATCCTCAAGAGACAAGAAGGAGTGATCCTCCTGGCCAACCAAGATGTTCCCAGACCAGCCAACCCCCTCCTGCAGAGACAAAGAGGGGTGTGCCTCCTGGTCAACCAAAACAGGTCCAGTCCAGCCAGTCCCCTCCTCCAGAGACAGGAAGGGGTGTGTCTCCTGGCCAACCAAAACAGGCCCAGACCAGCCAGCCACCCCTCAAGATAAAAGGAGGGGTGTGCCTCCAGGACAACCAAGATGGGTCTAGACCAGCCAGCATCCCCGTCCAAGAACAAGGAGGAGGTTTGCCTCCCGGCCAACCAAGACATGCCCAGACCAACGAGCCCTCCCTCCAGGAAGAAGGATGTGGTTTACCTCCTGGCCAACCAAGACAGGCTCAGAACAACCAGGGAAAAGAATTGGGGGTGCCTCCTGGCCAATTCAAGGCAGGACCAGATCAACCAGCCCCCCTTCCAGGGACAAGAATGGTGTGTGTTTTCTGGCCAATTAAGACAGGCTGAGACCAACCACTTCCCCTTCCAGGGACAAGAATGGGGTATGCCTCCTGGCCAATACAAATGGGTTTTATTTCCAGGCCAACCAGGACAGGGCCAGCCCTTCCTCCAGCTATACAGATGGGATGAATTTTCTGGCCAACCAAGGCAGGCCCAGACGACCCAGCCCCCCTTCCAGGAACAAGGATTGGGTGTGCCTCCTGGCCAATCAAGACAGGCCCAGACCAACCTGCCCGTCTTCCAGGGAAAAGAATGGAATTTGCCTCCTGGCCAATACAAATGGGTTTTATTTCCTGGCCAACCAGGACAGAGCCAGCCCTTCCTCCAGCTATACAGACGAGTTGGATTTTCTGGCCCAAAACCAAGGCAGGCCCAGACGACCCAGCCCCCCTTCCAGGGACAAGGATTGGGGTGTGCCTCCTGGCCAATCAAGACAGGCCCAGACCAGCCAGCCCCCTTACAAGGACAAGGATTGGGTGTGCCTCCTGGCCAATCAAGACAGGCCCAGACCAGCCAGACCCCATTCCAGGGACAAGGATTGGGTGTGCCTCCTGGCCAATCAAGACAGACCCAGACCAACCAGCCCCCCATCCAGGGACAAGAATGGTGTGTTACCTTCAGGCCAACCAAGACAGGCCCAGACCAACAGCTCCCTTCCAGGTACAAGGAGGGGGTGTTGCCCCTACCCTCCTAAGATAGACCCAGACCAGCCACCCCCCCATAGGGGCAAGGAGGGTGTGTGTGTGTCGGGAGGGTAGGGCAGGGTGTGTTGTGTTCGGGAGGGTAGGGCGTGGTGTGTGTGTGGGGGTTAGAGCAGGGTGTGTGTCGGGGATGTAGGGCGGGGTGTGTGTGTCGGGGGGTAGGGCGGGGTGTGTGTGTCGGGGGGGTAGGGCGGGTGTGTGTGTCGGGGGGGGTAGGGCTGAGTGTGTGTGTCGGGGGGTAGGCGGGGTGTGTGGTCGGGGGGTTGGTGGGGTGTGTGTTCGGGGGGTAGGGGGGTGTGTGTGTCGGGGGAGGTAGGGGCGGGGTGTGTGTGTGTCGGGGAGGTAGGGCAGGGTGTGGTGTGTCGGGGGGGTAGGGCGGGGGGTGTGTGTGTTGGGGGGGTACGGCTGAGTGTGTGTGTCGGGAGGGTAGGGCGGGGTGTGTGTGTCGGGGGGTAGGGCTGAGTGTGTGTGTCGGGGGGGTACGGCGGGGTGTGTGTGTCGGGGGGGTACGGCAGGTGACACATTCCTTCGGGAAGGTGGGTGCTGGCATCATGGGTTTTATTTCGGCAACAGGCAGGGCCGGCTTCTCGTGATACGTGGGTGAAGGAAGGCGGCCCAGGCGCCTTGGAAGTGTGTGTGTCTGGCATCAAGCGGAGCCGTGCGTGTTCCAGGGGAAGATGGGTTCTCTGGAATAATGGTTTTAGTTCTGGAAAGGACAGAGCAGCCCTCCTCCAGCTAGGGCCCCAAGCGGCCAGCGCTTTCAGGGAAGGTTGGGTGTGTTCGGCCAATCGAGGCAGGACGAGCTTACAGGAAGGATTGGTGTGCTCCTGGAGTCAAGACAGGCCGGACGGTGCCTTTGGGACAAGGTTGGGTTGCTCTGTGCTCACGGAGAGGTCAGGCCTAGGGGTGTGTGTGTCAGGCAACGGCGAAGGAGGCAGACACCAGTCCTTCCGGTAGGAGGGTGTGTGTGTCGCTAGAGTACGGCAGGCAGAGCCCTGTGTGGTCGGGGGTCGGTGGTGTGTGTGTCGGGGGGTAGGGAGGGGTGTGTGTGTCGGGGAGGTAGGGCGGGTGTGTGTGTCGGGGAGGTAGGGCAGGGTGTGTGTCGGGGGTAGGGCGGGGGTGTGTGTGTCTGGGGGGTAGGGGGGTGTGTGTGTCGGGGGGTAGGGGGGTGTGTGTGTGTCGGGTAGGGGGTGGGCGGGGTGTGTGTGTGGTCGGGGGGTAGGCGGGGTGTGTGTCGGGGGTGGCGGGGGTGTGTGTGTCGGGGGGTAGGGCGGGGTGTGTGTGTCGGGGGGGTAGGCGGGGTGTGTGTGTCGGGGGGTAGGGCAGGGTGTGTGTGTCGGGGGGTAGGGCGGGGTGTGTGTGTGTCGGGGGGTAGGGCGGGGGGTGTGTGTGTTGGGGGGGTGGGGTGGAGTGTGTGTGTCGGGGGGTTCGGCGGGGTGTGTGTGTCGGGGGGTACGGCGGGGTGTGTGTGTCGGGGGGTACGGCGGGGTGTGTGTGTCGGGGGGGTACGGCGGGGTGTGTGTGTCGGGGGGTACAGCGGGGTGTGTGTGTCGGGGGGGTGTAGGCGGGGTGGTGTGTGTGTCGGGGGGGTAGGGCGGGGTGTGTGTGTTTGGGGATACGGCGGGTGTGTGTGTCGGGGGGTAGGGCGGGGTGTGTGTGTGGTGGGGGGTACGGGCTGGAGTGTGTGTGTCGGGGGGTAGGGCTGGAGTGTGTGTTGGGGGTGTACGGCGGGGGTGTGTGTGTCGGGGGGTTGGCGGGGGTGTGTGTGTCGGGAGGGTAGGGCGGGTTGTGTGTGTCGGGAGGGTAGGGCGGGGTGTGTGTGTCGGGGGGTAGGGCGGGGTGTCTGTGTCGGGGGGTAGGCGGGGTGTGTGTGTCGGGGGGGTAGGGGGGGTGTGTGTGTTCGGGGGGGTACGGGGGGGTGTGTGTGTCGGGAGGTACGGCGGGGTGTGTGTGTCGGGGGGGTAGGGCGGGGTGTGTGTCGGGGGGGTAGGGTGGGGTGTGTGTGTCGGGGGGGTAGGGCGGGGTGTGTGTGTCGGGGGGGTAGGCGGGGTGTGTGTGTCGGGAGGGTAGGGCAGGGTGTGTGTGTCGGGAGGGTAGGGTGTGGTGTGGGTGTGTACGGGGGTGGTGTAGGGGGGTACGGGGGGTGTGTTGGTACGGGGGGTGGGGAGGTAGGGCGGTGGTGCGGTGGTTGTGTGTCGGGGGGTAGGGCAGGGTGTGTGTGTGTGGGGGGTTGGGGGTAGGCGGGTGTGTGTGTCGCGGGTGGGGGTGTTTGGGTGGGGTGGTGATGTTGTGTCGGGGGGGTACGGCGGGGTGTGTGTGTCGGGGGGTACGGCGGGGTGTGTGTGTGTCGGGGGGTACGCGGGGTGTGTGTGTCGGGGGTCGCGGGTGTGTGGGGGCAGCGGGGTGTGTTGTGGGGGGATAGGCGGGTGTGTGTGTGTGGGGGGTAGGGCGGGTGGCTGTTGGTCGGGGGTGTGTGTGTCGGGGTAGGGCGGGGTGTGTGTGTTGGGGGGGTACGGCTGAGTGTGTGTGTCGGGGGGAGGGCTTGTTTTGGGGGCGGGGTGTGTGTGTCAGGGGGTATGGGCGGGTGTGTGTGTCGGGGGAGTAGGGCGGGGTGTGTGTGTCGGGGGGGTAGGCGGGTGTGTGTGTGTCGGAGGGTAGGGCGGGGTGTGTGTGTCGGGAGGGGGTTAGGGCGGGGGTGTGTGTGTGTGGTCGGGGGGTAGTGGCGGGGTCGTGGGGTGTGTGTGTGGGGGTAGGGCGGGGTGTGTGTGTCGGGGAAGTAGGGGGGGTGTGTGTGTCGGGGGGGTAGGGCGGGGTGGGTGTGTCGGGGGGTACGGCGGGGTGTGTGTGTCGGGGGGACAGGGCGTGGTGTGGGTGGTGTGGTGTGTGTGTCGGGGGGTAGAGCGGGGTGTGTGTCGGGGAGGTAGGGCGGGGTGTGTGTCGGGAGGGTAGGGCGGGGTGTGTGTGTCTGGGGGGTAGGGCGGGGTGTGTGTGTCGGGGGGTAGGGTGGGGTGTGTGTGTCGGGGGGGTACAGCGGGGTGTGTGTGTCGGGGGATACGGCGGGGTGTGTGTGTCGGGGGGGTACGGTGGGGTGTGTGTGTCGGGGGGGTAGGCCGGGGTGTGTGTGTCGGGGGGATACAGCGGGGTGTGTGTGTTGTGGGGGTAGGGCGAGGCGTGTGTGTCGGGGGGTAGGCCGGGGTGTGTGTGTTGCGGGGGTACGGCTGAATGTGTGTGTCGGGAGGGTAGGGCGGGGTGTGTGTGTCGGGGGGTAGGGCTGAGTATGTGAGTCGGGGGGGTACTGCGGGGTGTGTGTGTCGGGGGGGTACGGCGGGGTGTGTGTGTTCGGGAGGGTAGGGCGGGGTGTGTGTGTCGGGGGGGTAGGGCGGGGTGTGTGTGTCGGGGGGGTAGGGCGGGGTGTGTGTGTCGGGAGGGTAGGGCGGGGTGTGTGTGTCGGGGGGGTAGGGAAGGGTGTGTGTGTCGGGGGGGTAGGGCAGGGTGTGTGTATCGGGGGGGTACGGCGGGGTGTGTGTGTCGGGGGGTACGGCGGGGTGTTTGTGTCAGGGGGGTATGGCGGGGTGTGTGTGTCGAGGGGTACGGCGGGGTGTGTGTATCGGGGGGTACGGCGGGGTGTTTGTGTCGGGGGGGTAGGGGCGGGGTGTGTGTGTCGGGGGGGTAGGGCGGGGTGTGTCTGTTGGGGGGATACGGCGGGGTGTGTGTGTCGATGGGTAGGGCGAGGTGTGTGTGTCGGGGGGCTACGGCTGAGTGTGTGTGTCGGGGGGGTACGGCTGAGTGTGTGTGTCGGGGGGTAGGGCGGGGTGTTTGTGTCGGGAGGGTAGGGCTGAGTGTGTGTGTCGGGGGGTGTACGGCGGGGTGTGTGTGTCGGGGGGGTAGGGCGGGGTGTGTGTGTCGTACCCCCCGATACACACACCCCGCCGTACTCCCCCGACACACACACTCAGCCCTACCCTCCTGACACAAACACCCCGCCCTACCCCCCCGACACACACAACTCAGCCGTACCCCCCCGACTCACACACCCCGCCGTACCCCCCGACACACACACCCGCTGTATCCCCCCAACACACCCCGCCGTACCCCCCGACACACACACCCCACCTACCCCCGACACACACACACCCCGCCTACCCCCCGACACACACAGCCCGCCTACCCCCCGACACACTCACCACGCCGTACCCCCCGACACACACACCCGCCGTCACCCCCCGACAACACCACTCCTCGCCCTACCCCCCCGACACACACACCCCCGCCCTACCCCGACACACACTCCCGCCGTACCCCCCGACACATACAACCCGCAGTACCCCCGACACACACACCCCGCCGTACCCCCCAGACACACACACCTCGCCCTACCCCGACACAAACACCCGCCCTACCCCACCCGACACACATCCCCGGCGTACCCCCAAAACACATACTCCCCGCCATACCCCCCCGACACACACACCCCGCCGTACCCCCCAACACACACACCCCGCCGTACCCCCCGAAACACACACCCCGCCCTACCCCCCGACACACACACCCCACCTACCCCCCGACACACTCACCCCGCCTTACCCCCCGACACACACACCCCGCCGTACCCCACCGACACACACACCCGCCCTACCCCCCGACACACACACCCCGCCCTACCCCCGCCACACTCACCCCGCCGTACCCCCAACACACACTACCCCGCCGTACTCCCCGACACAACACCCACTACCCACGCACACTCACGCCCCCGACACCACACCCACCGTACCCCCCCCTAACCCCGACACACACACCCCGCGTACCCCCCGACACACACACCCCGCCCTACCCCCCGACACACACACCCCGCCTCCCACCCCACACACACCCGCCCTACCCCCCCACACACACACCCCGCCGCCGTACCCCCCGACACACACCCCGCCTACCCCCGACACACACCCCCGCCGTACCCCCCCGACACACAACCCGCCTACCCCCGACCACACCCCCCACCCCCAACAACACCCCGCCCACCCCCCCGACACACACACCCCGCCTACCCCCAGACACACACACCCCGCCTACCCCCCAAACACATACTCCCGCCTACCCCCGAACACACACCCCGCCGTACCCCCCCAACACACCACCCCGCCCTACCCCCCGACACACCACCCGCCCTACCCCCGACACACATCACCCCCCTTACCCCCGACACACACACCCCGCCGTACCCCCCGACACACACACCCGCCCCACCACCCCGACCCCAACACACCCGCCTACCCCCCCGACACACACCCCGCCCTACCCCCGCCACACACACCCCGCGTACCCCCCGACACACACCCCGCCGTACCCCCCACACACACACCCCGCCGTACCCCCCGACACACACACACCCGCCTACCCCCGACACACACACCCCGCCTACCCCCGAACACACACCCCGCCGTACCCCCCCGACACAACACCCCGCCCTACCCCCCGAACACATACACCAGCCTTTCCCCCGACACACACACCCCGCGTACCCCCCAACACACACACTCCCCCTACCCCACACACAACACGCACCCCCGCCTACCCCCCCGACACACACCCCGCCGTACCCCAAAACACAACCCCCGCCTACCCCCGCACACACACCCGCCGTACCCCCCACACCACCCGCCGTACCCCCAACACACCACCCCCCGTACCCCCAAACACACACCCCACCTACCCCCCGACACACCACCCCCCTACCCCCGACACACACACCCGCCCTACCCCACGACACACACACCCCGCCTACCCCCCGACACACACACCCGCCCTACCCCCCACACTCACCCCGCCGTACCCCACGCACACCACACCCCCCTACCCCCCGACACAACACCCCGCCGTACCCCCCGACTACACACACCCCGCCTACCCCCGACACACACACCCCGCCGTACCCCCCGACAACACCCCGCCCTACCCCCCCACAACACCAACCCGCCCTACCCCCCCCGACACACACCCGCCGTACCCCCCGACAAAACACCCCCGCCGTACCCCCCACACACACACACCCCCCGTACCCCCCCGACACACACACCCCCCTACCCCCGACACACACACCCCGCCCTACCCCCCGACACACCACCCCGCCCTACCCCCCGAACACACACACCCCGCCGTACCCCCCGACACACACACCCCGCCCGTACCCCCGACACACACACCCGCCCTAGCCACCCGACACACACACCCCGCCGTACCCCCCGACTCACACACCCCGCGTACCCACCAACACACCCCGCCCTACTCCACCCCTGTCACACCACCCACCACCCGACCACCACCCGCCCGTACCCCCGACACACACACCCCGCCGTACCCCCCGACACACACACCCCGCCCTACCCCCCGACACACACACCCGCCTACCCCCCGACACACTCACCACCGCCCTACCCCCCCGACACACACACCCCGCCGTACCCCCCGACACACACACTCCGCAGTACCCCCCGACACACACACCCCGCCGTACCCCCCCGACACCACACCCCGCCGTACCCCCCAGACACACACCCCGCCTACCCCCCGACTCACACACCCCGCCGTACCCCCCGACACACACACCCCGCCTATCCCCCCAACACACACCCCGCCGTACCCCCGACACACACACCCCGCCCTACCCCCGCAACACACACCCCGCTCACCCCACCAACAACACACCCGCCCTACCCCCCGACACACACCACCCGCCGTACCCCGACAAACACACCCGCCTACCCCCGAACACACCACCCCACCTACCCCCACGACACACACACCCCCCGTACCCCCCCAACACACACACCCGCCGTACCCCCCGACACACAACCCGCCGTACCCCCCGACACACACCCCACCCTACCCCCCACACTCACACCCCCGTACCCCCCGACACACACCACCCCGCCTACCCCCCACACACACCCCGCCCTACCCCCGACACCACACCCCGCCGTACCCCCCGACACACACACCCCGCCGTACCCCCCCGACAACACACCCCGCCCTACTCCCCGACACACAACCCGCCGTACCCCCAGACACACACACCTCCTACCCCCCACACACCCCGCCGTATCCGCCAACACACCCCACCCTACCCCCGACAACACACCCCCGCTACCCCCACCAACACACACACCCGCCCTACCCCCGACACACACACTCCCTGCCGTACCCCCGACACACACACCCCGCCCTACCCCACGACAACACACCCCGCTCTACCCCACCAACACACACACCCCGCCCTACCCCCCCGACACATACACCCCGCCATACCCCCCGACCACACACAACCCCGCCTATACCCCCCGACACACCACCCCGCCCTACCCCCCCGACACACACCCGCCCCTACCCCCCGACACACCAACCCGCCGTACCCCCCGACACACCACCGCCGTCCTACCCCCGACACACACACCCCGCCGTACCCCCCCGAACACAACACCCCACCGTACCCCCGACACACACCCGCCGTACTCCTCGACTCACACACACCACCGCCCTACTCCCCGACACACACACCCGCCCTACCCTTCGATACACACACCCCGCCGTACCCCCCGATACACACACCCCGCCGTACCCCCCGACACACACAATCCCGCCCTGCCCCCCCGACACACACACCCCGCCGTACCCCCCGACTACAACACCCGCCGTACCCCCAGACAACACACACCCCGCCGTTCCCCCCAACAACACACCCGCCGTACCCCCGACACACACACCACGCCTACCCCCGACACACACACACCGCCCTACCCCCCGCACACCACTCACCCTGCCCTACCCCCCCGAACACACACCCCGCCCTACCCCCCCGACACACTAACCCTGCCGTACCCCCCGACACACACTCCGCGTACCCCCCGACACAACACCCGCCGTACCCCCGACACACACAACCCGCGTCCCCCCGAACAACCACACCCCGCCGTATACCCCCCGACTCACACCACCCCGCCGTACCCCCGACACACACACCCCGCCCTTACCCCCCAACACACACCCCGCCGTATCTCCCCAACACACACCCCGCCCTACCCCCCGACACACACACCCCGCTCTACCCCCACCAACACACACACCCCGCCCTACCCCCCGACACACACACCCGCCGTACCCCCGACATACACCCCGCCCTACCCCTGACACCACACGCCGCCCTACCCCCACGACACACACACCCCGCCGTACCCCCCCAACACACACACCCCGCCGTACCCCCCGTTACACACAACCCGCCGTACCCCCGACACACACAACCCGCCGTACCCGTCGACACACACACACCACCATACCCCCCGACTCACACACCCCGCCCTACCCCCGGCACACACACCCCGCCTTACCCCCCCGACATACACACGCCGCCCTACCCCCATGACACACACACCCCGCCCTACCCCCCGACATACACATCCAGCCCTACCCCCCGACATACACACCCCGCCCTACCCCCGACACACACAAAGACACACACACCCCGCCCTACCCCCCGACACACACCACGCGCCCTACCCCCCCGACACACACACCCCGCCGTACCCCCCTGACACACACCCCGCCGTACCCCCACGACACACACACCCCGCCGGACCACCCCGACACACACACCCCGCCCTACCCCCTGAGACACACCCGCTCTACCCCCCCGACACACACACCCCGCCCTACCCCCGACACACACACCCGCCCTACCCCCCGACATACACATGCCGCCCTACCCCCCGACACACACACCCCGCCCTACCCCCGACACACACACCCCACCCTACTCCCCCAACACACACACCCTGCCCTACCCCGCCACACTCACCCCGCCGTACCCCCACGACACACACTCCCCGCACGTACCCCCGACACATACACCCCGCCGTACCCCCGATACACACACCCCGCCGTACCCCCCGACACACACACCCCGCCGTACCCCCAGACACACACACCTCGCCCTACCCCCCGACACAAACACCCCGCCCTACCCCACCCGACACACACCCCGACGTACCCCAAAACACATACTCCCCGCCATACCCCCCCGACACACACACCCCGCCATACCCCCTGACACACACACACCCCGCCGTACCCCCCGACACACACACCCCGCAGAGATGGGCTTCCCGCTTGGCCAATTACCAACTTGTCATGAAGTACTGAGCAAGCCAATCTAATGTCAATGCTGATACCCTGTCCAGACTGCCCTCAGCAGGAAAACCCTGTTATGATAAGGAATACTCTGATTTTAAGTTATTGTTTTTTATTATGATATACAATAAAGATTGATATTCTGAAAAACTTTATGTGTAATCTTTCCTAAGGGTGGGAGGTGTATACCCATTCTAGTGATATATGATGAGGACGAGTAGGAAGTAGTAGAAATGCCCGCCTTTTACTCCTATGTTGCCAAGCAGAATGTGCAGAGAGACCTATGACCTCCAGTTTCTAAATGTAACCCCAGACCCCATGGGCGTACCCAGGATCAAAGCTAGGGGGGGGGCAAGCCATGGTTGCTCAGGTTGTAAAATTGCGCACCGGGGCTCATCAGACTCCTAACGCCACTGGGGAGCCCTATGGGGGGCTGTATATGAAATGGTAGCACTATGGGGGGCTGTATATGAAATGGGAGCCCATATGGGGGGCTGTATGACATGTAAGTTCCATCTCATATACAGCCCCCCAATGTCCCATAGGGCTCACATCTCATATACAGCCCTCCAGCCCCCCATAGAGCTCCCATATCATATACAGCCCCTTACAGGGCTCCCATATCATATATAACCCTGCCATAGGGCACCCAAATCATATTCAGCCCCTCATAGGGCTCCTGTATCATATACAGCCCCTCCATACGGCTCCCATCAAGAGAGCCCTATGGGGGGTTGTATATTATATGGGAGCCCTATGGGGTGGGCTGTAAATGATATGGGAGCCTTATGGGGGGCTGTATATGATATTGGAGTCCCATCTCATATACAGCCCCCCCAATACCCCATACAGCCCTCATATCATATACAACAGCCCCCCATAGGGCTCCTATATCATATATAGGCTGTCCCCCCCTGCCCCACTCTGGGTAGGCCCATGTGTGATTGTATGTATATGATTGTGTATGTGTTTATGATCATATATGTGTGTATATTACTGTGTATGTGTGGATATGATTGTGCATATTTATCATTGTGTATATGATTGTGCATTTATGATTATGTGTATATGATCATGTATATGTGTGTGTATGACTGTGTATGATGGTGTACGTGTGTATATGATTACCCAATATGATGGTATGTGTGTATGAGTGTATGATTGAGTGTATATGACTGTGTATGATTGTGTACGTGTGTATATGATTACCCAATATGATGGTATGTATGTATGAGTGTATGATTGTGTGTATATGACTGTGTATACGATTATGCATGTGTGTATATGACACAATCATATACACAGACATACCCAATTGTATACACACATGCAGAATCATACACACAGACATATACAATCATATGCAGACATTTACAATTATATACATATGTGCACAATCATATACACACATACACAATCAGTCATATACACAGACAGGCATATACAATCATATACACATATGCACAATCATATATACTCACAATCAATCATAGACATACATGCACAATCATATATACTCACAATCATATACACACATACACAATCAGTCATATACACAGACAGGCATATACAATCATGTACACACATACACAATCATATATACTCACAATCAATCATATACACACATACACAATCATATATACTCACAATCAATCATATACACACATACACAATCAGTCATATACACAGACAGGCATATACAATCATATACATATATGCACAATCATATATACTCACAATCAATCATAGACACACATGCACAATCATATATACTCACAAGTTACAATCACTTGCAGACATACACACATTGGGGCTCTTTTTACTTTTGATGATTTTTCTGGCACATCTTCTTTCTTCTGTCCCACACACAGCTGTATGTCCTCTTTAGCGGGAAGTGTGCAGGGCACCGCAGCTGATGCTGCTGCTCCCTGACTGCAGAGCCCCCTTGAGTTATGTGACCCCCCAGCTTCTCCCCATCGCGTAGTGGGCTTCTGGTTGGTTCCCCTTATCTCCCTGCATCCTATCACTCGCTGTCCCCTCAGGCCCGCCTTCGGCTCTTATAAGCTAGCCTGTCAGCCATATTCGTTCTCTTACCAATACTGCTCACAGGGTGAGCATCGTGAGCATCGCTGATGATGGACGCCCTGGCTGCAGCG
Organism: Allobates femoralis; assembly: GCA_033576535.1. Classification (NCBI taxonomy): domain Eukaryota; kingdom Metazoa; phylum Chordata; class Amphibia; order Anura; family Aromobatidae; genus Allobates; species Allobates femoralis. Next base: position 197,427,248 of record JARQOC010000011.1, on the reverse strand, counting down.
GTAAGAGAACGGATTGACCGAGAGGGAGCTGGATTGCTCACCTCCCTTGTGGGTGAGAGCTCCGTACCGGCTAATCCCCAAGCTGTGCGGAGATCTCCCAGATCTCCCCGAGCACAGCTGCCCTTCCCCCAACAAACCATCATGGCTGAGAGAGGGTCTTCTAGACCCTCTTGGCCTCCCCGCTGGCTTAGCCCTGATTTAACACCCCCCACCCCCCTCCCCGGAGCAGGGGACCTATACTGCGGTCTTCAAGCTTGGTGGTTAAACCCACGGCCAATGTGTTATGCATGCCCCCTCACAATTACCACCTCGGGAGTTAGTGGGCCGCAGCACGCCTGCAATCAGGGGGGACTCATTAACCCTTCACAGTGGTATGCGGCCGCCCCCGAATCAGCCCCCACCTTCGGGCGAGTTCTCTGCGTCACTCATGGGCGCGGGGACGCGGTCCGGATCACGGGGACGCGCGCACCACGCGCCTCGGCAGGTAGCTCCGCCCCCCGGAAGTGACGTCGCGCAATACAAGCGCGACGCTTCCGGTCGCAGAGGTGATGAGGGCGTCACGTGACCGGATGGCCCATCCGACATCACTTCCGGCGGCTTCGCTACGCTGAGGAGCAGCCCCACATTCACATCTCCACAGCAGCTGCACACTTAACAGCACCACAGCTGATTTTCCCCGCGCCTGCGGCGAAAAGCATCGCACACCCCGCCCACGACATCACAGCCCAAAACAACATGGGGGGGAACCAGAGCGGCACCTCCAGCGAGGGTGGTCTGGAGGAAGCAGCCGCAGCTTCTCCTCCCACACACATGGGGCTCCTCACCCCACCAAGCTCCAATGCTGCAGCCTTAGCTGAACAGACCTCCCTGCCCATGCTGCAGCAACCTGCACAGGGCCCAGTTTCGGGCCCCCTGTTGCAGGGATCCGTTCAGGGGCTCCACTCTTCCCTCTCATACAGCCCATAGATAACGGAACGCCGGCTGGATTGCAAGCCGCACATACAGCACCACTTTGTGCCCTCCATCTACATTTTCCAACTTGGCTCAACAGTACACCAACTCAGCTCTGCTACATCTGCTTGATGCTATCAATTTAGCTTATCTGACCATGCATTTAAATACAATGGGGTGTAAATCACACTAGGCACTTCCCCAGTTAAGAACAGTGGCACGCTGCCGTAATGCACATGTCCCCTGGGAAGATTTCCTCTATGTAGGCTACGTCTACACTGCTGAATATTAGTGGTTCACCAAAACAATCAGTTGCACACAGCTCTAATGTCTATGTCTCATTAAAGCGGTAGTCACACTGTGCTAGATAGTCGCCCTCTGATAGCAGTAGCAGTACACTGCTCCTAAGTATATGCCCTATTACAAGAACAGGTTTACATAGCCACGTGAGAAATCAGGATCATAGTAGCAATAAAACTGTTTTGCCGTTGATACCATTTTCATCGCCATTATATTCGGTAATATGTTTTCATTCACAGCATAACACAGGTAAGATCAGCGCAAGTGCGCCTGCAAAGACGAATGAGGGTGAGTTTTTTCCTATCTGTTCGTTAATTGTATCATGAATCTGCAAGCAATGCCAGGAAACCTTACATGGGTTACATTGTATCCATGCCTTCCATTATCTGTGTGTCTAATGCCAGCCTCAACATTAGGGGTGGGAGCACGATGGTCATCATCCGGGACGTTAACCTTCCTGTCATGCCTATACCCACAAGTAACAAAAAATTGTACAGTCCTTATCCTTCGCCTTATGCCACATCCTAGGCAAAGGCTGATCGCCAGCCTCCCCTGTTACCTACACAGATTGGATCAATTAATCACTTATTGGGTACGCTGCTGCACAGCCCCGTGGGTTCAATAAAAAAAAAAAAAAAAAAAAAAAAAAAAAAATGTATATAAAAATGAATTAATATTAATAAATAAAACAAATAGATGTATAGATATATGTAATATGTGTATATCTAGATATATACAATAAGGCGTAAAAAAAAAAAAAAAAAAAAGGAGGAACTTAATATGTTTCCTTAGGTTCGGTCAGTACACTCGTTTACAATCAATATGTTTGGTCTTTACATCTGTAATTACAATCAAAAGGTGCTTGCCGGGTACTTGTGTGCTTTTGCCATCAACTTATTAGTGCAAGTACAATCATGGACAGTTCTTTCATAGGATCTCCAGACCCCATTTGCATTCTACATATTTATGGTGAGAGGCACAACAGGCGGGTCTAGGCTCGTAAATACACCTAATCAGGTAACGTTCACCCGCAAAGCAATTCACAGTCTGTCTATAAGTACAAATCTGTTTACTCTATTCATTCAACACTATTACCGCACCAACAGTCTAGTAACTTGGTGGTCTCGTACTACTCACCAGTGCAATCAGCCAGGTGGCAAAATATGATAAAATAATAAATAAAAGAAATATCCCACTAATAAGTGACTTCTAGGTCACCGCTTCCTCTGTGGCTTTCAGTCCCGTACACTTAACAATTGGCAAAGCAAAAAAAAAAAATAAAAAAAAAAAAAAAAAATAAAAAATAAAAAAAAAATAAAATAAAAAAATAAAAAAATAAATAATCAGCTGCGTTTACTGTGCCATAACCATTACAGCAGCATAGAATATAATAATAAATAAATATCAGTTATGTTTCCTCGTGTAGCTTTCTTCTCATGCTTGTGGCTATTACATCGCGCTGTTGCAAACCTTTGATGCAAGCTCTTCTCACTAGAGTTGGATGTAAACCCTTCTCACTAGAGTTGGATGTAAACCCTTCTCACTAGAGTTGGATGTAAACCCTTCTCACTAGAGTTGGATGTAAACCCTTCTCACTAGAGTTGGATGTAAACCCTTCTCACTAGAGTTGGATGTAAACCCTTCTCACTAGAGTTGGTTGTAAACCCTTCTCACTAGAGTTGGATGTAAACCCTTCTCACTAGAGTTGGATGTAAACCCTTCTCACTAGAGTTGGATGGAAACCCTTCTCACTAGAGTTTGATGGAAACCCTTCTCATTAGAGTTTGATGGAAACCCTTCTCGCTAGAGTTTGATGTAAACCCTTCTCAGGATAGTTTGTCCCACAGCACACTGAGCCTTTGTTAATTAAGGTACAATTGCGCAAAAAAACATTCTTGTACAGTAGGTCCAACAAGTACCTTTGCATCACTTTGTTTATTTTAGCAACCATGAGACTGCATGTTCGTACCGGGTTGGAGGGTGCATACCATCGCCTACTACAGGGTTCCTGGAACCAGCCGATGTCAAAGCAGCGGTGGAAAGCGATCACCTTCCCCCTCCCTTCGCAAAGCTTATGGGAAGAACTGGATATAGGGCCTGATCCACATCAGGGAGTCCACATTTTCATTGGTTTTACAAAACAAAAACGTATAATAGTCATACATAGTGTTAGCTGTCGAAGGTTAGTTCAGCGATTAGCTAATTACAGCGGCTCGACTCAGAGTCTGTGGGGTTGAAATACAAAAAAAAAAAAAAAAAAAAAATATAGTAATAATAATAATTTCAACATCAGCCTTGTATTGGGGATGAGCTAACAAACTTATGTGGGTAATACAGTTTCTGCTATTAATCAAAACTTGTCAGCCCTTCTCTTGACTGCAATTTTAGTTTCCAATGCCCGGGCCTCACGGCAGGCACGCCGGCGAAAGCATATTATTTGGGGCAGCATAAAATTCATCCTGTATATCACAGAGTAAGTTACCAATCATAAGGTGTGTACTTTGATACTTTTCTCACCTTCCAGCAAGAGTATACACGAGCATAGTCCACCTAGCTGCGGATACAGGCATTTATCTCGAACACCAGTCAATCACGAGCAATTTACCGGGGGTAAGGATTATGCTCAGGTATGCAAGGCACGGGGTCGGGATACGTGCTTTAACAGTAACATAGAAAAAGCACAGGTATCAAGGCAAGCGCAAGCTAAGTAAGAGGCATGGGCATGCATAAACAGATAGGGGCACTCACCATTCTACTGCCGCGGGCATTGGTGTACTCACGTGCATCACTCATCTCTATTGATCTGCACGGCAGGTTCTGCTAGGGCAGTTCCTTCATACATACATTACATCACTCATACTGATTCACCGCTTGTATTATACATCACAGCTGCACCCATTAATCCGCTGGAAGTCACTTTTACATACATCACATGACGGTTTTCAGGTCACTTCTCGTTTAAGGCTCCAGAGTAGCATTCCGTGGGGGTAGTCCCTGAGTAAATACATTACATCACTTGTCATTAGTCAGCCATTTTCAGACCCGTCAGCTCTCCATACACAGTGTTTTCTTTAGTAGTATTGTAGTCCACAGAGGGTTATCTGTCCAAACTGCAGGAGGACAGTTTCATGTCATATATCGTTACACATCATCGGTGAACATTTGAACATACCGAGACATCGTTTTCTACGCCCAGGTGCGTACATTTAAGATGGTATATACAAAAATAAATAAATAAATAAATAATAAGTAGGAAATAACAAGTAACACGTTTGGTTGGTGGGTATTTGATATGCAAGCCACTGTATCAAAAAAAAAAAAAAAAAAAAAAAAAAAAAAAAGATTAATTAAGAAATAACAACCATCAATAATATATTAATGTACACTGTACTCAAAAAGCATGCTGGGGAGGTTTTCGCCTGCCGTTTAGGTGTCAATAGCTAAGAGATGCTAACTGTTGTTTCGTTCCAGATGGTGTCGGTCCTAGTAGAATGATTTCAGACTGACGTTTGCTGATCGGTACTGCGGGCAGGTGTTTCCCAGAAGAAAGCTAAATTCGGCACAGCTACAAAAAAATAAAAAAAAATAAAATAAAATAAACAAAGGAATCAGCGGAGTACTCAGCACCACCCAGGGCAGCAGGCCGTTTCCCTTGTGCATACGCACCAACACAATATGTGTGGTAATTAACATCCCACGGCCATCACTTCAAATGTCCAGCTTGGGTTTATTTCTAAGTCCAGTTCCTAATACACGAGGTGTAAATGGCCAAGAAGACAAAAGATACCATTCATAATGATAGTGTGAGTTAATTCTGGGAATTAGTTCCTTTTGAGTTGGTAGAGTCTCGGATCTCCAGCATTTAGCCAGACAGTACCGCGCAGCAGTCAGTAAATGAGTCAAGACCGGAGACAACCCTGGAGGAATAGAGTCAAAACCAATACTCAACACTGCTAGCGGCCGTCTAAATGGAAGTGCACTCCAGAAATTTTTTTAATTACATCTTCAACCTGAGACCAAAAAGTTCTAACTATAGTGCACCCCCACCACACATGCCCCATATCACCTAGTGCACCACAGCCTTTCCAGCATAACGACGAGGACGACTTATCAAATTTAGAAAGTGTATGCAGCGATACATACCAGTGGATATGGATCTCTTTCAACTGCTCTAAAATGATTAATACAGGAAGAAATTGTTTTGGTCACCTTAGCCGCCAGCCACCAATCCTCAGGAGTGGATGTGAATGTCAGAGCCCTCTCCCACCTTACCATATAGAATGTTTTGATAGACTGTACTGGCAAATTTAAGGTTTTATAAAATAAGGATAAACCGTGGTTATTCGGGTAGCCCAATTTAAAATATTTCTGTAATGGGTCATTCGGCCTCAATGTCCACCAGTCAAGAAGGGCGCAGGATTGAACAAAATGCCGAATTTGCAAGTATTGAAAAAAGCTGGATCTGTGCATTTAAAATCTTTGGGACAGGTCTGCAAAGACAAAAGTACACTGCCCTCATAGAGACTATCCAATGATACTATTCCCCCCATAACCCATCTGATTCAAAAGCTGTGATGGTAATATACTTATATAGACAACAAAGGAGGCCCCTATATAAAATTGCACTATATGGGAGAAGGCTGCATATATAATTCTGCACTATATGGGAGAAGGCTGCATATATAATTCTGCACTATATGGGAGAAGGCTGCATATGTAATACAGCACTATATGGGAGAAGGCTGCATATGTAATACAGCACTATATGGGAGAAGGCTGCATATGTAATACAGCACTATATGGGAGAAGGCTGCTCGTAATACTGCACTATATGGGAGAAGGCTGCATATATGATACTGCACTATATGGGAGAAGGCTGCATATGTAATACAGCACTATATGGGAGAAGGCTGCATATGTAATACAGCACTATATGGGAGAAGGCTGCTCGTAATACTGCACTATATGGGAGAAGGCTGCATATATGATACTGCACTATATAGGAGCTATACAACTGCACATATAATACTGAACTATATGGGAGAAGGCTGCATATATAATTCTGCACTATATGGGAGAAGGCTGCATATATAATTCTGCACTATATGGGAGAAGGCTGCATATGTAATACAGCACTATATGGGAGAAGGCTGCATATGTAATACAGCACTATATGGGAGAAGGCTGCATATGTAATACAGCACTATATAGGAGCTATACAACTGCACATATAATACTGAACTATATGGGAGAAGGCTGCATATATAATTCTGCACTATATGGGAGAAGGCTGCATATATAATTCTGCACTATATGGGAGAAGGCTGCATATGTAATACAGCACTATATGGGAGAAGGCTGCATATGTAATACAGCACTATATGGGAGAAGGCTGCATATGTAATACAGCACTATATGGGAGAAGGCTGCTCGTAATACTGCACTATATGGGAGAATGCTGCATATATGATACTGCACTATATAGGAGCTATACAACTGCACATATAATACTGAACTATATGGGAGAAGGCTGCATATATAATTCTGCACTATATGGGAGAAGGCTGCATATGTAATACTGCACTATATGGGAGAAGGCTGCATATGTAATACTGCACTATATGGGAGAAGGCTGCTCGTAATACTGCACTATATGGGAGAAGGCTGCATATATGATACTGCACTATATGGGAGAAGGCTGCATATATGATACTGCACTATATGAGAGAAGGCAGCATACAGTTAGGGCCAGAAATATTTGGACAGTGACACAAGTTTTGTTATTTTAGCTGTTTACAAAAACATGTTCAGAAATACAATTATATATATAATATGGGCTGAAAGTTCACACTCCCAGCTGCAATATGAGAGTTTCCACATCCAAATCGGAGAAAGGGTTTAGGAATCATAGCTCTGTAATACATAGCCTCCTCTTTTTCAAGGGACCAAAAGTAATTGGACAATGGACTCTAAGGGCTGCAATTAACTCTGAAGGCGTCTCCCTCGTTAACCTGTAATCAATGAAGTAGTTAAAAGGTCAGGGGTGGATTCCAGGTGTGTGGTTTTGCATTTGGAAGCTGTTGCTGTGACCAGACAACATGCGGTCAAAAGAACTCTCAATTGAGGTGAAGCAGAACATAATGAGGCTGAAAAAAAAGAAAAAATCCATCAGAGAGATAGCAGACATGCTTGGAGTAGCAAAATCAACAGTTGGGTACATTCTGAGAAAAAAGGAATTGACTGGTGAGCTTGGGAACTCTAAAAGGCCTGGGCGTCCACGGATGACAACAGTGGTGGATGTTCGCCGCATACTTTATTTGGTGAAGAAGAACCCGTTCACAACATCAACTGAAGTCCAGAACACTCTCAGTGAAGTAGGTGTATCTGTCCCTAAGTCAACAGTAAAGAGAAGACTCCATGACAGTAAATACAAAGGGTTCACATCTAGATGCAAACCATTCATCAATTCCAAAAATAGACAGGCCAGAGTTAAATTTGCTGAAAAACACCTCAAGAAGCCAGCTCAGTTCTGGAAAAGTATTCTATGGACAGATGAGACAAAGATCAACATGTACCAGAATGATGGGAAGAAAAAAGTTTGGAGAAGAAAGGGAACTGCACATGATCCAAGGCACACCACATCCTCTGTAAAACATGGTGGAGGCAACGTGATGGCATGGGCATGCATGGCTTTCAATGGCACTGGGTCACTTGTGTTTATTGATGACATAACAGCAGACAAGAGTAGCCGGATGAATTCTGAAGTGTACCGGGATATACTTTCAGCCCAGATTCAGCCAAATGCTGCAAATTTGATTGGATGGCGCTTCATAGTACAGATGGACAATGACCCCAAGCATACAGCCAAAGCTACCCAGGAGTTCATGAGTGCAAAAAAGTGGAACATTCTGCAATGGCCAAGTCAATCACCAGATCTTAACCCAATTGAGCATGCATTTCACTTGCTGAAATCCAGACTTAAGACGGAAAGACCCACAAACAAGCAAGACCTGAAGGCTGCGGCTGTAAAGGCCTGGCAAAGCATTAAGAAGGAGGAAACCCAGCGTTTGGTGATGTCCATGGGTTCCAGACTTAAGGCAGTGATTGCCTCCAAAGGATTGGCAACAAAATATTGAAAAAAAAAATATTTTGTTTGGGTTATGTTTATTTGTCCAATTACTTTTGACCTCCTAAAATGTGGAGTGTTTGTAAAGAAATGTGTACAATTCCTACATTTTCTATCAGATATTTTTGTTCAACCCTTCAAATTAAACGTTACAATCTGCACTTGAATTCTGTTGTAGAGGTTTCATTTCAAATCCAATGTGGTGGCATGCAGAGCCCAACTTGCGAAAATTGTGTCACTGTCCAAATATTTCTGGCCCTAACTGTATATAATGCTGCACCACATGGGAGAAAGCAGCATATATAATGCTGCACTATATGGGAGAAGGGATGAAAAAAGAACCACTGTATAGGCGGTGGTGCATTCTTTGGTGAGTTATTTTTTATTTATTTTTAAAGTATTTCCAAGTGACAGTGTACAACAGAGACAATAAAAACATTCAAAACAGTTACTGGGTAACTTATCACCCACCCAAACATACCCCCACCAAAACTGGTAGGTGAGGGGGATCAATTGTAAACTATAGGCTAAGTTGTCAGTTATAATAGCATATTAACAGGCAATGTCTTAAGTGCAACAACAATAGCAATAGTTAGAGGGTGAGTTAGATTGCAAGTGCTGAAACAATATAGAAGGTCATGCACGTATTATGAACAAAATAGAAAGTCATGGACATATTATAACATGGACACAGTACAATCTAACCATATACAGGTAACAAAACCAATAATACCTCCTCAAGGTCACAAGATCAAGTGCACTCAATACAACTGCCAGTGACCAGACCATAAGGCCTAATGCGGATCCCTGCCAGGATGTAAGATCATCCTATGGCGTATGGGGTGTGGTGAGTGGCCCGACGAGTGTCGCCAACCAGGCTTCGTCAGGGGCTGAGGCCACTTTGATTGTACCTGTCATTACAGTCGGAATTTCCAAGGTACTGTAGATGAAGTCAGGGCCAATCACATGGTGCAGCAAGGTCAAAAAAGCCTGGGTATGAGGACAATCCACAGAAGCTATAAAAAGAAATTAGACATATTAAATGATATGCCAAAAAGGTGTACGTAACAAAGAAATCAAAGGACGGCTATCACAAAAACGGAGCAAAACTCAGGCTTTCGTTAGGGCCCCTGGGAACCATTGTACCAAGGGTCATAATCCATCTCGTTTCATATTACTGTGATTGTACATACCCTTTGTATGGGTCTCTGTGTCATTTATCCATTGTGATATGTATTGTGTACTGTAATTGGTGTTATCTGTACTATTTGCCACTACTGTAATGAATTTTGCTCCAGCACTGTTTGTGCTTATCCGCATATTTTTGAAGCCAGTTCACTTGGGGCAATAAACATACTTGTGCACACTTCCTCTCCTTGTTTTTTCATTTATATTTTAACCGTGTTGGCATATGTCTACCGGAGCCAGTTTTTGGTCCTGGACAACTGTATGTTGCATTTTCTAGAGTGAAAATAAGATCTAACGTGAAGGTGCAAGTTCTTGACACCCCTTTACAAGGACACTTGCTTAAAGATAGCCCAAAGGTTTTCACCAGAAATGTGGTGTACAAAAATATTTTAGGTTGATATACACATAGATAGATAGGTAAATACATAGATGTAAAAGGAAAAAAAATAGATCTAAATACATAGATAATACTTAGGGCCGCTTTACACACGCCAACGTCTGTGACCAACTTCTGAACAGATCTCTGGTTGCAGTGAAATCATGGACACATTGCTCCATTTTGTGGCTGTGTACAAATGTAACAATGTGTCCATGAATTCATTGCAACCAGAGATCTGTGACCAATATCTGCACAGATATCTGTGTGTGTGACATGGCCCTTAAGGTGGGGTCACACGCGGCGATCTGGCCTGCGATGTCGGAAGCGATGCGCGGGTGCCCGCTCGCTTCCGACATCGCAGGCCAGCTGTCACACGGCACGACGTTGCCGGTGACGCGGCGGCGATGTGGGCGGAGCCATCGCTCGCTGGGCTGGGCTAAGCCCAGCGAGCGATGGCTCAGCAACGCTGCGATATATGCTGGATCGCGCCGCCAACAGAGTCAGACGGCGCGATCCAGCCTAATCGCTGGTCACAGGTTGAAAGGTTTATGAACATGTTCATAAACCTGTCAACCTGCGACCAGCGATAATTTGCAGTTGCGTCGCGCTGTCACACAGCGCGACGCACTTGCAATATCGCCCGCGACATCGCTGTGACGTCACTTTGCGGCGATGTCGCGGGCGAGATCGCCGCGTGTGACCCCACCTTTAGATAGATAGATAGATAGATGATAAAGATCTACTATATAACCTCTTTATCATATAGATATAAAATGCAAAAAAAATATAAAAATAGATGGATAGATGCACAAATAAATAAATCTAAAATACATAGATAATTAATAGGCGGCCGTCACACACTACGATTTTGTGAGGGAACTCAATAACGATGTCAGGGGTGTGCGCTGGTGCTCAACATCATTAGTGAGGTGTCACATGTATAGATAACGTTCAGGACGCAGCAACGATGTTACGTGCAGAGATCGTTCGGACAATCAGCAACCGATGCTTGTCAATGATGTGAATAGGAGAAATCGGTAAGGAGATCGGTTATGGCGGTGTCACACAGAACGATGCAGCAGATTGGATGATCGACATCATGTGATATGGGGTCCAGTTCTCATATCTGTGATTAACAATCTGACCACTTATTGCTAGTCAGATCATGCTGTCACACGCAACGACGTCGTAGGAGCGATGCCAAATCAGGCACTTTCCAGCGATATGTTTACATATATCGTAGCATGTGACGGCTGCCATAGTGAGATAACAGATATGATATAGGTATACATAAATACATAGGTGTGTTAAATTTATAGATATTTTATATAGTAAGGTGATCGCACATTTACAGTGTTGGCCAAAAGTATTGACACCCCTGCAATTCTGTCAGATAATACTCAGTTTCTTCCTGAAAATGATTGCAGTCACAAATTCTTTTGTATTATTATCTTAATTTAATTTGTCTTCAATGAAAAAAACACAAAAAGAATTGTCCTAAAGCCAAATTGGATCTAATTCCACACCAAACATAAAAAGGGGGTGGACAAAAGTATTGGCACTGTTAGTAAAATCATGTGATGCTTCTCAAATTTGTGTAATTAACAGCACCTGTAACTTACCTGTGCCACCTAACAGGTGTTGACAATAACTAAATCACACTTGCAGCCAGTTGACATGGATTAAAGTTGACTCAACCTCTGTCCTGTGTCCTTGTATGTACCACATTGAGCATGGAGAAAAGGAAGAAGACCAAAGAACTGTCTGAGGACTTGAGAAACCAAATTGTGAGGAAGCATGAGCAATCTCAAGGCTACAAGTCCATCTCCAAAGACCTGAATGTTCCTGTGTCTACCGTGCGCAGTGTCATCAAGAAGTTTAAAGCTCATGGCACTTTGGCTAATCTCCCTAGATATGGACTGAAAAGAAAAATTGACAAGAGATTTCAACGCAAGATTGTGCGGATGGTGGATGAAGAACCTCGACTAACATCCAAACAAGTTCAAGTTGCCCTGCAGTCCGAGGGTACAACAGTGTCAACCCGTACTATCCATCGGTGTCTGAATGAAAAGGGACTGTATGGTAGGAGACCCAGGTAAGCCCTTACTTCTTATCCCGAGACATAAAAAAGCCAGGCTGGAGTTTGCCAAAACTTACCTGAGAAAGCCTAAAACGTTTTGGAAGAATATTCTCTCTTTTTGGGCAAAGGCATCCACATAGAGTTTACAGGAGAAAAAAAGAGGCATTCAAAGAAAAGAACACGGTCCCTACAGTCAAACATGGTGGAGGTTCCCTAATGTTTTGAGGTTGCTTTGCTGCCTCTGGCACTGGACTGCTTGACCGTGTGCATGGCATTATGAAGTCTGAAGACTACCAACAAATTTTGCAGCATAATGTAGGGCCAGTGTGAGAAAGCTGGGTCTCCCTCAGAGGTCATGGGTCTTCCAGCAGGACAATGACCCAAAACACACTTCAAAAAGCACTAGAAAATGGTTTGAGAGAAAGCACTGGAGACTTTTAAGGTGGCCAGCAATGAGCCCAGACCTGAATCCCATAGAACACCTGTGGAGAGATCTAAAAATGGCAGTTTGGACAAGGCACCCTTCAAATATCAGGGACCTGGAGCAGTTTGCCAAAGAAGAATGGTCTAAAATTCCAGCAGAGCATTGTAAGAAACTCATTGATGGTTTACCGGAAGCGGTTGATCGCAGTTATTTTGGCTAAAGGTTGTGCAACCAAGTATTAGGCTGAGGGTGCCAATACTTTTGTCTGGCCCATTTTTGGAGTTTTGTGTGAAATGATCAATGTTTTGCTTTTTGCTTCATTCTCTTTTGTGTTTTTTCATTGAAGACAAATTAAATGACGATAATAATACCAAAGAATTTGTGATTGCAATCATTTTCAGGGAGAAACTGAGTATTATCTGACAGAATTGCAGGGGTGTCAATACTTTTGGCCAACACTGTAAGTATAAGATGGGAGATGTGTATCATCCAAATTGTTAAATTTGGTGATATGAATCCAGATGCTCCAGTATTGTAGATGCTCAGAACTTTAATTTATCTTTAACAGGGCTGGGTTTTTTGGACAGCTAAAGAGATGGGCGGGACAGCTGTTCATCACATCTCAATCTCAAGGTGTGGTCTGTATAGATAGATAGATAGATAGATAGATAGATAGATACTAAAAATGGAGGCTTAGCTGAGCCTAAGGAAATAGTGATAAGGTAGGATAGGGACCCATCAGATCTAAGGTCACCTTGACGCTGGTTGATGGGCAAACAGGTATTGGCCAATATGTGTACTACGAACTTTTATTTTTTAAAGATAAGATGTTTCCAAAAGATCCAAAAATTTAGTTTTTTGAAAAAATTGAAGTTTTTTTTATTTCTTCTCAAATGCATAGGTGTTTTTAATTCTATCTGTATGTACATATTCACATTTGATTGGCAGTGACTGTGTGGTGCTGTGATTTTTTTCTGTGTATTGTTCAGTATTGCAGCTTGCACCAGTTCAGACTATGCCTTGAGTGCTGTTTAGCTTTTTTTTCTTTCTAGATAATTGTTGGCTTCAAAGCTTTAGTTTCCATCCTCATTGACCCCAGGTGGTCTTTGATTTAAGTGAGTCCTCCCACTGAGAAATAGTAAAAATGGAGGCTTAGCTGAGCCAAAGGAAAGAGTGACAAGGTAGGATAGGGACCCATCAGATCTAAAATCACCTTGAAGCTGGTTGATGGGCAAACAAGTATTGGCCAATATGTGTACCAAGAACCTTAGTTTATAAAGAAAAAATATCCAAAAAATACATAGACGATAGACACATAGGTAGGTGATAGATATATATCGTGTATTCCTTGCATTATTGTTAAATCTTCATAAATAAACTACATACATATTCTAGACTACCCGATGCGTTAGAATCGGGCCACCATCTAGTATATATATGTATGTATATATATATGAGGGGCTTACTGAGACAATTGAAGACAAGTGAAGATAGGTATCCTGGCAGCTCCAGTTGAAGATGTTTTGGGCCAAAGAACATGAGACAAGTATAGCCTAATTGACTACAGTGCAAAAGAGATCAGTAGTGATTAGTAACAACGGTTATAAAGATCCCCAATACTTAAGATTAGTTGGTCATAGGTAAAGAAAAAATATGGGGAGTTTACTGAGACAATTAGAGATGCTTATCCTGGTCTGCTCCAAATTGTGTTCAAGACCGCAATGACAAGCTAAGGATAGCTTAATTGACTATAGTGTAGAAAATATATGGAAGAAATAGTACAGTCAATATTTAATAGTGATTTACAGTGATGGCCAAAGAGATCCCCAATACTTAACTTCAATCAGTAATCCCAAAATGGACTTCTATGGGGAAGTCCACAACAATAAGTGGATGGGTGGAATAGCTTCAATGGCTATAAGACAAAAAGCATCAACAGTCCTATTGTGAATGCAGCATAATAAAATGGGTCATAGTGGCCAAATTATCACCAGTAAAAGAGCAGTCCATAGTAACTCTGCAAGAAATAATCCCTGTAGTACTTAACCTCTCCTGTATTCCTTAGTCCATGGGTGGAGTGCGAGGTTAACATGGAGGAGCCTCCTTTTTATGCCCCCGGCTAATTTGTGACATGTTCCCGATGTGCATCGTAGATCCGCCTGCACTTCCAGGTTGCGCCGATGACGTAGCGCTAAGCGCAAACTTGCAACCCATTGTATGTCAATGTCTGTATATATTTGTTTATGCACTTGGTCCTGTCGACCTTTTAAAGAATTTGAATAAAGATTCTGATTTTATATTCTTCTAAATTGGTAATTTAAACACTTTAGCCCCAGACGAAAGAGTCTTATTGGGCCCCTTTTACACTCCGCCCCCGCCCCTTCAATTTATATATGACACACACAGCTGTGCTACATGTCCATAAGCATAGATGGCTCTGCTACACGCACATGTAGACACAGGTCTGCTACATGTACACTACACATAGTACACACACACAGCTCTATTACATGAACATACAGATACACACACAGCTCTACTACATGAACGTACAGATACAACACACACAGCACTGGTACATGCCCAATTCATGCACATACAGAAGAACGCAGCTCTGCTACATGCACACTACACATAGACATACATATCCGTAGACATAGATGGCTCCGCTGCACGCAAATGTAAACACACAGCTCTGCTACATGCATAGACATAGATGTCTCTGCTACACGTACATGTAAACACACAACTTTGCTACCTGCACACTACACATAATACACACACCTCTACTACATGAACATACAGATACACACACAGCACTGGTACATGCCTAATTCATGCATATACAGACACATGCAGCTCTGCTACATGCACACTACACATACAGTTACACATATGGCTCTGCTACATGGACACTACATACCCAGCTCTGCTACATGTACAATGTATGCACATACAAACACACGCAGCTCTTCTCTCATATACAATACATGCACATACATATACACACAGCTCTGCTGCATGCACAATACATGCACATACAGATACACACCCAGCTCTGCCACATGGACACTACACACCTAGATCTGCTACATGTACAATATATGTACATACAGATACACACACAGTTCTGTTACATGCACATACAAACACACAGCTCTGCTACATGCACATACATTTACACAAATACAGATATACACACAGAGACACATACATACAGACACACACATACAGATATAAGTACACACAGAGACACACACATACAGACACACATAGATACATAATCAGATACACAGACACACACACACATATATTACCATATTCAGATCATCTTGATCCGTGCAGAGCAGGAGAGGAGGCACTGGGAGCTGCACGGAGGCTACAGAAGTTAAGCAGTTTCTTGTAGGACCTTGATTTCAGTCATGTGATCAGTCACATGGTACTGGAAGGTCCTCCAGCCTCCATTCAGCTCCCGGTAAACTTGTACTGCTGCTGTATACCGATCACATAGATCAGTGCAGAGCAGGAGAGAAGAGAGGGGGTGTTGGTGCCAGGCCTGGCCCACAAAGCTTTCATGAGAGGCAATTTAATTAAAATGGCATCTATCGGAAAAAAGAAGAAGAGGGAGGGGGAGGTCTTGGACCTCACAACCCAACTCAATAATTTAGAGCTGGTCAACAAAAAGCACCCAGAACCCCAACTATCTGCCTCAATTACAAAACTTAGAGATAAACTTAGGTCACTATTCTTACTGCAATATGAGAAGGCCCTTAAGAAGTCTAAGGGTGCGTTCACACACTGTGTATTTGCTGCGTATTTTTACGCGAGTGCTGTTGCAGTTTTTGTAGCCAAAACCAGGAGTGGCTGATTAAAACCAGCAGTGGGTGATTAAATACAGAAGTGGAGCACTTGTTTCTATTAGACTTTTCCTCTGATTGTTCCACTCCTGGATTTGGCTGCAAAAACTGCAACAACACTCAAGTAAGAATACGCAGCAAATACGCAGCGTGTGAATGCACCCTAACACAAAATTCTACTCTATGGGTGATAAGGCTGGGAAGCTGCTAATCAGAAGAGTTAAAGTGAACCTGTCACCCCCCCCCCGGCATCTAAAGATAAGGGATGACTGACACCACAGAGGCGGGAGAGAGATGCTTGAAAAGCCCGCCTCCCTGTCTTGGGTCAGGTTTGGAACAGATTTTATAAAAGTCTTTATTGCAGTGAATCAAGGGAGCATAAATACTATAGCCACCTTCTCAGAATGCAGCCTTAGTGCTGCAGAAGGTGGCTATTTTATCTTTAGATGCCTGGGGGGGGTGACAGGTTCACTTTAAGGGCTCGTTACACGCTTCAATGTCTTAGCGATCCGACCAAGGATCCGACTTGACCTAGATCGCTTGAACGTTGTTCAATGATCACTAGTGAGATGTCACACGTACAGATATCTTTAACGACGCAGCAACGATTCCGCGACAAGCGAACGATATTAGCGGTCATTTGGATGCCTAGGTTCCTCAGTTCTGAATAGGCGAAGTCGTAAACAAAGTCGTTATCAAGCTGTCACACACACCGATGCTGCAGGTTGGATGGACGATCAACGACTGATTTAAGATCCTGATCATAAACCTCTGATCAACGATCAGCCGACTTATCGTAGGTCGTATGTACGTGTCACACGCAACGATGTCGTAACAACCTCGTTGCACCGCCCAAAAAGCCGTGACGTACCAACGATATCGTTAATGATATTGTAGCATGTAACAGGCCCTTTAGAAAGACAGAGGTTAAAAGGTAGCTCACTAACATATGTAAACCAGACAGATCTAAAACTTATCACCCTATTTAAATTGTGGCAGAATTTAGACGGTGCTACTATTGCCTATATGATTTAAAAGAAGATCTCCTCATGGTTCAGCCGACTGGACAAGCCATAAAAAATCTCATTATCAAAATTGAACTACCCATGGGCACGTCGTCACAACTAATTGAACTTAACTTCCCCTTTACGGCCCTGGAATTTGAACAACCATTAGCTAAAGCGGGTTCAGCCCCGGTCCTGACGGGTTTTCTTATGGTTACTATCGTTGCTTTTCAAAAACCTTAGCCCCTTACGTAATAAGAACTTTTAACTATTGGAAAAAAACAGTGACTGAATGCAAAGAGAATCTGGAAGCTGTTATCTCAGCTATCCATAAACTGGGAAAATCTCCAGATACCCCGAGTAATTTCCGGCCCATCTTCCTAATAAGTTGCAATCTTAAATTTTTTTCTAAATTGATTGCATCAAGGCTAATGAAGATTCTTCTGGTTCTAATATCCCCAGATCAGGTCGGGTTTGTCCCCGGAAGGCAAGCGAGGGATGTTGTAGGGACATGTTTTGATAGCTTAGGAGGCATTTTGTAGGTGACAGGATCCCTTTAAAAGCTCCAGACTACCATGGAATGGTTTGTGACAGCTGTCACTGTCAGAATACAGATACTACATTAATGCTGGCTTTGACAATCCCAGTTATTTGGACTATGTTTCTGATGAATTTAGCACAGAGCCGATGTCTCCTCCTGTCTCCTTAACTCCTGAGGACTGGGAAGAAGAGATCCATGGCTCCTTACAGGGCCCAGATTCCGACCACAGAGATGAAGATGTGGCAATTTCACAGGAGAAAGGGACAGTAATTTACCAATGTCAGAAGCAGAGGACAGAGGGGGGTTCAGGCACAGCCATGATTAAAACACAGAAGACTGATAAATCTAATATATACTTACCTTAAATTGTCTGTCATCCACTTCTGCCTGGATGTCCTGGAATCCCACAATGCACTGCGCCGCCCCGGAAGCTGCACCATATTAGCACACCTAAGTGATGAGTGTGGTAATATGGCACAGGCTGGTGGCGGCAGCGACATCAGAAGCCGACACTGCACACGACGCCACCAAGCTGCCACTTCCTCCTCCCCCCCTTTGCCACATACGACTCACCCCTCCAGCCTGCACTCACTCAGCCTCCTTCAGATCACACTATCCCACTCAGCTGGCACAAACTCCCCTCAGCCTGCACTCACTCTGCACTCACTTACCCCCAAATCCCCACTCATTCACTCCCCTCAGCCCGCACTCACTCATCCCCCTCAGCCCACACTCACTCAGCCTGCACTCTCTCACCCCCTTCAGCCTGCACTCACCCTCTCCTAGCCTGCACTCACTCACCCCCTCAGCATGCACTCAGTCACCCCACCTTTGCTCACACTTACTCCCCCTCATCCCCCACTCACTCATCCCCCACTCACTCACCCTCCTCAGCCCACACTCACCCCCTTAGTCCACACTCACCCCCCTCAGCCCACACTCACCCCCCTCAGCCCACACTCACTTACTCCCCCTTAGCCAGCATTCACCCTCTTTCAGCTCACACTCACCCCCCTAGCCCACACTTACCTCCCTCAGCCTGCACTCACACCCCATCAGCCCACACTCACTTACCCCCATTAGCCCACACTCACTCCCCATCAGCCCACACTCACTCTGCACTCACTTACCCCCTCAGCCTGCACTCATCACCCCTCTGCCCACGCTCACTCAGCCTGCACTCTCTCACCCTCCTCAGCCTGCACTCTTTCACCCCCCTCAGCCCACACTCACGCCTCTCAGTCTGCACTCACCTCCCCTCAGCCCACACTCACTCATCCCCTTAATCCCACACTCACCCCCTTCAGCCTGCATTCACCCCCTCAGCCCATACTCACTCTGGACCCACTTATCCCCTCAGCCCCCTCACTCACCCCCCTCAGGCCGCACTCACCACCCCTCAGCCCATGCTCACTCAGCCTGCACTCTCTCACCCTCCTCAGCCTGCACTCAGCTTGCACTTACTCACATCCCTTGGACCGCACTCACTTACCCCCCGAACCTGGCACTCGCTCACCCTGCACTCACCCCCCTAAGCCCACACTCAGCCCCCTCAGCCCGCACTCACCTCATTCAGCCTGCACTCACTCACCCTTAAAATGGGCTCTGATTCCGGTTCCGGTTCCTGAGATGGCCGCGCGGTGAGCAAGAAGCTCCCGACACCCACCGCCTAATACCCGCAAAATACTCGCCGGAGGGCCCCGGTTTTGACAGTGAAAGAGAGGAGAGGCTCTGAGATACGGAACGGGACCGCATGGAGCCGTGGCTACGCAGCTCCGGGGCCAGCACCGCCACTAACACGAGACGCCTTAATACAGCATCAGGAGGAGGCGGTAAGATGGCGGCGAGCGGGAAAACAAGAGACAGAGGCAATACCGGGCAGCATGTAGGCATGAGACAGCAGAGAGGGGAGGAGACCGCAATAAGCCCGCAGACACGACCGGCGGCGACAGCTTCGGCTGCACGCCAGGAGGTTGGTGACTTAATGGAACCCCAGCTACATTCAGTATTGGCTGCGGAACTGAAAGCTCACCTCACAGCTGAACTTAGCAGGGCAGTCAGAGACACGGTGCAGACGGCCCTGGCCGAGTTACAAACCATTACACAGCAGCACGAAACTAGGCTGACAGAAGCTGAGCAGAGAATATCAGACTATGAATATAGAGTGCAAGCTCTTGAACAACAACTAGAAACTGTCTGCAAAGATTCAACTTGGATGAAAGCTAAATTAGACGATTTAGAAAACAGATCTAGGCGCAACAACCTGAGGATTGTAGGTTTGCCTGAATCTGTACCTCATAACCAATTAAATGACATTTGCGAAGTTGATCTGCCCCAAGCCCTGGGATTCGAGAGATGATGCAAGGTGGAAAGGGCACACCGGGTGGGACCTCCCCCTCCATCAAGGGAGGTAAACAACAGAAATGACACGCAACATTCAGAAATCATAAAACCCAGGCAGGTTATAATGAGATACCTAGATTACAAAGACAAGGGAAAGTTACTGATGGCTTTCAGGAAAAGGCTCCAACCATTGATGTTAAGGGGACATAAAGTGCTTATATTTGGTGATCACTCCCCTGAAGTGGTCAGAAAGAGGAGGCTGTTCAATGACATCTGCAGCATGTTATTCAAAAGAGGCACCCCGTTCCAAATGATATACTCTGCCACACTTAAGGTGGCGGGCCGAGATGGCAAACCACGATTCTACACGGATGCGAGAGAGGCATGGCGCAAACTGACGACGAGAGATGAGGAGGACACCCGTTGCAGGAGACACACGGAGGGAATCTCCGGGCCCAATTCACCCAAAAATACAACTAATGACCAAGAAGATTCAAGATCCAGCCGACCCCAAGCTACAGGTGCAAAGTCAACCAGAGGTGCTTCAGAGGAACACGTCGTCCAGGGCTCGCTTGTTACAGCTTGATGGGCGTGATATGTAGTTTATATAGTTATCCTCGATTGGTCACACTGATCTAGATGTACGCGGAGTCACTGGAACACTAGACTTGGCGGACACTGTGACGTGACGCTATGATGGGACGACCCCTCAGCACAACCTAGCACGCCGCTTACCGCTTGTATCCATGGGCACATTGTGTCTTTTTTTTTTTTTTTTTCTCTTTCTCTCTACACTCTAATATTTGAAATGGAACTATTGGCACCTTGGTGGACCGAGTCTTCACCATGGGAACAACTACTAAGTTGGCAGACAACTTCACGTTATCTTTTTTCAGAGGCGGGAGGGTGGGAGTTAAGAAGGAGGGAAATGGCACTCAGGATGTCAGAAGATGTACCTATTCTTGGGAGGGCTGAGGGACACACGGGAAGGGGGGTGGGGAAACTGATAGGTTCTTCTATGTTGATTGTTATAAGTTGGGAATATTGTGTATTGATGTTGTCATATGGGGTTTTTATTGCAGTTCATGGCAGAGCAGAATCTAGGAGGGGAGGGGATGTTATCAACTTGATGTCACGCAGCCAATCTTGCTATTTTGACACACAATGGTATAGATTCTATCATGGAATGTAAAGGGCCTACGCTCTCCGGGTAAACGCTCAATGATCCTTCGACATCTTAAAAAACTACGAGGGGACATTGTTCTTTTACAAGAAACCCACTTAAGGGAGGAGGACTTTTTCAGACTCAAAATATTCTGGGTGGGGGAGGTGATTGGCTCCAGTGCGTTAGACCGAAAAGCAGGGGTGATCATATTGATTAACAAAACCCTAACGCATAGAATTATCTGACATGATAGCTTGGCAGAAGGGCGCCATATACACTTATTGATAGAATGTTCAGGTATGACTCTAAGTATCCACAACATATACGCCCCCAACACGGGTCAGGGCACATTTCTAGAGTCCCTCACACCGTTTATGTTACAAGACACGGAGAACAACATAATAGTTGGGGGTGACTTCAATTTAGTCATGAATACTAGCGAAGACAGGAAACTGAATACACGGAGAGACAGGGGCGCTGGGAAGAGTGGAGACAGGGACAGCCAACGGAATGTGTCCTCACTAGCAAGATTTGCATCTGACCTGCACCTTTGGGATGTATGGAGACTGAGAAATCCTCAGGAGAGGGAGTTTACTCATTTCTCCCACCGACATGATTCCTGGTCCAGGACAGATGCACTGCTGGTTGGTCACCACCTGCTATCTAAGACAGAGGATACGGCTATTGACAACTTGGTGATTTCTGACCATAGCCCAGTGAGTTTGTCACTGTCGGACGTCTACCCCAGGGGAAATTACATGGTTTGGCGCTTTCCCACGGCGTTACAGGACAGCCCTGACTTCAAAAAACTACTAGGAGAATGGTGGGGGATATTCTCGACAGATAATGAACAACACGTGGGAGATAGTGTGTTGTTCTGGGAAACCGCCAAGACAGTATTAAGGGGTAGAATCATAGCATATACAAGAGGCAGACGCCGATTGGTGGAACAGTCCTTTCTAGATAGCAATGACGCCGTGAGATCCGCCTACAGAGACTTCCTCGATAATCCATCAACTGATAATAGGCTTGCTTGGCAGCACCGGAGGGATATTTTTAATGAATGGTCAAGACAAAAAGAAACCATGTTTAGACAACGCTGGGAAGCCAAATTGTATCACTATGGCAATAAAGCGGGCAAGCTACTGGCCAGCCTGGCAAGGGGAAAGAGGCAATATACCACAATCACTGCAATTAAAAACCAGGGAGGAAAGATAATGAAGGACCCAAAGCAAATAGTGGAAGCATTTGGAAAATACTACGCAAAACTATATGATACACCATCGGGGGGGGGAGGGGGGAGATGACTGGCTGCAGACATATCCCATGACACGACTCGACGAACCGGCCCTCCAGAACCTTAACAAACCAGTTACAGTTGAAGAAGTCACTGGGGTGATAAAAGAGTTGAATGCCCATAAGGCACCTGGCCCGGACGGATTTGGTGGGGGATTCTACAAGGCGATCTATCCCATGATTACAGCTACCCTGACGTCCCTTTACAACTCAATTTTACAAGGAGGCCCAATACCTGACCAAATGTACACGGCACACATTACGTTGATTCCAAAAGGGGGCAAAGACCTTGAGGACCAGCCAGTTACAGACCGATCTCATTAATCAATGTAGACTTAAAGATCTTATCTAAGCTGATGGCAAATAGACTAGCGGTATATCTCCCGGGATTGGTTGGATGCCACCAGGCAGGATTCGTTAAGGGGCGGTCGGCAATGGGTAATATACGGAGGGCGTTACTGACGATCGACTCAGTCACATGGAACAGAGAGACAAGAACTGAAGGAGACCCAGCCATGGTCACGCTGGACGCAGAAAAAGCCTTTGATAATGTCCGGTGGCCATGGCTGGGCAAGGTACTAGACGCGGTGGGGCTGACGGGCCCTTTCAGGTCATACTTAGACACTCTCTACGCAAACCCCAAGGCCAGGGTGTGAACGCCGGGGTTTCTGTCCAGTGTATTTAATTTACATAGGGGGACCCATCAGGGATGCCCGCTGTCGCCCCTCCTCTTTAATCTGGCAATTGAGCCACTTGCTCTATACCTGACGAGTGGGGAGGACTTTGAGGGGATAGCTATCGGTTCTCGAAGGATACGCTCCAATTTCTTTGCAGATGACATAATCTTATATCTAGGAGACCAATCTACGGAACTGCCAGCTATATTACATTGAATTGAGAGGTTTGGATCCTTTTGGGGGTTTAAGCTAAATAAGGAAAAATGCGAGATACTCTTCTTGACAACACATGGGAGGCGTAGGGGAGGGGAGACAGCAGAACCCGATAAAATTCTCAACATACCAGTGGCCAAAAAATCAATTCGATACCTGGGGATACAGCTAGCGCGAAACACTGATCTAGTTTATAGTCTAAACTATGAACCACTATTAGCCAAGATGGAATCAGACCTCAGTAAATGGGAGATGTTGCCGCTTCCCCTGTTGGGCCGTGGACACCTGCTTAAAATGATGAGCTTCTCTAAGCTCCTTTACCCGCTCCAACTGTTGCCTATGCTGATACGCAGCAGAGATATAAGTAGAATAAACAGGGCAATTGTCGGGTTCCTGTGGCGGAACAGGCGCCCTAGAATCTGCCTGAAAACTCTGGTGCTGCCGAAAGAGCTGGGTGGTCTAGCCATACCTGATGTACGGAATTATAATTTGGTTTGCCTGGTCCGACATATCTTAGACTGGTTGGGTGGGTCAAGCAAGTTTTCAGACTGGGAGCTAGACTCAGAACTTTGTAGACCATGGAGCTTGACCTCGATGTTACACACGTCGAGATCCAATTTCCCAGCTATGATGAAGCACTCAGGGAAGGGGGAATAGAAAGGGCCGGTGACCTTCTCTGCCACTCAGAATCCAGATGGCTGACAGGATTGGAGCTATTAGAATCTATGGCACTACCAGAACATCACATGCTCCAGTTCAAACAAGTGGAGCATTATATTATGAACAAATTGGTTAACGTTCAGTCAGAGTGTGTGACAAATACATGGGATGACTTAATCCCTAGGGGAATAACCAACACGAGTGTTTCTACTCTATACAAAGACTTGGGGCCCCAACTAACTCAGATTACACATCCACGACTCTTCAAAGGGTGGGAATCCAGACTGAAAGAGGAAGCACTGGGAGTGAAAATACTGAACGGTTGGAGGATGTTTAGAGGTAATATAGTTAATGAACAGTGGCGAGATTCCCAGTTCCGCCTGATGCATAGAACGATATACGGGTTCACAGCATACCAGAATAAATCAAATGTAGACAGGATACAGGCTTGTCCGAAATGCCACATACCAAACACTGATCTTTTCCATGGTATATGGGAATGCAAATTAATATGCCCTCTTTGGTCCTTCATGGAAGATATGGCGGGGAGGGTAGCGGGAGGCTCGGAAGATTTGGGCAGGGATGGGTGGGTGTTTCATTATATCGACAACTCACATGGTACTAGAAATGAACGGCGCATGTTACACACGATGGCAATTTTAACTAAACGCGCCATATTGCGACACTGGTTGGACACCGGGCCACCCTCTCATGAATCAATACTAAATGACATCAAGACGGCAATGAGGTCTGAACGAATAGAGGCAGAAACTAATAAAGACGATCTAACAAAAAATGTTTTTGATAAATGGAAGGGATTTATCTTAAACTATCTTTCCGACGAGGTAATTAAATCAGTGGTATGGCCCTTTAGAGATTCTACCTGGTATTTGATGGAACAGATACAGGGTAACCTGGGAAGGCTGGAGGTCTCTTAATGCACTCGTTACTAGAAAAATGACAAGAAGGTTGTGTAAGATAGAAGGAGTGGTTACAATCCAATGTTATTAATATGGTTGGCGTATATTGGACAAGAAGATGAACTCTGCCGGGGAAGGGATGGGTGGGGAGTTCGCTCCTAGTTGGAGACTGTGTGGGTTTGACAATTGTAATCTTTGTATTCTTTAATATGCTGAGTAACTTGCTTAAATGTTTGGAAAATCAAATAAAGATATTTGTTAAAAAAAAAAAATGAGCTCTGGAAAAGCGCAGAGGAAAATCTGTGTAAAAAAAACGCTGTGTGTGAAAGGAGCTGCGTATTTCAGTAAAAACGCGCCTAAAAAAGCGCAGCTGCGTAAAAAGCAGAAAAAATATGGTATGTGTGAGCGCAGCCAAAGGCTATGTTCACACGCTGCTTATTTGTCACATTTTTTTTACGCGCATAAAAAAAAAGCGCGAGAGAACAACTTCAACTGCGCTTTTTTATGTGCGTTTCTTCCAGTGCTTATAATGGGGCCTATGGAAGAAATGCGCGTAAAAAACTGTAAAGAATTGACTTGTTCATTCTTTTTACGCGCTTTTTTTGCGCCAAAAACGCTGCGTAAAATTGCGTGATGTCTGAATGGCACAAAGTAAATGGACATTCACTTTGCTGGGAAATGCACACGCACATGCGTTTTTGGGGCAAATACGCGCGTAAAAAAACGTGCCAAATACGCAGTGTGTGAACGAGGCCTAAGGGAGAGAAATCTTCATTTCATAGGAGATTTATATCACCATTACATTACAAGGGGGCTGAAAGTACTGATAATAACACCAGTAGGGAGAAACTGTTTATTGGTCATTCATCTTATTGTCATACCTTTACTTCTAAACTAAACTCTCTTTTTCCAACAATAAAAAGCTATAATAGCTTAGAGGATACATCACACAAATATAATGGTAACCTACTTAGTAACTTCCCTGCTTCTGATGCCCCAGCCTCAGAACTCTTTCTGAATAGAATTCATGGATCCTTTACAAAGTAGAAATATTTTCAGAATATTGATTCAGACAAAAACTTCTTTATTTCAAACCTTGATAACGGCTCTAGTAAACTCTCTTCAAGCACTAGCCTTCATGACATTAAGAAAATAGACCTTGAAGACAACCCGATTACCATCACGTTTGTATCAGAATCATTTGTCAAAAACATAATGAATGATCTGTTATCATCAATACATGAAGCATTGGCTCCTCAAGCTTCAAAACTATCATCAGAAATAAGTAACTAATAGTAGAGCCAATAATACCGATAACACGATCAGGGACATTCAACAGAAAAACGAAGGATTAAAGAGGACCTGTCACCCCCCTGGTGCTGTGCTAACTGAATGCAGTACTGAAGACAGCGTGTCAGCTGCCTTCAGGGAAAGGGGTCCCCCATGTCTCTAGCCCCCCTGTAAGTTGTGAAAAAGACTTTATAAAGGTTATGGATAAGGAGTCCAGCGATGAGTCCATAGGGACTTAGGCTGGGGTCACAGTTGCATTTTTCACAAGCGTTTTTGGAGACCTGCGTTTTCAAAAACGCATGTAAAAAACGCACCCATAGGCCCCCATGTTAAAAAACACATGCCCTAATAGCAAAAAAGCATGTGTGACAGTACCATGCATTTTTTAATATGGGGCCTTATGGGAAACGCATGCAAAAACGCATGTACAATTAGGCTGGGGTCACAGTACCATTTTTCACATGCATTTTTGGAGACCTGCGTTTTCAAAAACGCATGTAAAAAACGCACCCATAGGCCCCCATGTTAAAAAACGCATGCCCTAATAGCCAAAAAGCATGTGTGACTGTCCCATGCGTTTTTGGAGCATATCCAAAAACGCATGCGTTTTTTAATAAGGGGCCTTATGGAAAACGCATGCAAAAACGCATGTACAATTAGTGCCATTCAAAAACGCATGCGTTTCCCATAGGAGCCCATGTTAAAAAAAATGCATGCGTTTGCGGAAACGCATGCGTTTTTTTTTAACATGGGCTCCTATGGGAAACGCATGCGTTTTTGAATGGCACTAAAAGGTACTAATTGTACATGCGTTTTTGCATGCGTTTCCCATAGGAACCCATGTTATAAAAACGCTCAAAAAAATACTACAAGCACTATTTTTATGTGCAGATTCAAAAACGCAGCCAAAAACGCAGGGAGCCATCAGAGACCTTAAAAAACTCATGCTGACATGAAAAATGCATGTAAAAAAGCATGCGTTTTTAAAAGGCACTAAAAAAACTGTGACCACAGCCTTAGTGCCATTCAAAAACGCATGCGTTTTCCATAGGAGCCCATGTTAGAAAACGCATGCGTTTTTTTAACATGGGCTCCTATGGAAAACGCATGCGTTTTTGAATGGCACTAATTGGTACTAATTGTACATGCGTTTTTGCATGTGTTTTCCATAGGGGCCCATGTTATAAAAACGCATGCGTTTTTCAAAACGCACCAAAAAATAGTACATGCACTATTTTTGGGTGCAGATTTCAAAACGCAGCCAAAAACGCAGGGAGCCATCACACACCTTAAAAAACTCATGATGACATGAAAAAACGCATGTTAAAACGCATCAGTTTTTAAAAGGCACTAAAAAACGCATGTCAACTGTGACCACAGCCTAAGGCTGAAAGCTGTGGCTGTCAGCAGAAATAAATTTAATTTCCTCCCAGTAGCCTGGCTTTCTGACTGCTCAACTTTAAAAACCTATTAACCTGCAGATTAATCCCTTATCCACAGATTAATAACATTTGGGGTCAGCCTACTAATCAGAAGAGGCGCAGGGCATCCAGGTAGGCTGAAAGAGGTTGGCAGGATTCTGGCCACAGACTATGTGGCCAATGAACCAAGGGTCTGTGAGTCTTTTTGCTTAACCTTAGTTCCATGCAATAATTAGGAAATGTCTAACTTTGAACGCCATTTTTATTTTTATTATAAATAGGTTTGACATTCTGTACAGATAAATTAATTAATGTAAGAACTTCAGACATGCAGAGACATGCAGATAAAGTGATCCTAAAATGTTGGAATGCAGCCCGATCTGCAGACATCATGTTATAGAGCAAAAGGAGCTGTGCAGATTCATATATACTGTACTGCGGTCTTGCAGTGGGTGGTCTGTCTGTCCCTATCACTGATAATTAGTTATAGTTTCATTGGTTGCAATGTCCAGAAATTATCTCAATTCTCAATCTTTGCAACATACCATCTACTTATTTCATGTCTGTAGTTCCTCTTCATCAATATTCTGCCATCACTATAGGTGCAGGTACTTCCTTCATCTGATTCATTGTCAAATGGCTTGCCTGTCCTAATACTGTATATATGACAGAATTATAGCTCACTTCAGCATCCCCTAGGGTGAGCTAGATTCTAGTGCATACTGTTTATACATTGAATCCAATAGTAGCACAGAAAATGGTAAGTTCCTAAGCATCCTCTAGTGGCAAGGGCAGGTAACTTAACATTTATGGTACCTTTACAAGCCGCTACAGAAGGTGGGAAACAACCGGGTGTCTCACGTGCACGAGCACGTTCCAACGGTTGCAAACGGTACCCGATACCGCATTTACACGCCGCTACAAGGTGCTCTACAGAAGGTTTAATCTACTTCTGGAGCACCGCTGGGTGCCACAAGTTACCTTCTGTAGAGCACCGTCCCTCATTTACACGCCGCTACAAGGTGCTCTACAGAAGGTTTAATCTATCTCTGGATGCACCGCCGGGTGCCACAAGTTACCTTCTGTAGAGCACCGTCCCTCATTTACACGCCGCTACAGAAGGTAATATGGGAGGACCTGGGGCAGCAGGGACAACACATAGGCGTGCCAGAGTTGTGGATTACGAAACGCTCGTACGATGATTGGACAATGCTATAGCATCATGATTGGCCAGCCAGCGCAGGAAGGCTGGCTAATACATGTTGATATTGCAATTGTGTAGTATGACTGGTCAGCTCATTAAATATGCCGCCCTATGCAGCGACAACCAATCGTAACGCAGAAGCTTCCACCAATGATCGCTGATGGGGCGCGGTATCCCGGAGGCTGTGTCACTCCCCAGGGAGTTCACTAGGTGACGAACAAACCTTCCTGTAACTCATTTAGACGCCGCTACCATCGGGTTGAAACCAACCTGTTTTAGAGCACTGCTCTGAAACAGGTGTCGACAGTGACGGGTGACAACAAGCTAGTTTACACGCCGCTACCTCGGGTTGATTTGACGGTGTAAGATACATTTGTCTCCGACACCCGGTTGTTTCCAACCTTCTGTAGCAGCGTGTAAAGGTACCATTAGCGTTTAAAGATGTTTTCCACAAATAATGTGACCCCCTTTCTTTTGTCCCAACTATTCCTAACTCTTTCCCAATATACATCTGCTTCATACCCTGCTCCTGTAAGCTTATCTTTAAGAGGCTCATATATACCTTTATTGTTGTTGTAGTTTTGATCCTTCCGGCTGGAGACTGGATTTGGACCAACTAAACAGGGCACATACTGGTGGGGTCAGGGCTGCATTTCTGCGACTGACAGCAGTCTGTACACACATGCCCAGATCACACTTCAGTCTCCTCTCAGCCGTCAGCAGTGACATGCCCTGCTCAGTTGTTCCGAATCCGGTCTCCAGCCAGAAGGATCAAAGCTACAATAACAATAAAGGTATTTATGAGCTTCAGAGAATTAAGCTTACAGGAGCAGGGTAGGTAGCAGAAATATATTGGGAAAGTGATAGGAATAGTTAGGACAAATGAAAGGGGGTCACATTAGTAGTGGAAAACCTCTTTAACTAGCTCTGTATCTATAATGGCCACTTTACACGCAGCTACAGGTAACAGGTTGTCCACAGGTAACTCACTGGCTGCAGTGAAATCATGGAGACATAGTTCCATTTGTACACAGCAACAAGATAGAACCATGTCTCCATGATTTCACTTCAGCCAGTAAGTTACCTGTGGAAAACCTGTTACCTGTAGCTGCGTGTAAAGTGGCCATAAAAGATATATAGATAATAATCTATTCCACCACTACAGTACTACATAGAAAATAGCCAAACCCTCCTTCAATCAATCTACATTCTATGTCTTTTCTATTTTGAGTATATTAATAGAGAGGTAAAATATTGGCTGTTATACAGAAAACTCAAGATTACGGTTTCCTGAATATCAATTAGATTTTTTTCCCGGCACACATATGGTGTTTTTCTGTAATCAGATCATCGTACTGCAAATCCTAGTAAATTCTAGAAGTCAGAATGAATTATGCAAATTCTTCATTAGTTCTCAGGCAGTTAGATGAATATTCCTCTGTATGAACCAATGATAATCGAGAAGCAGAAGATACTGGTGGAGCGGCAGATAAGGGCTGGTGGATGGCAGACCCTAACGCACGTTACAAGGACTCAGATACAGTACCTTTGAGGCTTTGCAATTCATCACCCGTAAGCCTTACTTAACCGCATCAGTTCTGAGACAGCTAAGAGCACATTGTCCACATCTAAAGGCTTCATTGTATTTGCTATTAAACTGTGAAATAGGCTATAGCTATATGAATGCAGAAACGATGGAAAGCCCATAATGGTGAATGGTGGAATTAAACACTGATTATAAATTATGCCTTCAAATATATTCAGAGATATTGGAGAGAAAAGGGAAAGAAATCATTTTTCTTTAGAGATCTTCTTAAAGGGAAGTTCCACCCTTGATCACTATTTTGATTTATTATATCTACAGTATTTATATTATTTATTTTATTATCTTTATCAAAGTCCAACAGTCTGTTCTGATTCATCCTGATTAGAGCTGCCATTTCTAATATAGCCAAAAAGAAAGTTCACTAGCTACCTGACACCAGCTCTAGGGGCACTATATTGAACTCAATAATATCTCAATCTACTTACATAAAAGCGTTAGTCTGTCTGTAAGTTTGTCCCCGAAATATCACCACTTAGAGGACACTGGCTGCAGCGCAGGCAGACCCAGGTATCTTCTGATTGGCCAGATTGTAGGAAAAAAACTCTTTCCATGCTCATGCGCAGTAACTGATGCGGCTTCCATCTTTGTACACCCGGTCATGCGAAGTAGTGGACAAGATGTAGCGGTGGCCATTTTGCTACCCCGGTCATTACTTTAGGAAGAGATGTGGCCATGGACTTACTTAGAATTGTAGCAGGGGGTCTGGGAGTAAGTCCCACAGGTGGGGGGGTGGTGGAGAGGGGGGAAGGACTACCTTGCATGGGCTGCACCGCTACTCCCACCAACTAACATGGTAACACCCACCTTTAAGCACACCATACATTCAGCAGGCGTGATCACCTTCATTGGCCAGTGTGAACAGCTTCTTTGGCGGATGTGGCAACATTTACTCCCGTCCACTAGAATCATGCAAGGGCGGCCTTTGACCCCCCTCAACCACACCTCTATCACATGACACAAGTGACTGTCAGACCTGGCAGGAGTCCATACAGACTAACTAACATCTACTAACATGCCCGCCATATTACTATTCCCGCTGATGAGCAGTAATTTAATCAAAACCAGCATTCATCATATTTTCCATACATATACCTACATTGTTGGTTTGGATTTTAGACAATTCAGCTGCTATTGCACAGTTTTACATGCACCTATTGTTTTGCATTTTGTAATCTAAAACATTAATAATATAGTTGAACTGATATATAATCTCTTGCGTTCTAGAATCTCCCGATGCGATAGAACCCGGCCATCATCTAGTATGAAATAAACTACTAAACATCCACTATTGAAATCTGTCATCTAATCTGAGAGCAGAATATTTGATAAACCCAAACTCTGATTCCAATGATGTGTCACTTACTGGGCTCCTTGCTGTAGTTTTGATAAATTCACTGTTTTATCACTAGGAGATTATCAGCAGATGAGTAGTGAACCTGCTGCCAGGTAGTTCTCCATATTCGTGATCTCTGCTGAACCACACCCCACCAGTTTTCTGACTATGCACAGCATACACAGAAAGCTGCCAATTAGTAAGTGGGTGGGATAATACAGAACTCAGAATTCAGAGAAATGCTAGATCTACAGCAGAAAAAACAGGGATTTTATAAATGTTGCATCAAGTAGCCCAGTAAGTGAGACATCAATGTAATCAAGGTTTCTGCCTTCAACATCATGCTGCTTTCAGATGGGGTATCAATAGCCAGGTGACAGATTCATTTTAAACCTAACCCTATGCTAGGAATGTGATCTCTGCACGACAACCATCTACACCCAATCCGCACACTACTACCTTCTGGTGTAAAAAGATTTGAAAAGTTGCAAAAGGTTTGAGCAACACAGAGTTACACAAAAAATGATGACTTTTGACATTTTGCCAAGCTCAATCAGCATAGGCTGAGTAAAGGTGGGACAGGACTGCAACAGGAGCTTGTCATGCTGTTCCAAGGAACGTCCAGTGCATGGCGCAACTCAAAGGTACCAAGGGGTATGGTCTAAGAAAGGAAGGCCCTGATGATAAGGTACAGGGGATGGGACACCTCCTGACACTGGCCTGTATCTGTCCCTAAACTGCCCTGTCGACCCTATGTGGGTCCTTTCCCCATCACCATCATGGACCTAGAACCTGACTGTCACCACTGCTCACCCTGTCTAGTGCCAAGTCCAGTGGGTACATTAGTTGCCACCTCTAATGTAATATAACATGGCCATGGGAATAGGTAAAAAGACAGGGGTCACAGGCAAAAAGGATACAACACTACTTGGTATCTGCTGCCAAACTCCACAGTCAACAGAACAAGCGGCATCAGGTCAGCAGGTCTCCAACAGAAGATTCACCAGGACGACAGGAGACCTCCACACACCTTTATGGTAAGCATAGTATGAGATGTTCTATAACTAGCAAAAAATGTTTGACCATGTGACTACTTAAAGGGGAATAAATGTGGTCACAAACTGCTGCAGGCTGAGAATATACTGGCATAGAGCTACCTTCAAGGAAAACTGACATTACCCCTTCCTGGTACAAAAGAAATTAATCACAAATAAAATCAACAGTTCTAAAGCTGTCACAAGTCTCCTACTGACTCATGAGAGATCAAGTCTAATTCATAATGAGCTGTGATGTACCCTATGCCTCAAATCTTATTCCAGTCTCTGACTGGAGTAAAATGTGTGGCAAGGCATACGGACAGACTGTCACCAGATTTGGCTTCAAGTAGCATCTCTATGCTGATGACAAACAGCTGTGCACTTCATCCCTTGACCGTACGACCGCTCTATGCACACCAATGACTGTACAAACACAGTTTCCAACAGCATGTCCCCTCTCTATCTGAAACTCAACCTTTCCAAAATTGAACTTCTTCTGCTCCAACCCTCCACTAACCTCCATAAATCTGTTAGTTCCCTCTCAGTGTGCGGCACCACAATAACGCCTAGGCAGCAGGTTCGGTGTTATGTTTGATGTTGACTTTTCCTTCACGCCATATATACAATCCCTTCCTGCTCTTGTCGCTTGCACCTGAAGAACATCTCTAGAATCTGCCTCACTCACCATGGAAAAAACAAATACTCTAAATATGGCCCTGATCCACTCCTGCCTTGATTATTACAATTCTCTGTTAGTTGGCCTCCCCCTCAATAGACTTTCCCCTCTTCAGTTCATACTTAATGCAGCAGCCAGGATCATCTATCTGGCTAAGCGTCACTTGGATGTTTCCACTCTGTGCCAGACATTGCACAGGCTGCTCATATATTACAAGATCTGCTCTGTGCCAGTCATTGCACTGGCTGCTGATACACTATAGGATCTGATTCAAATTGCTTGTTCTCACCCACAAAGCTCTTCCCAGTGTGGTGCCTCCTTAAATCTCTTCCCGCTCTATCAGCCTACCCGCTCTCTACATTCTACAAGCCACCTTTGACTAACATCCCCACTAATCCGAAACTCCCACTCTCGGCTCCAAGACTTCTCCCGAGCTGCACCAATTTTCTGGAATGCTCTGCCCCAAGAAGTTAAGACTATCCACAATTTACACAGTTTTAGGTGCTCCCTAAAACAAATCTTTTTAAGGCCGCCTATCATGCTCCCTAATCGGAGTCCTTTATATGTTGCCCATTCACTATTTCCCTCAACATAACTCTCCGTCAAGCTCCACCAAACCCAAAAGCTCTACACAGATTGGCTGGTGATGATTCGTGAAGCCTTTATCTATCCCCCATTTCTTGAAGATGGCCGGACCATCATTGTAACGACAGCCCTGTGCTTTGTGTCACCCCACCTCATTGTAGATTGTAAGCTCTTATGAGCAGAGTCGTCTCTATTTTTATTAGTGTTATCTGACTGTATATGAACCTCTGAATTGTAAAGCGCTTCGGAATATGTTGGTGCCATATAAATAAAGATTATTATGTTAATCCTAATTGACCTAAAATGGGAAAGGTTTACTCTGATTTCATATCAGATGTATTACGTATGCTCTTTATGTATTTTATGAACTTACTCTCGTCTATAAGTAGTCACTTTGGTCGATTTTAGAACCAACCTTTTGTACAGACACATCCTGTATTTAAACCTGTCAGACCTGAAAACCTGTCATTTTCCAAAGCAAAAAATAAGAACATGATAAACCATATATGTGGCGACCCTCTTGCGGGACACCACAGGGAGGTACTGCATCCCAAGCAGAAGGTGTAGTGCCTCCATAGTCACGGGTAGAGGGGGAAGCTACAGAGTCTGTATACAAAGCCACAAGATCCCAATCACAGCCACCCTAGCACCAGGGACTGTATATTCAGTAGGTCCCAGGGGGGTGGAGCTTAGCAGAGTGGAAGACGTGACGTAAGAGACAGTGACAGTTACACACAAGTCAGTGAGACGATGTGAGGAGAGCAGCAGAGACGGACGCAGGGGAACCTGAGGGCATGACAGGAGGGCACCTCTAAACTGAGAGGTGATCCAGACAACGAAGGGGACACTCCAGGACTGGTCGCAGCTGGCTGGAGAGTTCAGGTCAATACCACTAAACCGGAACCGAGGCGGTTTGTTAAGGTTCATCCCAAACTGCTGACCGGCAGGCTGTGGGTCTTATCAAGAAGGTGCCACAGCACCCATCAAAGTAGTCCAACCTCTGTCCCAGAGCTGGGTTCAAGACGCTGACAAGTAAGAGAGACTTTAAGCAACAAATCCATGGACCAGAAATCAGACTCAAGACTGGGAGTGTAAGGAGCCAAAATAGCCCATAAAGGAACAGGACCAAGAAAGTGTGGGAAAGGCGCCTCTGACAGACTCTGTGGCAAATTCTAACGCCTGTGGCAACAAATTCCCTGGCAAACTAGACTGTACAGTGTACCTATTGATCCATCTGGTACCAGTAAAGAACTGTTTGGGCTACTTGGTGTCTGGTATCCTTTATTCACCGCCGCTGCCTGATGAACTTACACAGAGCCAAGGACTACGACTCCCCTCATCCACCCCACTGCCCTGAGGTAAAGCTCCGCCTGTGGGGAGCTGTACTATCCAAAGCTGCATCACCATCACCTCAGCGGCCGGCTGCAGCGCTGGTAACTACATTACCAGGTACCACAGGTGGCGTCATGTATAATAATCCCCCATCCAAAATAGTTTTCCCCTCAGCCATTGAGTGTCCAGGGCACGGAACCGGGAACCGACCAGCCGTGATCCTCACTGAAGTAGCAACCTGTCCTGGTATCCTATCCTGTTGACAAACTCATATATGTGCTCCTTTTGCTCCAATCTAATCCAATCCAGCACCCAATGAAATTGTTATCTCTTCAGATCAGGGTTATATTTTTTATTGCCACCTCGGTACACAGCTAACACCTGGGCTACGATAAACAGCGGCTTCATTTATTGAGACCACAGAGATTGATGCTGTGGTCCATCAAACCTGGATTCCCCTGAGGTCACAGCATTCGTGTCGTTAACGCCGTGTAACAATCCTCATTCAATTTTTCGCACGATGCTATTCCAAGACCTCTTCTTCTAATTACCATTTTAATTTGACTCCTAATGATCCTGGTATATTTGCTCCCAGTTTAATAGCCTTGTAGAACAGAGACCTGTTTGATTTGACATTCGCTGACGCTCACGTGCACTTTGTTTAAAACAGTTGATGGATGTTTGTTTATGAGCAGGATTTAGTGTTCTGCGGGATAATGGCTGCGTACAACATTAAGAGAGCCTCCGAGCATCTCACTCCATCTGTGCAACAGCAAATCATCCGGCAAGACTGCAGCACGACGGTAAAGCATCCACTAAAGCTTGACTGCCGCTTGGCCAACGTGGAGGTAGGACTTGGCATGTACTGCCTGAATTGTAGACGGTGTCCTTATATAGCGGTATTATTATGATTTATCGTGCATGGGTCGTGTTGTGACTGGAGGGTAAAGAACTTGCTGAGTCAGACATCAGATTTTCATCTTTATATATTAAGGGAGGATGCGGAGATACATGACGGAGAGCTGGGGGTCCGGCAGAACCTTTTACGGATTTTTATTTGATATTAATCTTTATTATTTTACCTAGCGCATCATATAATGCCAGCTGGTATGCTTTTTTGTGTTCGTCAGAAAATTGACTCCTTCCCAACACTTCTTGGGTTTCAGTTTTTTCTTGATTTAGTTTTACAACCCTGACTATATGGATTAATTAATTTCATATTTTGATAAAATGACTTTACTATATATTACTGTAGGGTTGGGCAAAAAGATTTGGTATGGTAGCCACATTGGTAGACCAGAGCTCGGCAAGTCTCCTACCTGCCGCATCCCCAGTGTCTCTTCTAGTTAAGGCTATGTGCACATATGCCGGCGGGTTGGTCGGCGGCGGCTGGGCGGACCCGCCAGGAAGCTCTGCAGCCGTCCACCGGCTTCCTGGCGGGTATGTGCGGCGGGTGACGGGCGGGTGCCGGGCGGGTGCACAGCGGGTTAGCGGCGGTTCTGCAGCGGCTGGAAGCAGCACATGATTCTGCTTGCAGCCGCTGCAGAACCGGCCGGTTTATAGGACATGCACATCCTTTGCTAACCCGCTGGGAACCCAGCGGGTTAGCAACAGAGGAGCATGTGTAAAACCGCCGGTGTGTGCACAGCGGGTGTCGGTTTACATAGGTTTTAATGTTAATCCAAACGCCGGTTTGGATTAACATAAATTTACATAAAACTTATGTAAACCGACCGGCGGTTTACACAGCTAAACCGACCCTAACCCAGCCAGTGTGCACATACCCTAAGAGTCCCAAGATAAGAAAGGGGCATTTGTATGCACTATCTAAGTTATTAAAAGCACATCATTAGGTAGAATTACATTGAGTAAAATAGAAAGTCCGACCTGCACCACCACTCTGTGCAGCACAGGTCAATGAAACGGGGAATAAGGTGTAGATCCAGACAAAAAAAAAACCTGCTCTGGTGCACAAGGCTTCCAAAGGAACTTCCAATATAGTGCATCAAAGATAGAAGGAATGAAGCTGCACTCATTGGAGATATTTTTTTGTTTGCTTTAATTCATCAAGGATTCAGGTGGGCATGTAGGAGTATGGGACTACAGCCGTTTCGCACATGGGTGTACTTCAATGGGTCCACTACACCCATTGAATCACAACTGTGTTTGAAAGGGCTGTAGTCCAATTTGTAGCCCCCATCCTCATACATGCCCACCTAAATCCTTGATGACATGAAGCGAATGAAGAACTAACTCCGGCTATCTGCCATCCGGTTTCCATCTGTCCGGGAGAATCAGGGAGAATCCGGGAGGATTCGGATTTTTCTCCCGGACACAAAAATGCTGCATGCAGCATTTTTGTGTCTTGGGGAAAAAAGCTGATCCTCCCAGATGCTCCCGGATCCTCCCTGTCTGGTGTGATCCGACACCCCCTAGGATGGGGTCTATGGCGCCGGATCGCACCGGAGCCGCACCCGGAGCAGGGCACTGGGTGCTGAAGCTCAGCGCTGCTCGGTGCTGAACTTCAGCACCACGGGGCTGTCCCCTGCTTGACAGTTCAGGAACGCGGCTTTCTCCCTGCGATCTTGAATTATCATCAGCTGCGGCTGCAAATGAGCCATCCGGCTGCACAACGGAGGTTCACTCCTGACAGCCCTGGATCGGATCTGGCTGTGGTGTGAAGCCAGCCTTATTTTTTTTTATCTTTTTTATCGTAAGAACTGTAACTTTTATACTAAAGCTTAAGACTTTAATAAATTTGATCCTTGTATGTTCTAAAGAATCCATGGCCTGTCAGAGAATGTGTGACCCTTTCACTGTCAGACAGTAGTATATTTTGGGGACTCATCACCCCATGTATTTGATGAGTGGTGGTAGCGTGTTGTGTAACTGTTGTGTGTGGACTGTGTCAGGGTGTGATTTATGGTCACCTTATAGTTTATAGCCTATAGCAGAGGTTGAGTGCTAGATTGACAAATTAACTCTTGCAGGCATGTTCTGAGAAATGGGTACGTGACAAGGACTAAAAAGTGAAAAGGAAAAAAATAAATGTATATAGAAATATATAAAATTTTGAATAATAACCTTTTCCCAGTTCAAAAATAAAGAAATAAATAACATATTGATCACTTGTGACACTGTCTGCAGGGTGCCCAAATATATAACACTGCCAACATAAGTAATACTGCAAGTAGAACACCACCACTAGGGGGAGCTCACTGCAAATAGATTTTTACAGCTCCCATTATAGCATTTGGACTTTGACTTTTTTCTCTTCTTTTCTTCTTACATCATACATGTCAAACAAAATCTGGCCCACAGGTGATTATATTTTGCCCGCAACACCGGCACCGTCCCTCTTCCCCCCTCCAGCATCCCACTTTCAACAGTATCAGCATTCTGAATGATGAAAGAGGGAAGCCATTAGCTCCCTCCCAATCATTCTATCTCTGTGTCTGACATCTTAGCTCAGCTGGTGCAATGACATCACTATTTTATTAATGTTGTGCTGAGCAGTGGAGAGCTTCAGAGCACTCACTGCCAAGATTGGAGCAGCACGGGAATGAGGAGAGGTGAGTATTTATTGTTATTTTTTATAATGTGGGGCCCATTATACTATATTGAGGACCATGAGTGGCCCATTAAACTATATGGAAGACTATGTGTGGCCTATTATACCATATGGAGGGCTCTGTGGGACCCATTATACTGTATGGAGTACTATGTGGGACCCATTTTACTGAATATAGAGATCTATGTGGGACCATTATACTGAATAGAGATCTATGTGGGGCCATTATACTCAGTAGAGGACCATGTGCATCTCATTATACTATATGGAGAACTATGTGCATCCCATTATACTACAGTATATTGAAGACTATGTGGCCCATTATACCATAAGGAGGGCTCTGTGGGACCCATTATATTGTATGGAGGACTACGTAGGACCCATTATACTGAATAGAGATCTATGTGGGGCCATTATACTCAATAGAGGACTATGTGCATCACATTATACTATATGGAGAACTATGTGCATCCCATTATACTACAGTATATTGAAGACTGTGTGGCCCATTATAACATATGGAGGGCTATGTGGGACCCATTATACTGTGTGAAGGACTATGTGGGACCCATTATACTGTATGAAGAACTATGTGGGGCCATTATACTGAACAGAGGACTATGTTTGTCCCATTATACTATATGGAGAACTATGTTCATCCAATTATACTATATGGAGGGCTATGTGGGACCCATTATGCTATGTGGAGAACTTTGTGGGACCCATTATACTATATACTGTATGGAGGACTATGTGGAGCCCATTAAACTGCATAGAGGACTATGTGTGGCCCATTAAGCTTTATGGAGGACTATTTGAGTCCCATTATACTGTATGGAGGACTACGTAGGGCCCATTATACTGTATGAAGAACTATCTGGGGCCCACTATACCGTATAGAGGACTATGTGCGGCCCATTATGCTATATGTAGGGCTATGTGGAACCCATTATACTGCATGGAAGACTATAAGTGGTCCTTTATACTGTATGGAAAACTATGTAAGACCCATTATTCTGTATGGAAGGCAATGTTGGCCCATTATAACATATGGAAAACTATGTGGGGCACATTATACTGTGTGAAGGGCTCTGCTGGGATCACAGTTGGGGATCATACTGTGTTGGGGTCACCATTCATTGCCGGGTAGTTAAGGGGAGGTACAGTAGGGTCATCATACTGTGTGTGAAGGGTAATGTGGAAGAATACACAGTGAGAGGATCATACAGTGTATGTGGGGCACTTTTGTTACCAACATACTTTATGGGGGCAATGAAAGAGCAATCTAGGATCATCTATAGGAGGAAAATCAATTTCTAAGGGCTACAAAGTTGTGACATATGCTCTCCTGTGAACCCACTGAATATTAAGGTTTTTTTGTTGTTTTGCTTTGGCGGGTGGTGCAATTAGAAGTTCTGCTATGGGACCCCATGATTTCTAGGTACGCCCCTTGTCTGTGGGGAAATACCCAATGCTCCAGTCATGTTATCTGACCCTTAACATCTATCAATTAATATCTACTTTGTTCAGGGGACAACGTCTTTAAGTTTGTTTCCATATGAGAAGGTTCATCGTTATATTTGATGATCTGGACAAACGTCCTCAGTTGTAGACATGAAGGTTGGCCCACGACTTTGTCCAAGCTTTTACTTTTGTCCCTCTATGTATTTGAGTTTGATATCATGTCTTACATGCTTAGACAGGGTCCAATATCATTTTCTAAAGTTGTATTGAAATAGAGGAAGCCATTGCTCGCTTATCCTTTGAGGAAACATCACTCCTTACACAAATAGCAATTAGATGATTTCTGTTACCTTTATGTACCTTATTTTGTATATATAATACTGAAGAAAATGAAAAGGTGATTAAACCTGATATATTCCTCCTGTCTGATCTCTAAGTAAATACATTGGATTCTGCTTCTCGCCTGTTTGGTATAAAGTGTCATGCAAACATAATACAAAGGATCAATTTTCCTGATTATACACGGCTATAAAAGTAACAGAGTATCTGCGGCTCCCTGCGCTGCTGGCTGGGAAAGCTTCATATTTCATATTAAGAGGCTCATATAATGACAATGAGGGTACATTATAATTAACACCTAAAGAAGTAAAAAATAAAGAAGCGAGAAACTGCGTTCACCCGCCGACTCAGCACTCCGACACTTCTCAATGATGACATTAGATAGAGACACACAGGGGTAACATGAGGGTGAGGGCCGGGGCAGATGACACCGGGGAGCAGATTTCATGGGGTGCAAAATTTAGAAACTAAAAAAGGAAAGTTGTACTTATTCTTCTTTTGAAACTTTGTCCTCCTAAAATTGGCATTACCCAGAGTATATGAATGAGCCCAGATGTCTGGATGCTCCACTGACCCGCACATCCTAACAGACAAGTGCAGACCCGCATTACTGCAATTGAAAATAAAAAAGTTACTTAGCACAATGTTCATGAGAGCCCAGCAGCCACGACAAGTCGTATCTCTTTGGTGGGTCTCTAGCTATGATGTGCTCCTATCTGGGCTGAAAGCCTACAATTTTATGGGCAGACAGGAACCTGCTAAATTGAAAACTGTCTTAACATGGTGAAAGGGGTGTCCAGTCAGAAAGAATAAACTATAATATGAATAAGAAAACTGACCCACACGTCTTAACAGACAAGTGTGACCAGGAGCAAACAGTAAATGCAATAAACTAAAAAGCAGACAGCCGCACTCTGTAGTGCTAAAGAATGCAAACATTATATAACCTTTATTTGCTGTCAGGTTATGTCTGGTGTTTTGCAGGAAGCACTGGACAGAACCTGACAGCCCCGGACAAAACAGAACCAGAGGGCAAATATGCCCTCCGATCCTGTTTTCTGCCGGAATACTCCCTGCGCGCAGCTGCCGCTGTCCTAGTGCTGAAATTTCAGCATAGCGTCTGGAGGGGAGCTGTCCAGGGGCTGAAATACAGCAGCGGCTGCTTTTAACAGCCACCGCTCTTTCAGCACCCGGCGTCCGGGGACCGGTCCGATGTTATGACGGATCCAGTGCAATCCGGCACCCATAGACTCCCATGCTATGGGTGCTGGATCTGGGAGGATCCAATTTTGTCTGATTTTTGCCCCGGACACATAAAATACAGCAAGCTCCGATTTTGTGTCCGGGGCACAAAAACAAAATCTGCCAAATCCTCCCGGACAGCACAAAACCGGATGGCAAATCACCGCCATCCGACACCATAGGGATACAATATGGCAAAAATCAGATCCGGGGCTGTTCAGTTCACACCAGACAGCCCTGGATCCAAAAAATTGTGGTGTGAAGCCAGCCTAATGGT
This sequence comes from Allobates femoralis, assembly GCA_033576535.1. Taxonomy (NCBI): domain Eukaryota; kingdom Metazoa; phylum Chordata; class Amphibia; order Anura; family Aromobatidae; genus Allobates; species Allobates femoralis. The sequence goes on along the minus strand of JARQOC010000011.1, from coordinate 197,384,747 downwards.
ACCTTTACACGCCGCAAATTTTGGTGGCGATATGAGGCGATCTAACGTGCGCAAGCACGTTTTTCATGGTCACCTCAGATCGCCAATGGCACTTTTACACGCCGCAGTTTCGCCCTCAACCTAAAGCGATGTGTCGCCCCGGAAATCGCCTACCCAACAGCGGAACCAATCCGGTGGAGTTCCCTCGCCGCTTCACATGCCGCAATCCCCAAAGGAATGTAGGCGTACATGTTCAGCGCGACTAGAACATAGGCATACTAGACTGGTTTACACCGTGACTGAACACGCTCTTTGGAAAACGCAATAGCATTATGATTGGGCAGCCTGCTCTGGAAGGCTGGCTAATACATGACGCTATTGCCATTGTATGGTGCTGGATGGACAGCTCTTCAAATATGGCGCGGTGTCAATAGACAGCCAATGGGAACACAGTAGCCCACACCAATCAGTTCACACAGGGCGCGGACTACAGCACACTGTGGCACGCCTACGGGAAATTATAGGCAACGCTGAGTCCATCACTATCGCCCGTTCACACGCCAAAAGTCGGGAATCTCGCCTTCATGATTGCCTCTGATTTTTTTTTTTTTTTTTTTTCCCAATAAATGTTTATTGAATTTTAGCATAACTGCAATTAATACAAACAAAGCTCTAGGGCTTAAATCAAAATAACATACAGAAATAAACTGAAAACACATCACCTTTGCAAATTAAAACTGGAAAATAGGGGGGAAGGAATAGCAGGGAAGAAGGGGGGGGGGGGGGGGGGGGGGAGTAGGCAAACGTTTTTGAAGTAGAAAGATGTCCCCTCTGGTTGAGCTATCGGGGAATAGCAGCATAATTCGCTGGGACAGGGGTTGCCAAGGGGTGGGAGGCCCACAAGATCCAAGCATCACGAGTTTGGTTTCTACTCGCAGCATCCAACGCCAGGTAGTATTCCTGGTGGAAAATGTAGTTTGTGCGATTCGCCACAGCACTGAGTGTAGGAGGGTCAGTTGATTTCCAGCTCGCTGCTAGGGATTGTCTGGCCGCCGTCAGTATATAGAAGACCACCGATCTGAATTGGGCGGGATATAGATATAGGCCTATGTTGAGGATAGCCAGCCGGGGCTCCAAGGGGATCTGTATTTCTGTGATGGAGCCAATCAGGCCCTCCACCAACTTCCAGTATGGAGTCAGTTTTGGGCATTGCCACCACATGTGCGTCAGTGTTCCTCTGAGGCCACACTGACGCCAACACAAGGGGGATGCATCCTTGGAGTATCTAGAGATCCTGGAGGGAGGGAGGTACCACCGCAGGTGAATCTTTTTGAGTATCTCCAGATGATTTATGCATCTGGTCAGTTTGTAAGCAAGTTTAGATGCGTCCTCCCAATCCTCCAGGGACCCCGAGAAACCCAACTCGTCCTCCCACCTAATCATGTAACTTAATTTGGACTCCAAGTTAGCCGCAACCAGCCCCTGATAAATCATAGATAAGCCCTTGGATCTCCTAGGGACAGAGAAGATGAGCCTCCTAAGTGGCGATGGTGCTAGAATGTCTTTCAAAGGATGGCGTTTGTTTACCTCAGTTATAAAGTGCTGGAGCCTCAGGTGGTGCAAGAAACTAGGTGTCAGTGAGGGAAACTTCGAAATCAGTTCTGAGAAGGAGACCAAGGACTCCCCTGACATAAGGTCCCCCAGCATGGCTATTCCCTCCCTCTCCCACATCTGCACCCCCAAAGCCGGTAAGTGGCTGAGGAGTGCCCTTAGGGGAACTTCAGAGAGAGGGAAGGAGGTCCAACCTTTCGGAGTCCCTCTCCAGCAGGTAAGCATCGAGCGTATCGTCGTTAATTTAGGTCTGACGCAAACAGGCGCCAGGGACTCTGCAGCAAGGAGAAGCCGGAGTGACCCGACTGTAGAGGAGGCCTCCTCTATCTCCAGCCATCTCTTATCAGAAGGCAAGCGCCACCAGTTCTCCGCCTCTTCCAGAAGGCAGGCTCTCTGATACTCCCTGATGGAGGGGACTCCCATGCCCCCTCGGGCAAAGGGGAGGTATAATAATCCCTTAGCAACTCTAGGTCTCTTAGTGGCCCAGACATAAGAGTTAGTTAGTCGTTGAAGTTCAGCTAGCAATTGTCGCGGAAAGAGTATAGGCATACAGCGAAACGTGTATAGAAGTTTAGGTAGTAGCAGCATTTTAAATGCCTGTATCCTTGCTACCCACGACAGTGCTGCCAGCGGGTGAGACGTGATGGCTTCAGAAATGGCCGATTTTAATGTGGCGTAGTTTTTTCTTATTAAGTCATTGGATTTGCAGAGGATAATGCCAAGGTAGGGGATACCCTGCTGATGCCATTTGAAGGGAAGTGTGGACTCCCAATGATGGATCTCCTGGGGAGAAACATTGATCGGCAACACCACCGACTTAGATGCATTTAACTTATACAAAGAAGCTTCAGCGTAGGTTCGAAGGAGGTCCATAATGGCTGGCAGGGATGATTCAAGTTCCGTACAGGAGATTATGATGTCATCTGCGTATAGGCCGACAACATGGACTCCTTGTCCAGCAGTGATGCCTTTAATCCGCGGATGAGCTCGGAGAGCGGCCGCCAGAGGTTCCACCGCCAGGGCGAAGATCACCGGTGAAAGTGGACAGCCCTGGCGTGTTCCATTAGAGATGGTAAAGCCATTAGATAAGAACCCCGAGGATAAGACCCGAGCATTGGGGTTAGAGTACAGCGACAGTACTGCCTTGAGGAATGGACCAGCCAGACCAAATTTCTGCAGAGTCGCTTCCAAGTACCCCCAGTGCACCCTGTCGAACGCCTTTTCAGCGTCAAGGGACAGGAATGCACTGGGGGACCCCCCTTGTTCCGCCACTTGTATCAGGTCGATCATCCTCCGGGTTCCATCCTTTGCGTGTCTGCCAGCCACAAATCCGACCTGATCCGGGTGTACCAGAGTAGGGACCACCTCCGACAACCTGTTCGCTAGAAGTTTAGCGAAGATTTTGATATCGCTATTCAGAAGCGAGATAGGGCGGTAGTTCGCCGGGAGATCCGGGGGTTTCCCAGGTTTGGGAATGGTCACTATGGTGGCTTCGAGGAAGTCGGGAGAGATAGTACCACACCCACGCCAGAAGGAGAAAAGTCTAAGTAAAAAGGGGGCAAGGATGGGCCCAAAGGACTTATAATATTCATTTGGGAATCCATCCGGACCCGGGGTCGAGGAGGTTTTCAGAGTTCTGATCACCCCCAGGATTTCCCCCACAGTGAATGGGGAATTCAGCTGGTCTGCCTGTTCCGACGTTAGAGTCGGGAGGTCTAGAGAAGCCAGAAATCCCTCAATAAGTTCTGGCGTGGGGGATGGCGTCTCCTCCGCTCCTTTTAAATTATACAGTTGTTCATAATAGGATGCGAATTCATTCGCTATTTCCTGAGGGTTCCTCACTTCCACTCCCTCTTTATTTCTCAGACCACCAATAGCCGCACCCGCCACTCTTTTCCGGATTCTCCCGGCCAACAAGGCCCCAGCTCTATCTCCCGTCTCGTAGTATGCTAATCTAGTTTTCCGAAGCGCCTTTTCGTGTTGCTCGAGTAGAGCTGCACGTAGCTGTGTCCTAATGGAAAAAATTTGAGAGGAGAGAGAGGAGGAGGGTGACTCCTTGTTCCTCTCCTCCAGTCTCCTAAGGTCTGCCATGAGGCCTTCTCTCATTTGGGCTCCTGATCTTTTATGCCTGGACGCCCTCTGTAGGAATAACCCACGGAGAACCGCTTTATGAGAGGCCCACAATGTTTCCTCCGTCACCTCTCCATTATCATTCTCTGCAAAGAAGTTGACTAATTGGCGTTCAAAGTCATCTACTAAGCCCTGATTAGATAACATATTAACATTGAGCCTCCATTTACGTGAGGTCATTGGGCAAGTCCCCAAAGCGAGGGTCAGGGAGACCGGGGCATGGTCAGACCATGTAATGTCCCCAATTTCCGCACAGACACAGGCCGACAGGGTATCGTCATTCACTAGGAAGTAGTCTATTCTAGAATAAGACCTGTGTCTGTGCGAGAAAAAGGAGTAGTCCCTTTCAGATGCATGAAAATACCTCCAGACGTCATGTAGATGAAGTTCTCTATGTACCTGGTCTAGGTCTCTCCTCTCTCGGATCCCGGAGGCCGAGCAATCCAGGCGCCGGAGAGGGACCATGTTGAAATCTCCACAGACCACACAGCGGCCTCGAGAGAGATCTCTAACCTTCCCTAGAAATTGACGGAGAAATTTAATTTGGGCTAGGTTAGGAGCATACACTGTGGCTAGTGTCACCAATACCCCCGATATTACACAAAGTAGAATGAGGTATCTGCCCTCAGGGTCTATGTGTGTTTCCTTGAGTTGGAACTGTACAGAATTACGCACCATGATGCAGACCCCTGCTTTTTTGTTAGGGGCGTTCGCACAGAAATACCTTGTAAAGTCTCTATGTGCGAGTCTCCGGTTGTCCTCCTCTAACAGGTGCGTCTCCTGGAGGCACAGGACGTCTGCCTTGGATCTGCGAGCCTCCCCCCATAGGAATGAGCGCTTTGCTGGCGAGTTGAGTCCCTTTACATTAAGGGTGACGATCTTGAGAGACATATTGAGAGAGCAGACTGATTAGTCACTAGTTGTGAAGGGGCAGGGAGGGGGGTTAGGTAAGTCAGGAAAGAAGGGTAAGGTAAAGAAAGGAGAGACGAAACACAAAAGAGGTCAGCCAATAAAATAAAAAGAAAAATATCAACGTAGAAGAAAACAAAACACTATCGCAAGGAGAAAACAAAATTATATACACTTATGTGCCAATATATTCAGGCTCCGGCCTGAGGCAGAGTGGGGGGGGGGAGGGGGTTCAAAAGCACACTTCGTTACCGACCCGCCACATCAAACAGGACATCGCTGGGGAGGCCAGGGATATCAAACAAGCGGGGAACCCCCTTTCTCTGAGTCTAATCAGAGTCCAGGATAGTCTCCAGGCGAGACCCACATATCAATTAACAAATGTGATTCACAGAGACTGCAGCCACAAGGAGCTCAACGGGCTCCTTCTGGGTCTGAAACGTGCGTGTCTTTGGTGCGGGGAGATGATGAAGCACTCGGTGGACATAAGTTCCATTGTTTCAGGGCACGTTTCAGATGGGAGGGAGACGCAAACATCTGACGTGACCCCTTGTATCTGAAATTAACCGAGACCGGTGTGCCCCAGCTGTATTGAAGGCCCCTCTCTCGTAGAATCGCGCACATTGGTGCAAAGTCACGTCGCCTTGCCATCGTCCCCGGGGACAGGTCGGGAAAGACTTTAAGCCCAGCGTAAGAAGAGTCAGTCGGAGGGGATCTCCTCATAGTTTGCAGCACTAGATCTCTAGTCGATCCTTTAACAAGTGTCACCAGAACATCTCTGGACAGATCCTTAGGGAGGTGTGCAGGCTTGGGGAGTCTGTAGAGTTTTTCTATAGCGAGCTCAGATGGAGGGGTTTGAGGCAAGAGGTGAACTAAAAAAGTCGTGGCCATCTTTGTGAGGTTCTCCTCCTCTACTGTCTCTGCAATTCCCCTGATTTTTATGTTATTGTGTCGCAGTTTGTCCTCCATAGCACACATGCGGTCCTGCATAGAGAAAACATCCTTCTCCAGGGTTTTATGATCTGTGACCAGCGTGTTATGTGCCTCTGCATACTCCCCCATCTTATGCTCAATGTGCTTTGTGCGGCGCCCCAGTGATATAAGCTCTTCCTTCATTTCCCCCATGAGTTGTTTCAGGTCGTCCTGGAGGGAACTCCGTAGTGAGCCTAATGACTCCTTCAGGGCCGTGTTTAACATGTCCCTCATTCCACTGTGGGTGATAGGGGCTTCCTCAGAGTCTGGGTCTCCCCAGTCTCTTGGGCTGCGAGAGCCGCGGGAAGAAGGAGCTGTTGATGCAGCCGGCGCCATTTTGGGAGAGGCCGCGCGCTGCTGATCTCTGGGGAAGAAGTCTGTTACCTTCTGCTCCTCTCCCCTGCGTCTCGGTGTGGCCCGCGGCATCTCCGGAGGTTCCCGGGTCTTTGCACAGGACTCAGCGGCGGCTGCAGGTCAATGTGGAGCTGTTAGGTGCCGTTTTGTGCGGTCTCGCTCTGGAGCAGCTCCTTCAAGCGTCCGGCGCCATCTGCGTCCAAGACACGCCCCCATGATTGCCTCTGATTTTGGAGCAGTGCTGTGAAATCAGGAACCAGGCGACAGGTGGTTTATCGCCGCCAAATTCCACAATTACACGCCGCGACTGGGAGACAATATGACGGAGATAGTTTCAGGCCGACATATCGCTGTCACGTTTCACACAAAATATTGCGGCGTGTAAAGGTACCCTAAGGCTACCTTTACATGCGGCTACATTTCTATGGTGGCTACAGGTAACTTACTGGTTGCAGTGAAATCATGGAGAGATTATTCCATTTGTACACAGCAACAAGATAGAACCTTGTCTCCATGATTTCACTGCAACCAGTAAGTTACCTGTAGCCACCCTAGAAATGTAGCCGCGTGCAAAGGTACCCTAAGGGTACCTTTACACGCCGCTACTGGCGGGTGGATACAACCAGCTACAGGCTACAAATGTAGCTTGTAGCAGCAATGTACCCTGTAGTAGCGGCGTGTGAAGACGGTAGGAGGCACCCGGCAGTAGATGCATCTGTTTCCGAGCACTGCCCTGAAACAGGTGGCTACACAGGCGATTGTAGCGACCTGTATCGGCGTGTAAAGAAGGAACAGAAGGGATGTGTCGACACCAGGCTATGTACCTGGTATGTAGCTGGGGCGTGACACAGGCTCCGGGATACCGCGCCCCTTCAGCGATCATTGGTGGAAGCTCCTGCGTTGCGATTGGTAATCGCTGCATAGGGAGGCATATTTAAGGAGCTGACCAGTCACACTACACAATTGATCGAGCGTCATGTATTAAACAGCCTCCTGCGATGCCTGCCCAATCATGACGTTCTTGCTTTGTCCTATCAGCGTACGGACGTCTCGTAATCCACAATTGTGGCACTTCTATGTGTTGTCCCTGCTGCACCAGGCGCACCCATATTAGCTTGTTGTAGCGGTGTGTAAATGAGGTAAGATAAGCTACAGAAGGTGACTTGAGACACCCGGCGGTGTATCCAGAGATAGATGTAACATAGCGTAGCGCACCTTGTGGCGGCGTGTAAAGATGGTGCGTTTACCGTTTGTAACCGTTTGTGCGTGCTTGTGCACGTGAAGTAGCTGGTTGTATCCACCCGCCAGTAGCGGCGTGTAAAGGTACCCTCAGGGTACCTTTACACGCCACAACCGCGGGAGACATTTTTGACGGCGATATGTCGCCCTGGAATTATCGCCATCAAATTGCCTCCCAATTGCGGCATGTAATTTGAGAATTTGGCGGCGATATGTCGCCTCATCACGGTCGCCTGATTTCAGGGCACTGCTCTGAAATCAGGCGACCAGAGCGAGGCGACATATCGCCGCCAAATTCCCAAATTACACGCCGCAATTGGGAGGCAATATGTCAGGATAGGTGCCGCAATATTTTGTGGGAATCGTGACAGCGATATGTCAGGATAGGTGCCGAAACGCGTTGGTGAATAAAGGAGATCATTACTTTGGAACCTTGCCTTCCTTGTGGCTTCTTGGAGACATCCATTCCTTGTGATTCCATTGAGACAGCAGTGCAGACCGTGACACACCATCTTCCCTATATAGGAGTGTTTTTCCATGTTGGTGGAGGTCCTGCAGCAGCTATAAACCGAATGCTTATAAACCAGTTGTGGGTCACACAAGTGGACCAGGTGAGTGTACACCTATTGATATACTTACACAAACAGTGTCACTAGTGAGAGGGCACTATTGCGCCTCTTGTCTCCCGCCTCCTAACAGACAAGTGTGAACAGGTGCAATCTGTAAATACAATAAACTAAAAAGTAGACAGCTGCACTCTGTAGTGATAAAGCATTCAGACATTATATAAGAAAATGATGGGCCTGCATTACTGCTATTGAAAATAGAAAGATTGAGCTACTTAGCACATAAAGTGGCCTGTTCATGAGATCCACAATCTACTTTCTCCTTTTAACTCTTGATACCATGGTATGTTGACACTAATACAGTTGGATCCTGTGATGGAGCGTGTATCCAAAAGTGCAGATTTTGCAATGACGTCACTGCATGTCACCACCTGTGCCGTACCCGCTCTGTGGAGAAGGCTAGGATCACACTTGCGCAAGCGCTAAAAGCATAGTAATTTCCTCCCCAGCGCATAGCGTTAACGCTATGAGCTTCCAGACAATGCAGTCTATAGTAATCCGTTGTGTACCTTGCTGAACAGCAACACACAAAGCCCCAGGATGTGCGCTTTTGGACAGCGCACAGGAAAACGCTTCAGGACACGTTTCTTGTGCGCTCTGCTAAAGCGCACTTCCTGGAGCTTTGTGTGCGGCTGGTTGGCAAGGTACACATCGGATTACTATAGGCTGCATTGTCTGGAAGCTCATAGCGTTAACACTATTCGCTGGGGAGGAAATTTCTTAGTTTTTAGTGCATGCGTCATGCTAGGGTCACAGTACAAGTGTGACCCTAGCCTAACTGCATCTATTTTGTGCAGAAAAAACTTTAGTGAGAACTTATTTAGATGCAAAGGATGAGATATGCAGCAAATCTGGATGATTCCACAGGAAAAAAAGCACAATTTGTTGCATTTTTGTTGTGTTTAGTTTTCCAAGTCCCTGAGAAATTAAGACAGAAAACAGCGCAATAGGGTCTTAGCTTGTAAAATAGGTGCAAGTACAAGAATATTATCTCCTCAGCTGAGATGGTTGTGTGAGACCCAACCACTGATGCATGTGTTACACACCAAGTAGGGAGACAATTAGGAGAAAACTATGGTTCTTCTGCGCGGTCTCGGATGGAAGAAAATGACTTATAAAATTCTCTGATAGAAGGAAGGTTTTTTGGTCTACACGTTTCAAGGCAATCCAGCCTCTTCTTCATAGTCTTTACTTTGACCTGAAGAAGAGGCTGGACTGCCTTGAAACGCGTAGACCAATAAACCATTCTTCTATCAAAGATTCTTAGAAGTCATGTTCTTCCATCCAAAGCAGCATAGAGAAATTACAATTTTCTCCCAATTGTCTCTCAAGTCCCTTATAGACATACCCACATGGTGGACACGTAAGTTTGAGTTTTGGGGGGAGCTTCTATAGAAAAGCGTTAGTGAAGAATTAGTTGTGTCGGCGCCCAGCCAAACCTATAATAATGGTAGAATAAAGGTAAAATATTGGTTTGGAACATCAGAATATAAACTTGTCATTTCACATTTACCAAGACCCTGTCTTACAGAACAGCTGCCTGCTTAATCCAGTGTAATTAAAGGCAAGACACGGCGGATTTCACCGCGGACCATGTGACGCCTACAGTCAAACACATTTCCAGCACTGAGCTTCATATCTTTATTTTGCGAAAGACAATAATGATTCCCCACCTGTGTCAACGACGTGTTGACAAAGTGACATCGCACTCAATATACTTACACCTCCATCTTCTGGGGAAATGCCACAAGCCGCGCAAAGGGTTCTGCGATCCCCAGAGGAGTCGTGTCATATCACAAACAATCAACTGCAGATCTTCCAGGCTGTTAAATGACATTTAGCTGACTTACCCGCTCTCCGCTTCTCCTGCAATCTCAGCCGATGTCTGGACAGTTTAGCCCCTGTGCACAGTTGAGTCTTATGTGAATGACAGCGGATCTCACATGTTTAGATTTAAATAGTTATTGTCATTTCTAAAAACTTTAGATAAATCAATATTACAAGCAAATATAAGAAGCTTTGTCATAAATCTTATCACAGAAATATTCTTAGCCACTTATGAGCCTCTTCTTTTATTCCTCCTGACTTCCGGCTTCAATCTGTTAAGACAATATGAACTGCAAGTTCATTGAGGGATCAGCTGCCTATTGTAGTCTATGGAGAGAGGAGCTGGAGGTAGTGAGAAAGAGGCAAAACGTTAGATCCTACTTTGCCTTTTTAGTAAGTGTTTAGTAAGTGATCAGTTGGCAGCTCTAGTGTTTCATGGAGCGCGCCAACACAACTCTACGAAAGTCTTGTTCTGGCCTTATTCCAGCTCTCATAGACATGTATTGAGAGATCGTAATGTGACTTTTGGACAGTCAAAAGTTACAGTCAAAAGGTGGCGCCATGGGATAGGAGCAGCGCCAATAAGATTTAAAACACCGGAGTGAGCGTATAAAGCTAGGGGCAGGGGGCTTATATTTAAAGTACCAATCCAGTGCTGAAAAAAAAATGCCAGAGTGGTGCCTTACCAAATATGTTGGGTTTTCATTTAGAGAATTGGACCCCAAATGATTCCAGGAATGTAAAACAACAAAGCCAAATAGTACTTACACTGCCTTTCTCCAGCCCTGACACTGCTCCGGTGTCTGGGTTTTGACTACAGCTCACATCACCAATGCAGTCAATCCCTGAACTCAGTGGTCCTGATTCACCAAAGCTTATACGCTGAAAAAAATTGATGTGTATGCTTTTTAAAGAGTTCTGAAATGTTCCGCAATGCAGAGTTGCGTGAAAATTCTACAATTATTGGCAGCTCCAAAAAAATCTAGAACCGAATGGGGGCAAAGCACGGCATGACACCAAAGCTCGTTTAATGTATGATGAGATATGGCATCCCTTACGCCAGAAATCTCACTCCAGTTACTGACTGGAGTAAGATTTTTGGTGTGGCGTACAGAGGCACAGGCTGCTCGTCAGATGATCCAGGTTTATAGAGAGGTGTTTTCTCCTTCATGAATCCAGAGCTCCATCACATCTTCTCATCAAGACTGGCGAGAAGATCGGTGGACTTGATGATTCAGGTTTAGTGTCTCTAATCTCAGCAATTGGCTGTAGCGGTGATGTGAGATATCAACGTGGTTACCACTGCAGCCAAAAGCATTGCCGTGGAAGAGGATCAGTATCATTTGGCGGGTCCACATTTCTAAAAGTGTTGAAAGAATTAAGGAAATACAAGTGGGAGTCCAACAACACAGCATGGATAACTTGTGCGATGACTCAAGGGTTTGCCACAACTTTATTTAGAAACTCAGAATTAATGACATATCATTTTATCAAATTTGTGATTTTTTTTAATAAAAAGAAACGTTTGACCATGACCTGAATGCAAGTTGGATGAGCACGGTCATGTACATAAATATCCATATAACCTCCAATGCCTTGAGCTGTGATAACAATTAGGAAACAAATACTAGAGTCACCATAAAGAAGACCGAGACCATCAAAAGAGGACGGAAAGGGGGATTTCTTTCAATCTAGTGATAGACTACCTCTTGCCTGAATTCAGAAAAGAAACTTTCAGAATTCCCTTAAAAAATCCTAAAGGCACCACTATCCTGATAAAAGGTAACCCTTACCACCTACTGTTGGAAATCAATGAAGCTTACCTGTAGACTAACACACACTTTTTATGTAGTCCCAGACAAAACAGCTGAAAAACAGAAAGCTGACAATACCGTTGTGTAACGTCCTCCATGCTGCTGCTTCTGTGTACTACATAGAGACTGGAGAGCAGGAATCTCTCATATCTGTGTGTGCTGTGTATGGGAGACATCATAGCAGTTAGTTGCCACCCACTAGCTAGGAGCCAACTGATAATTAGAGATATATCATACAGGGATGAAAAAAGTAGTGTAAAAGCCATAAAGCCGTCAAAAATAATGTTATACCTAACGTACACACACATAACAGCTTTTTCTAAAATGTAACACAAAGCTACAGGTACACTTTACTATTTCATAACCCAGATTTTGACTCCAAAATAAAATAATTAAATAAATAAATAATATATAGACATGTGATCCTTATTCTAAATCAATCCCTGACCATGTGCCCGGTGTATATAAAGGTACCTTTACATACCGTCACTGGGTGGTAGCAACTGCCTGGCATTGGGTATTTTTGTGTCTGTTGCCATGAAATTGCTACGAAATGGCGGCGTGTAAATTGGGAAGTTGATCGCGATACCCGCTGTTGATTCAGATACCTGTTTCTGAGCCATGCTCAAAAACCCAATGCAACACAAAGGCACAATTGCCATGGTAGTGGCGTCTAAATGGGGAACAGGGATGGGATTTCTGTCGCCTAGTGAATTCCCAGGGGCGTGACACAGCCTCATGGATACCGCGCCCCATCAGCGATCATTGGTGGGGGCTACGGTGTAACCATTGGCTGTCCCTTCACAGAGCGCCATATTTAAAGAGCTGTACATTTACACTACTCAATTGCAATGGCGTCATGTATTAGCCAGCCTTCGTGTGCAGGCTGGCCAATCATGACGCCATTGCATTGTCCAATCAGCGTATTAGCGTCACGGAATACACAGCTCTGTCACGCCTATGTACTTGGGGCGCGAAAGATGTATGCCCATATTCCTTTGTGGTAGCGGCGTGTGAAGCAGCGAAGGTATTCAACAGGAAGTTATCCGCAGGTTCTGTCGGACCTTCCGGGGAACAAAGATACCTTCACCAGTACATGCGGCATTGGCGATCGGTATCAACCGTCAAAAACGTGCACGTGCACGTGCGGTTGATACCTGTTGCTAGGCACAGTGGCGGCGTGTAAAGGTACCTTAATAGTTCCTTCCCTGGCAGATTCAAGCAAGGAAACCTCTAGACAGGTAAGGAAGTATCCAGCAAACAGATGATAGAGGTTATTGCGTCAATGGCCACATTTACAATGTGGAAGGGGAAGAGAGGGGGAATGTAGAAGTTAAATTACCAGCCAACCAGCTCTTCTTTAACACTGACAATGTGCCCACATAGGAAATGGACTCCGATGCCAATCACAAGCATGAGATGGATCTGCTGCAACCCAAGACCTGCGGGCAATTTGAGGTGTGGCATTTTATCAATAAAATAAATTAGCAAATTCTATATTTTATTATTTTAAAGTAACTTTCATTCTCTTTTTAGCTTGAGAACCCTATTAAAAGAGTGGTTGAGCACAGAACAAAAATATCTAAGAATTAACAATTTGCAGAAACAAAATGATACAATTAGGTCAATGGAATCTTAAGGTACCGTCACACGCAACGATATGGCTTCCATGTCACCGTAAATTCGTGTATTTCGGCGATGTGGAAGCGACATCGCCAGTGCGTAGTAGCGTGAGACAGGGCGATTTTACGGCGAGAAATCGCCGGTGGAGCGTCACCTGATCGCCCTGCACTGCGGTGAAATCAGGCGATATCCACCAGGCGATCTCAGTGCTTCGTGGCGTGTGACAGGGCGATAGCGATGTAGAAAGTGAGCTCAGGCATTCTGGAAGCAATCCCATAGGCGTGCCTGTGCGTGCTATTTTCTGCACCCCCTCTGCGGTGATTGGTGGCTTGGTGGTAACGCAGTCGTGTCGACCAATCAGAGTGGTAGGGGCAAGGTGAAAAAGAATCTGGCACGCCTGTCTCTTTGCCATACTCACACTCTACGCCCACATCGCTGATGAGATAGTGGCGTGTGACGCGGCGATGAGGAAAAGGGAAATTGCTTCCGGTCTTCTGCAGGTGATTTCCGGAATGCAGGATCGCCGTAGAACGCAGGCGAGATGTCTGTGTGAGAGGGCGACGGCGATGTGCAAAAAAGTTCCCGAACAAATTGACAGCGATATGGAAGCCATATTGTCGCGTGTGATGGTACCTTTAAGCGTAGACCATCATCTCAAACTTTCTATTACCTTATTAAAGCAAATCCACAAAGAATTGAGGCTCTTTAAAAAAGAATAAGAACAGGCCAGAAGGGGAGTACAGTATGTTATGAATTTCTTACAGGGACCTATATCAGCATCGAAACTGACCCAGAGGCTAATACAATAGTCAAGATAGCCTATTTAATAATTATGGTGTAATCTTCATCTAGAAAGTGAATTAAATAGTGGTAGTACAGAGCACTTTTGCCATAAGAGTTAACTGATGAGTTGAAAGTCTAAAATATAAAGTTTAAAGCATACCTGTAATTTCATCTGACTTTTCAGGACATGCTATTATGTGTATTTAGAAGAGAAAAATCAATAATTCTGACCATTATATGACTTGTATGCTGAGGAGGGGGGAAAATGTTTTACCTGTTTTCCTCTCTGCAGTCTATATCTTTCATTTTCAGTTGTCTCTGAGCCAGTGGGTGGAGACCAGAGAGATTCCTGCTCTACTGTCTCTAACTATCATGCTGTGACTGTAGAAAAGCAAGGGAATCAGGGCACCTTAACTGACCCTCACACTAAGGGTCCCTAGGCTATCCCTATCCCCAAGATTACCCTGAAGGTGAGGATGCCTAGGTCTCATATCTTGCTATTCTCCTAGACATGACTCACCTATATGCACCCTCAGGGTGTTAAGAACAGTAATGGATGTGTCTGACCATACAAGGACATGGTCTGATCATACTACATCTCCTGGGCAGAGAAGAAAGGAAAAGAGAATATAGACATTACGTATTACATTATGTATATAAATTCTGTGGATGAGACTATAAAATTTACTTAGTGCCCTCATACCAGAGCCTGAGTCAACTAACCCTTTCTAAGATATGTAATGAGGAACTTATGCCGATATTGTTATTAAAATTGATTGAAAGGGAAGTAGAGGCGATTGTCCATTGGCTAAGATGGCGGACAGAGCCTAGGAGATGAACTGCACATGACCGCAGCGTCATCCGCCTGAGACGCTTGACATAGCGGGACCGCGACTTGGTGAACCCGGACACATGGGCTGATAGCAGCAAAATCATTGGTGCCTTAGTGCGCATGCGCTTAACAACCCGGAAGATGCTAACGTCTTACCGGCGTGACTGCATAAATGAGATGGGTGAGTCCATTAGAGCATAGAAAAACAAAAAATGGCATCATTAATCAGAAAGGTTCATATCATTAACACTAACACCTGAGCTTGTTAATATTATATGGTTAAAAACACTGTATGCCTTTATGAACAAAGATAATGGTGATTTGTATTGAAACTCTATGCACAAGAGAAAACGCTATACGTAACAACTTTTGCACATTGTTTCCCCATTAAAGATGTAATGAATTGTAAATGAATTGTGATTGAACACACACTATTTATACCTCTCACTATTGGTGATGTACACACTGCTTGAGAAAGGCTGACACTTACTGCCGAAACGTTGTATTCGGTTGGGCCAATAAACAGGAGAAGTATGAACCAATCTGCTGTCTGATTTCTGGAATGTCTGTATGTGGAAGCGGCTGAACACTGCACAGGACTTTGCACCTAAGTATTACTTGTAGCTCAGTGCTGCTCTTGAATTTTGTGTTTAAATATATCTATATATATATATATATATATATGTATATATATAGCAGGTTTTTGCTATGTATGCTGAGGACAGCATGATGTTAACGTTAAAAAAACTTTGCTCTATTGTTTGATAAAGCTGAAGGCATCTACCCTCTTCCCCTTCCACATTCTAAATGTGGCCATTGACGCAATCACCTCTATCAACTGCTTGCTGGATGATTCTTTACTTGTCTAGACGTTTTCTTGCTTGAGTCTGCCAGGGAAGGAACTATTATATAGAACGGGCACATGGGCAGGGATTGATTTAGAATAAGGATAACATGTCTATAACGGAAGTCCTACACACCCCTTCCTGTGAATGACACCTCACTGTGAATGCACCATCTCTATAGAGATCCTGGTGTAAGTATCTCTCTCAGCTCTGCTGTATTACTGAAACTAAATGCTTTGATTGTGTGACAACAACTACAGCCAGTTATCTATGTGATACATCGATGGATTCAGGCTTTCTTTGCCTTATGTTGCTGTCAGATAAAGTAGCAAAAACCTGCTGACAGATTCCTTTTAAAGCATAGAATTCAAAGAAGGAGTCCTTAGTTTTTCTCCTATCTGTCCCAGTCCCATTATGAACAGGTGAGTTGTAATCTGCAAGTCTAATCCTATTTATGAAGACGTCTGGACTATGACATCTTCTAGGACTTGGAATTAATATGCATGCATGAGTGATTAACCATTTACATGTTAGCATTTCATTTATACAACTAGGTTAAAAGGCTATCTTCTCAGAATACTCTCCAGAAGTCAAGTAGCTCAATTAAAGGTCAGAGCTGAGGAAATGCAAATGTTAACTAAGTCAATTAAAATGCATGACGATCAGAAGTCTGAGCGCCAGGACCCGTGCTCACGTTCTGCACCTCGGAGGAGTTTTTTTTAGTTTGTTTCGTGGAGGGGAAAAAAGGTGTAAAATAAAGAGGCAAAAGCAATATGTTTTCTCGGCAAGTCAACCTGACCGTGGCACGGTTGCCGGCAGTCTTCCTGTGCGGCGTCTATAATTAGCTGTAATCTACCTCGGTATAAAAAGAGTTTTGTTTATTGTTCTTCCTTGATTATCTGCCTTCATTTCATATGACATCTGTGTACACGACTTGTCAAATCAGAAGCTGTCATTATTGGTACGGGAGCTGATTACACAAGTACTCGTCTTTTGTCATTCTCACCGGCTGTAATTCTTAGGGGTTTTTTATGCCGGTGCTTAACAATAATCTTCAAATGACCTCCATTAAAGAAATCGAGTCTAGAAGGTAAAACTTCCCACATTGACTGTTCATCATTAAGATAGAAGCCTGCACCTGTGTGGAGCACTATCAGGATTTTGCGTTACATGTATTAAAGTAAAAAATGGTTTTTTTTAAAATTGTGATTTATATTTAAAAACAATATATAAGTAATTTTCCCACTGGCCATTGAGACTTTTTTAGATACATACTTTTCATCCTTTTAAGATGAGCTTTCAGCAGGTTCCTTATCATCAGAGGCAGTTTTACAATGACAGGTATCACACAGCTGATAACACAGGATCCTCCAGTCACAATAAGTGAAGACACAGCATTTGACCACTTGTTTGGTGGGGTTAACAGTTCTTAATTAGGCCAGACATATTTTTTTTTAGTTTGGTAAATCAAGAGGAGTTAGTCATTGTTTCATGTCGGACTCGCTATTCTTTGTTAATTTGAGGACTGCTTTCAAAATGTGGATTACTTCATATCCCTCTGACTACATCATTCAAAGGAAAATTATGCAGTCGGATTGAACTAGTGACCAATGAATGAATGAACAGCCATCTCCCATCAATCCTGTAAGAAGACAATACCCTAAAATGAGAACTGGGGGGTATAAAAAGGGACATTCTCCTATTACCATGGTCCTAATATTCTGCAGGACTTCAGCTTTGGATACAAGGATCCAGCTGGTGGATCAACAAACTGCTTGAAGACCCCACTTTGGAACAATTCAGTCATCTGAATACCTTGCTGTGCTTCTTTGGCCTAGGATCCAAGAATCCAGTTGGACAATCAAAGGACTGAAGAACCCAGATTGAGACAATTAGGTCACTTGGCTACATGCTTTGCTGTGCTCGGTTAGCTTCCTAAGCTTGAGCTATCCGTTCTCTGTGGGTGCCCTCCAAAAAATGAGGTGCTGCTGGACTGGAGTAGTGAGTACTGGAAGCCCTGAAAGCACAAAGATTCTAATTTCTGGCAGGTCAGCAGAAGGGTGAGACTCTGTTGCTTCTTCCATCATATGTTCTTGCTGGGAATGTATTACATGCCTTTAACTATTGGTGATCCAATAAAGTCTTAGCAGTGTGTGGTCCCCTCACCCTATGTTGTCTGAGCAGTGTTTGGCCCATAGGGAAGGAATGCAGGCATTCAGTGGAATGAACATTGGTCCATGTGGTCTTTCTAAAGACAGACAGGTCAATGGACGAGAGCACGTACTGACCCTCGTGTCTCCTCACAACAGCTGACCATGCTCACCCTTCCTTCATAAAACCTTTGCACATACTCATTAGATGCTTTAATATAAAACATAGAGTCAAGATCTAACCATTCTGGGTAATGTACATGTGTTGTTTCCTGAAACAATAGGAAGTAAAGGTTTTACAGTGAAGACTGCCTTCATAATTGGAGATTCTTATGCTAAAAACTGCATGAAAGGTATGGATGGATCAGAGGCATATTAATATTAGAGTCCAAAAATAATGGTAGGTCTAGAGTCATTTAGAGTTAATATTAACTATGTTCAAGAGTTTTTAAGCTTTTCCTAGGCAAAATTGGGTAGATGGTGCCAAGGAAGCCTGTGTTGATAAATTACTTTAAAGAGGACCTGTCACCACCCCCATGTATTTGAATCTAAGAGCAGCACTGAATGCATGTGTTATGCACGGAGGAGGGTGGGGGAGGAGAGGACGATAGAGCAGGAGGTGGGACAGGCACCTGGGATCGCAGAGAAGCAATACATCGCTCTGCGCCTGCGTCAAGCAGCAAAATGAGGTGCAGGCGAAGGCAAGGATGAAATGACTGGCAGGGAGGAGGTGGCGGGGACATGGGGAGGCGGCAAGGACTTGGAAGAAGGCGGCACAGAGACGCAGGGGGCATGAAATGCACCTGTGGAACGAGGTGGGTGCAGCTCCGGGGACTACCTCCATGGCTTCAAACTGTAAATTTTACAAAGCCTCTATATCTCAGGGTACCAGCCACACAAACACATGGGGGTCCCCTTGCCTGGATGCAGCCACCATGCTGCATTCAGCGTTGCACTTAGATTCAAATCCATGGGGAAAAGGGGGTGACAGGTCCTCTTTAATCACCAAATACATGCATTTAAAAGAAAAGAATGAGATAAAAAATGTCTGCTATCACATATTTCAAGCGGCAGTATATCCTATTTGGGTTACAGCACGAAGAAACACTGCCTGATGTGTGTCTTATCTGTCAGGGAGGAGCATCATCAGGAAAAAACATAACTGATTTGCTCACTCAGTTGCGGCGCAGGACTGTAGCAGGACTGACCACAATATTTTTTTGCTTAGTGCTTACCTGTGTTCTCAAAGACTATACCATTACCAGGCCTACCTGGGTATGAACTGTTACTTATAGACTGTTCTGTTATCGGCCACTTCCAGTGTGAACTGTTACTTTTTACACCTTGTCTCAGTCGTGTCTTGCCCTATGCTATTAGATTCCTGAAATATCCATATTAACTGTTACATTTTGTTCTCCCCTGGTAACAGCCCTGCTCCACATCTAATTGAGAAGATCAGTTAAGATTGTACATCTGTTCATGATGCTGCTACTCTGACAGTTGAGACATATCTTGAGCGGGTGATCTTCGGGTTGCAATCAATCCACGTCACTAGGATGGGTTTCAGCTTCAAATATGTGACAGTGGCCATTTTTTTCAGATTTGGGGAGAAACCCTATAGGTGAAAAAAAAATTGTCATAATCCCTTTAACTATTAAGCACTTACTACCAAGAAAAAGTAATATCTTGGAATTATTATTTTATGAAACATGAACATATTTTTTTGTACAAGTAGAATACATTGTGCAGTTTATTGTTCACCTACTTTTACCATGAAGCCAACCTATGTTCACAAGTTATACGTTATTGATTTCCTCCCAATGAGCAAGAGAAGGCTTTTTCATTGTATGTATGGTTTGTTCACCTGTATTGAATCCTTACATATTCCTGGTCTGTGCCTCTGTGGATTCCCACACTGAGAGGCTCAATAAAGCCCCAGCATGTTACCGTACCTGAACAGAATAAGAGGCCAAACTCCGAGACTAGAGGACTGCCAGATCAAAGGAACGAAGACGAACATCAAGTGTAGCTTTCCCGGTAGATGCAGGGCCGTATTTTCCATTAGGCACCCGTAGGCACGTGCCTAGGGCGGCGCCATTCATAGGGGGGGGCGGAGCCTCAGCCTGTTTTCTTTTTTTCTTTTTTTTTTTTTTTTATTTCTCCTGCCCGGTGTCGGCCGGGTCGTAAGCCCCGCCCCCTCATACCTCCCACTCACCCCCCCTGCTCATCAGGCCCGCCCACCTCACCCAGCCTGCAGCAGTCAGACCCGCCAGAAGAGGGAAGGAGGGGACCGCCGCAGAGGACAGGGCCGGCGTCAGCAGCACCCGGCATACCCGGGGCCCAGGCATGTCTGAGAAGCCCACCGCCGACCACCCGCATTGCGCCACCGCCCGCCGGCATTGCGCCGCCGCCGGTATTATCTAACCGGTGCGGTGCTTTCATTCATAGACCCTGGCCACCAGCCCCCGCTCCGCCCCCAGATCCGGGCCGTCATTTCCTCTTCCTTTGTGTTCCACGTTATGGAACGCATAGAAGAGAAGGAGCACCCATGAGACACAGAAGGAATGCGGCGGCAATGGTCAGTGGCTCCACAATGGAGCTGAAGATAAGTGATATTTGCTACAGATCGGCAGTGTGTGGGGAATACGATGAATGGGGGCAGCCAAGCAGTGTGTGTGGGGTATATTATGAGTGGGGGCAGTGTGTGGAGGGTAATTTATGAGTGGGGGCAGTGTGTGGAGGGTATTTTATGAGGGGGCAGTGTGTGGAGGGTAATTTATGAGGGGGCAGTGTGTGGGGGGTATATTATGAGTGGGGGCAGTGTGTGGGGGGTATATTATGAGGGGGGAAGTGTGTGGAGGGTAATTTATGAGGGAGGAAGTGTGTGGAGGGTAATTTATGAGTGGGGGCAGTGTGTGGAGGGTAATTTATGAGTGGGGGCAATGTGTGGAGGGTAATTTATGAGTGGGGGCAATGTGTGGAGGGTAATTTATGAGTGGGGGCAGTGTGTGGAGGGTAATTTATGAGTGGGGGCAGTGTGTGGAGGGTAATTTATGAGTGGGGGCAGTGTGTGGAGGGTATTTTATGAGGGGGCAGTGTGGGGGGGGGTATATTATGATGGGGGGCAGTGTGTGGAGGGTAATTTATGAGTAGGGGCAGTGTGTGGAGGGTAATTTATGAGTGGGGGCAGTGTGTGGAGGGTAATTTATGAGTGGGGGCAGTGTGTGGAGGGTAATTTATGAGTGGGGGCAGTGTGTGGAGGGTAATTTATGAGTGGGGGCAGTGTGTGGAGGGTATTTTATGAGGGGGCAGTGTGGGGGGGGGTATATTATGAGTGGGGGCAGTGTGTGGAGGGTAATTTATGAGTAGGGGCAGTGTGTGGAGGGTAATTTATGAGTGGGGGCAGTGTGTGGAGGGTAATTTATGAGTGGGGGCAGTGTGTGGAGGGTAATTTATGAGTGGGGGCAGTGTGTGGAGGGTAATTTATGAGTGGGGGCAGTGTGTGGAGGGTAATTTATGAGTGGGGGCAGTGTGGGAGGGGGGTATATTATGAGGGGGGCAGTGTGTGGAGGGTAATTTATGAGGGGGCAGTGTGTGGGGGGTATATTATGAGTGGGGGCAGTGTGTGGGGGGTAATATATGAGGGGGGAAGTATGTGGAGGGTAATTTATGAGGGTGGAAGTGTGTGGAGGGTAATTTACGAGGGGGCAGTGTGTGGAGGGTAATTTATGAGGGGGCAGTGTGTGTGTGGTGTATTATGAGGGGGCAGTGTGTGGGGGGTATATTATGACGGGGCAGTGTGTGGGGGGTATATTATGAGGGGGGCAGTGTGTGGGGGGTATATTATGAGGGGGGCAGTGTGTGGGGGGTATATTATGAGGGGGCAGTGTGTGGGGGGTATATTATGAGGGGGCAGTGTGTGGAGGGTAATTTATGAGGGGGCAGTGTGTGGGGGGTATATTATGAGTGGGGGCAGTGTGTGGGGGGTATATTATGAGTGGGGGCAGTGTGGGGGATATATTAGAAGGGGGACAGTGTGGAGAGGGTATATTATGAGTGGGGGCAGTGTGGAGGGCAGGGCCGGGGCCCACTTGCTGTTGGGGACACCATCTGCACCACTTGCAGGATGGTGTCCCCAGCAGTTCATGGCTTCCTTGCGCTGTTTCTCTTTCCACCTGCACTGTCTTCTCCTCCCCCTGCTCTGTGTTCTCCACCTTCTGCGCTATCTTCTCCCCGTGTGAGATAAACGAAGCGTGCGACTGCTCATGGTTGCTTATGAATACTGATAAGCTGGCAGTGAAAGATCTGCGCCACACCGCAGGTAACATCACAGGTCTCTGGCAGGGATAGTCACACCGCTCTGCTGCCAGCTTATTACTATTCATAAGCCGTCAGCAGTCAGAAGCTGCACTTATCGCAGCACAGCTCACGTGGAGAGAAGACCTCGCACAGGAGAAGACAATGCATGGGGTGGACAGAGCACAGGAGAAGGTGGCTCAAGGGGTGGGGGCAAGAGAGACAATAGAGGGGGAAGAAAGCACACTGGGATAGATAACAGCACAAGAGGTGGGGGCAAGAGACATAGAGCACACAGGCAAGACAAAGCAAGGGGTGGGGGCAAGACACAGGGCAGACGGGCACAGCACAAGGGATAGAGTACAGTGCATGAGGAGAAAGCAAGCAAAGGTTGGGAATAGTGCACAGGGGGAGAAAACAGCATGGGGGGTTAGGGTGGAGAAGACATCGCATGTCGCGGGGAGTCAGTACACGGGGAGAAGACAGAGCATATGGGGGTGGAGAGACAAAGCGCAAAGGGTGGAGGAGAGGGATTATTACAGAGATTCTATTGTGTATATATATTGCCCACAGCGTCTATATATATATATATATATATATATATATATATATATATATATATATACCGTATATACTCGTGTATAAGCCGAGTTTTTCAGCCCAAAAAATGGGCTGAAAAGTCCCCCCTCGGCTTATACACGGGTCAATACGGTAATCCTATGGTGGGATGGGGCGCGGGGGGTGGGGGGGCGCTGCGCAGTATTTCTTACCTTGTCCCCCGTTCTGCAGTGCTTTCCGGTGTCCTCCGTGCTCTGTTCCCGGTCTGCTGGGCCTTGTGGTTCCTCCTGGTTCCTCTTCCTTCGGTTCCATCATGGGGGCTGCCATCTTGTTTCGTCTCTCCGCCCCCGGCCAGTGATGTCAGAGCAGGCCGCGCTGTGATTGGCTAGCACCCGTGATCACATGTCACGGGTGCTAGCCAATCACAGCGCGGCCTGCTCTGACATCACTGGCCGGGGGCGGAGAGAAGAAACAAGATGGCAGCCCCCATGATGGAACCGAAGGAAGAGGAACCAGGAGGAACCACAAGTCCCAGCAGACCGGGAACGGAGCACGGAGGACACCGGAAAGCACTGCAGAACGGGGGACAAGGTAGGAAGCTGTGTGTGTGTGTGTGTGTGTGTGTGTGTATATATGTGTGTGTGTGTGTGTGTGTGTGTATATATGTGTGTATGTATGGGTATGTGTATGTAAGTAGGCTGGCTGCCAATATAAGCCATACCTCTGGGGCTGCTGTATATACCTGTGGGGCTGCTGGATACTACCACTGGGGCTGTATATACCTCTGGGGCTACTGGATACTACCACTGGGGCTGTATATACCTCTGGGGCTGTATATACCTCTGGGGCTGCTGTATACTATCACTGGGGCTGTATATACCTCTGGGGCTGCTGTATACTACCACTGGGGCTGTATATACCTCTGGGGCTGCTGTATACTACCACTGGGGCTGTATATACCTCTGGGGCTGCTGTATACTATCACTGGGGCTGTATATACCTCTGGGGCTGCTGTATACTACCACTGGGGCTGTATATACCTCTGGGGCTGCTGTATACTACCACTGGGGCTGTATATACCTCTGGGGATGCTGTATACTACCACTGGGGCTGTATATACCTCTGGGGCTGCTGTATACTACCACTGGGGCTGTATATACCTCTGGGGCTGCTGTATACTACCACTGGGGCTGTATATACCTCTGGGGATGCTGTATACTACCACTGGGGCTGTATATACCTCTGGGGCTGCTGTATACTACCACTGGGGCTGTATATACCTCTGGGGATGCTGTATACTACCACTGGGGCTGTATATACCTCTGGGGATGCTGTATACTACCACTGGGGCTGTATATACCTCTGGGGATGCTGTATACTACCACCTGGGCTGTATATACCTCTGGGGCTGCTGTATACTACCACTGGGGCTGTATATACCTCTGGGGCTACTGGATACTACCACTGGGGCTGTATATACCTCTATGGCTACTGTATACTACCACTGGGGCTGTATATACCTCTGGGGCTACTGGATACTACCACTGGGGCTGTATATACCTGTGGGGCTGCTGGATACTACCACTGGGGCTGTATATACCTCTGGGGCTACTGGATACTACCACTGGGGCTGTATATACCTCTATGGCTACTGTATACTACCACTGGGGCTGTATATACCTCTGGGGCTGCTGGATACTACCACTGGGGCTGTATATACCACTGGGGAGGCTGCTGTATACCACACTGCTGGGGGCTGTATACCTGTGCTAGGGTCCACCCTCGGCTTATACACGAGTCAATAGGTTTTCCCAGATTTTGGGGGCAAAAGTAGGGGGGTCGGCTTATACACGGGTCGGCTTATACACGAGTATATACGGTATATATATATATATATATATATACACACACACACACACCCCATGTGTTAAAGGGGCCCACTAAGACTTTTGCCCAGGGCCCGCAAAAACCTGGAGCTGGCCCTGGCGGAGGAGACCGTGTCATAGAGAGATGTTCCCGCGGAGGGAACTCGGATGGCAGATAGCTGCCATCCGGGTCCATCTGGGCCCCATAGGAATACTATGGGGCCAAAAAATCAGATCCGGGGCTGTCTGGTTCACAACGGACAGCCCCGGATCACAAAAAACGTGATGTGAAACCGGCCTTAGTCAGATACTGGGCAACATTATAAGGGAGGAAACACACTGGCGTTTTAAAATCGGTCCGTTTGTCATCCAGGAGAGTCGGATGAGTGTCATCGGTTTTTTGGTCCATTTGGCATCCAACTGCTGTGCGAGTGTCCGACATTTTCTCAGATCACATCCGTGTGCAATCTGTTCTTTCCTCAGCAGCTATTACTGTATAATCATTTACAGGAACATTTTACAGTTGTCTCAGCTACAGAATGAGAATGTATCAGTGAAAAAAACGGATGCCTCACGGGTGGTCCATGTGCGGTCCATGATTTTGTCGGACTCATAGACTTGCATTGGCGAGTCTCGCACGTGAATCGCAGACTGTCGCAGCATGTTATGACTTTTTTCCCCATCCAGAATCTGGATGAGAAAAAAGTGTCCGACACTCGCCAATCTGCTCTCATACATTGATTAACATTGGTCTGACTGCAATGTGAGAAAATCACACATTGCACTCATCCAAGTTTCACGCCAATGTGTCCGTACCCTAATAATAAAATCCATATAGTAATCCTACAATGTCTGTGGGACATGCTATGGGGGGTTTATGGCTCAGTTAATACACTCCATACTTCTTGTTATTAACCAGTTAATGCTCTCTTGTCCACCACACTGCAGTGTCAAAAGAGGAAGACAGCGAGACAGGCAGCGACATGGCATCAGAGAGCCCCTGACCTCGAAATAGAAGATCCTCAGATCCCGGTATTGTGACGACATATGAAGAAATATTTTTTTACATTTATGTTACACTATGAACTCCACAGCACTTTACATACATCATCAATACTATCCCCATTGGGGCTCACAATGAAAACATCCTACCAGTATGTCTCATATTGTATATCGCCTTTCTTTGATATCACCTTCACAAATATTGCATTTATTGAACTTGTCAGGTTTTGGATGTTTTAAGATTGCATTTGTTTGCAGGATGTCATAATTGACTCCCAGAGCTGCTGGTTTCAAGGTTAATATCTTGCAGCATCTTAGATTTTTTTTGCTTAAAGGTACTTCCAAGTTTCTCAAAAGGGCTGAGATCAGGGGAGACTGGTGGCCACACCATGGTTTTCTCTACTTTTATGTCCATAGCAGCCAATTACTCAGGGCTATGCTCTGTACCAAGAGATGGTGCATTGTCATGCATGGGGATGATTTTGTACAAAGAAAAAAAAGTGGTCAGTCTAAAAGTATATATACTTTGCCGTGGTCCTTTTCACGCCTTCATGGACCCTATAGGGGCAAACTAGCTCTCTCCACATGATTACGACCCAAGACATGACTCCCACCTCCTTGCTGATGTCACAGCCTTTTTGGGACATGGTGGTGGTCATCTAGCAACCATCCACTACTCCAACCATAATGGGAACCTCTCAGCTCCTTTTAGTCCCTCCTATCACTACTCTGCACCTTGCTAGCTCATCCCTAACCATCCAAAAGATGATTTATCACCTTATTGTTGCCTTTTGCACATAAACGAATGAAAATCATTAAAAGATTTTATTATCTTTGTATTTATTTCAAAGCAGTCTGTCTGCAGGGGCGTGGCCAATGGGGGTGTGGCAGGATGGGGGGCGTGGCACGATGGGGGGTGTGGCGGGGGGGGTCGCACCGCTGACAGTGCCTAGGGCGGCAGGAACTCCAAATACGGGCCTGGGTAGATGTGGAAGAAGTTAATATATTAAAGGACTTCAAAACCCACTTGTATGAGACATAATGTTCTACTACATAAAGAGGCAGATCAAACAGACCTGAAGGACTCAGAACAGGTACTACTAACGTGGGCTGGCCGCAGGTGATAGCCTCTTAGCTGGAAAACAAAAGACATTATACAAGAGCCTGGAAAGTATCTTCTACCTGTTATAATCTACGGTATATGTGATGATCAGTGTAGTTATAATAAATTATAAAGTTTGTTTTTTACAGAAAATCATTATTTTCTAGACCTAATGCACCAAATCTTTTATACAGTATTATGGCATAAAAAGTTTTAAAAAGTTGCGTAATATTGACACATCTCAAGACTGTGCTAAAATTCTGCAACTTTTGGCCTCCTCATGCCATTTTTGCCCCGCCCTGACAAAGGGGGTAGGACAGAGTGTAGAAAAGGTGTATCCACCGCTGCTTGATAAATTTGTTTCGCCACAAATCTTACTCCAGCAGGGGCTGACGTTTATGGGGCCTATCGACTCTCCCTCACCAGATGATTTCAGTTGAAAGGAAGATCCAGCATGTCCGATTTTCTTCTACCTGAAATTTGCCGCCACCAGAGAAGTATTAAAGCATCTTTCTCATAGAGAACACAAAAGCGCCTGGCATAATGAACGCTCTTGTATATGGGAGAGATGGTCGAGATGACTGCCAGCTGAAAGATTCATTAAGCCATCAATCTGCCCCCAGATATTTATGTATTGGTTTATTAGACTACACAGTCTGAATGGCACCATAGAGGTTCATGCCGGATGATAAATGTGGCAGATATTTAGATTTTTTACCTAACTTTAAACCATCTATTGATCAGTTTCATTATTTAACCTAAAATGTTACGTCTTTTGAAGCTACACTCATTTCCCTTTAAGTCATGCTCATTTTCCTCCGAGTCAAAAAAAGTGGCAACAACGCATGCTAAATTTGCTTCCAAGTCCACTACAGTTAAGAAAGTTGTTAATAATTCTTAATATTTATTAATAATTATTGATACTTCTTAGGGGTGGGGCCTAGTCAATAAAAAGGGCCTACAGAGTGGCGTTAGCATGAGAGTCCCCTGGCAGAAGAGAAAAGGATCTGCAGGTATGTCAGACCTTTGCTTTAAATTGTTTGGACCGTTTGTGTCACCCTGGAAACTAAGTGTGTATCCCCTCACTTTTGCATGGTGATCTTTAGCATAGACTTGGGTGAATGGGTCGACACAGTGCTGGCGGTAAAGGAGCATCTGTCTAAAAGGTGTTCCTAGCCGTTCCATTGAAGCAGATCCTTACAGGAAGAGTTGGGCTGGAGCCAGTAGAGATTAAAGGCAGTGAGCTACCATTGTGCTGAGCAGATTGGGCGAGAGCTTAGAGGTACCAGGACAGCAAGGGCAGGTGGAATCAAAGTCAGTCATTGTGAATATCCCTAAGAATTTAACGTTCAAACTGTGTGCCCATGTTTCATGAGACTGTTTAAAAGGAACCGACCAGCAGGTTTTAGGACTAGAAAGTGAAGCCGGTTCCTTACAGGCACTAGGATACTGAGTGCAGTCATACCTTTACTTCAATGATTACATGAATGATTGCAGAGAAAAGTGTTACCAAACACTGGAAAACAAGTGCAGCAAATTAGCATAAGTGCAGCACAAGGGGGTTGGTTTTCATGGTATTATTCCCATTTGCTCTAAGCCAGGGGTCTCAAATTCCAGGCCTCGAGGGCCGCGCATACAGTCCAGGTTTTCATGATTTCCATTGCATTTGACAGTTGGCAACCAATTACCAACTTTCAAACTCTAAGAAAATTCTCAAAACTTGGACTGTGTGCGGCCCTCGAGGCCTGGAGTTTGAGACCCCTGCTGTAAGCCAATCCAGCCCTGCTCTCTCCTGCATATACCGGCCCCAGGACACCCTACTTCATCAGGGAGGGGGGAGCGTTTGGCTTAGAGAAAATAGGGGAGTAAATACAAAGAAACCCAGCCCCACATAGTGATGCTGTGCTGCACTTATGCTAATGTGCTGCACAGTTTTCCCGGTGTTTGATAACACTTTTCTCTGCAATCATATATGGAATTACTGAAATAAAGTTGTGAGTGCAGCCTGTAAGGCACTGGCTTCATTTTATAGCCTTAAATCCTGCTGGTTGGTTCCCTTTAAGCAAATGACCATTTTTAAGTGCCATTCACTCATTGTCTAGCCGTGGACCTTATCGAGGGCAATTTTGAACTGAACAGTTATACTAGAGAGACGTTCAGGGCATGTTCTGCAAAACCAGGGCTGCTCCAAAGTTGAAGCTTGGCCTTGCTCGTGACTGCCAAGGCCCAGTATGGCCGGCCCTTCAACATTATATCAAGTATATATGGGTGGCAGGTAATAGTTTGGGACAGTGAAGGATCTGATCTTATTAGTGGAGAAATGAGACAAGTTGTTACAATGTTTTCTTTTTTTTTTACCTTTGGCATAAAACTTTGATGTTTCGCAGTAGTTGTGGTTGCATAGGTGTTGTAGTTATATCAAGGAGTTCAATCTTTAAAGTGGGGATACATCTTCAGTAGTCATCAGCCAAATGCTCATATACACAACCAGCAATTGAGTTTTCTGCAATATGTGAAGCAGTATCTCCTCCATGGGCAAAGACCAGACAATATAGCCTTATTTCCCCAAGCACATCAAAAAGATTTTGGTGGTAATGGCTCTAATTGGTTGTTTTCCTTACATAATTTTCAGAAAATTCTAACCGTTGCATATTGAGAAGACCCAATAAGACTTGGGTGGTTATGGCTCTAATTGGTTGTTTTCTGTAGATTGCTTTTGGGTAATTCTAACCCGTAAATATTGAGAATGCCCACCAAGACTTGGGTGATAATAGCTCTAATTGATTTCTCCTTGGATCGTTTTTGGGTGAATTCTAACCCCTGCATATTGAGAAGACTCAATAAACTTGGGTGGTTATGGCTCTTATTGGTTGTTCTTACATAATTGCTTTGGAAATTTTAAGCCCTCATATGAGAAACCCAACAAGACTTGGGTGGTAATAGCTCTTATTGGTTGTCTTCCTTACTATTTTTGGAAATTTTAAGCCCTGCATATTGAGAAGACCCAACAAGACTTGGGTGGTAATGGCTCTTATTGATTGTCTTCCTTACATAATTTCTTGGGAATTTTAAGCCCTGCATATTGAGAAGACCCAACAAGACTTGGGTGGTAATGGCTCTTATTGGTTGTCTTCCTTACATAATTTCTTGGAAATTTTAAGCCCTGCATATTGAGAAGACCCAACAAGACTTGGGTGGTAATACTCTAATTGGTTGTCTTCTTTAGATTGTTTAGGGGGAATTCACCCAACAAGACTTGTTATTTTGGGAATGCCTTGAACTAGACATCCAGACATCACCATTTGGTTTAAAGTTATTCAGGTCCTCAAACTTGCTAATTCTTGCTAATTCCAATTCATGAACTTCCAAAACTGACCATTTGCAGCCTAAAATATTCAAGCCTTTTCTTGACAGGTGCCATTTTCACAAGATAAGCTATACCTATTCTTTTAGTGTTTTTAATGGCCGATCAGTGGAGGAGTGTCACCTTACAATGGTATTTAAAGTATAGGGACTGTAATAATGTGGGTTAGCATCTATGAATTATTTACACACATAAATGGCCATGCAGTTGGGTTCCAGAGATGTTCTAACAAGATAAGTGCATACGTTATAGCTAGTTTTGGATAAAGTTATCTATTATTATTGAGGCGAGGACTAACACTATGCATTATCTATAAATGCCATCTCCTTAACATACCCAATTATTTCCATAAGAAAACACATTAACATTTTATCGCCTGACCTGCCTTGTAGAGGTTAAATAATTAATTACACGACCACTTTTGGGAATAGAATGGCAGAGACATAATAATTGTTTAAATTTCTTTACACCAAATTTAGCCCTCAGAAAAAAAAAAAAGACTCATAAATGTGGTTTTAAGTATCAAACGGCAACTACAGAAAGTTTAGATGTGGCTCGACGAACAAAAAGATTCTCTTGTCTCAGAAGCTCACCGGGTACGGCTTTGATCTCCCACCCCCCAAATCTACAGGGACGTCTCCAGTATTAAATAAGACACAGCTCTTGAGATTCACCATCCTAAGAATAGATTGTGTTTACTGCTTTGCATTCGTGGCAGAGGGCTGTGGGGTGGCATTTTTATTCCTGAGGTACACAAGATCAATACATTATGCACGCTTTGCGGTAATGATGTGCTGCGCATAAATGATGAAATGTCAGTACATGTCGAAACAAAAAAAGTGGCCTACAGGCATTTTTGGGAGCGAAACGTTCTCCGGTGCAGAGGTCCTGTCGGAGAGGAGATAGACTGCTCAGCATCGTAGGCAGATTTAGATTCTGGAAACATATGGCGTATGAGGTTGATTATTTGCTAATCTCATTTTACTCTTAAAAGTCGCCTTCATGGTAATATTTACACTGGCGTCATAAAAGCTCATTGTTAGGTGGCAATTACAAGCAATTGAAATGTTATAGTAATGAGCTGTGATTCTTAGGTGGGAAATCTGACAACTAATTTTCCTTAAGCTGGCTGACACTATCGCTTTACAGATCAGGATGCCCTTGACCTCAGTAGTAGACAAAGGCGGCATGACCGTAGTGGAGAAAAGAGTTCAAGCATAACAAAAAGTTTCGCAACTTCTTGAATTTTTGCAAACCTTCACAAAGTATTCCATTATCAAGCAATTTTATATTCATCCATGTATAAAAATCCAAAATAGAACTTGGCTTATGTATTTTGTCAGGATGCCATGGTTATAGACGCAACTCATTTCTGGCTCTCATTTTTAATACTGCACCACTGCCAGCCTTTAATTCCAGTGACCAAAAACCTGCAGGTAAGTTAGAAAATCCAGTACCATAAAAGAAAGCTTGTCTTCACGCCTATTGAGTAAGGACTTGTTCTAAATTGCATAAGGCAGGGCCATGGTGGCCGGAGAACACAATGCTTTTAACACGGATTGCATGAAATCTGAATAAAGCTTTCTTAGTTAGCCTTCATCAGGATGAAGGCGGCTAGATCGTCGTAATGCATAGTGATATATAACTGATAAAGATGACATTTCATAACTATCTCTCCCTGCCTCTGCTGCCCAGCGCCAACAAGACGACTTCATCTCTTTATCTGGGTTTTTCTGTCCCTCCTCCTTGAGGGCACAGTGGCCAGTGCAAGGACCTTCAGTGATGTCTTCCAGCATATGTGACACAATCACGTGACCCGCTGTATCCAGCAGCCCGAACACTCGCTCGGCATGCGACAAAAGGAGGCTTCTACCAGAGTTGTGAAGGGGTGTACAACTCATACAGGATAGTGCACTACAAACCCTCCCACTAGACCACTAGGCATCACCCAGGAGCACCCCTATTTTTCTTTTACTGCATGGTCTTTTATGGAAGAGCATAGTGCTAGATTTTCTCACTTAGGCTAGGGTTACATTTGAGGGTGACAGAGCTGCTAAAATCTTTGAAAAGCAGTTGCAGCGCATAGTGTTAATGCTATGAGCTGCCAGTGAACCGGAGCCCCATAGCAACCCGGTGTTTATCTTAGCAGCCGTCACACACCAAGCTGCATGCAGTGCGCTTTAGCTAAGCGCACAAGAAAATGTCTGCAGCGTTTTCCTGTGCTCTCTGCTAAAGAGCATGTCTTGCAGCTTGGTGTGTGACCACTGCTAAGATAAACACCAGGTTGCTATGGGGCTGCGGTTCACTGGCAATGCATAGCATTAATTCTATGCGCTATGACTGATTTCCCAAGATTGTAGCGGGTCCGACAGCCATAAGTGTGACGCTAGCCTTACCTGCTTCTGAACGTGGGCTTCAGGCACTCATCCGTGCACTTTTGGATCCATCAGACATTAGTGAGCTGATTTCTCTCTTCCCGTTTTCCTATTTTTTTTCAACAACTGAAAATCTGACTTGATCATGTCCAATTAACACTAGTGTAAGGCTTGTTACACAAGGAATCCTCTGATATACTAAGGCCGGGCTCAGGTAGCCATATTAAAAATTGGGCCAGTCAAATTCTGCAAGGGACTGGCTCCATGGACAGCTTTGTGTGCTTGTCCACATTGTTATATATTTGCATGAAAACTTTGTATGTGTAATTATATGTATGTGATCACCTAGTGGCCAAGGTTAGGACTGCTCCCTGCTTTTCCTGAGGTAGGGAAGCAATTAAGAATAAGGCTGCTTTCACATCAGCGTTTCTTGACATTCGCAGTATTTTGCCGCAACTGCTGCCTAATGGATCAGTTGCGGCAAGACTGTGTTCAGCCTAATTCATTCCCTATGGGACTTGCAGACATGTATGGCACATTTGGTTTGGCACTTGCGGCGAGTCTGTTGCCGCAAGTACTGGATTGGCCGGATCACGACAAAACCGCAAGTGCCGCACATGTACGCAAGTCCCATAAGAAATGCATTAGGTCGAACACAGTCTTGCTACAAGTAATCCGTTAGGTGGCAGATGTAGCAAAACTGCCAGATCTGCCATGAATGCTAAGAAACGCTGACGTGAAAGTAGCTTAAGTAGTACACGCTTTATGGATGGGGCCTAGATAACAAAATGGGCCTGTAATGTAGTCTTAGCAGAAGAGTTCACAAGGAGAAAAAGTGGAAGTATGCTGCAGAATGCAGTGATGAAAAGCCCAGTATTTAATTTGGCTGGACCCTTTGAGTTAACCCAGGACTGGAGTAAAAATAATTGGGACATTGGCCCAGGACGTGCGTTAGTGAGTGTAACCCTCTGTGTTGGTGCTCGACCCCTGCCTTAGGTAGGCTCACGAGATGCAACTGTTCCCCAATACAGTTTACTTCAATGTAGACTTGGGCGAACAGGACATCCAGGTGGTAGCGGTTCATGAACTTTGTCTAAACAGTTGCCTTGGTTGTTCTCTGAATGGTTCCCTGTCGGTGGGACAAGGCTGGAGCCATAACAGACTATATGATTTCACTGAGAGACACTGTGGCATTGGAAAGAGAGAGTGCGGGGCTACCATTAGCTGTAGAGGTGCCGGAACGTAGTGAGCAGTTTGCCTCAAATGATTTTGAAGTAACCAACTCTGTGAAAGTAACGTTAATGATGTGTGCTTGTGATATTCTCAACTCTTCAAGTAAAAGACTGCAAAAATTATAGACTCTGTGTCTGCATGGTTCCTGGAAGAATGAGCTTGTATAAGTTCCTGTGGCACTGGGGAGTCAGTAGAAGTCAATGTTGCCAATTCAGGGTTGCTCTGCAGTTGTGACTACTGGAGATTGGTGCCACTCAAACAGGCATATAGCTTTGGAGCAACAGAAGCTGATTTGTCAGAATGGCAAAGGAGGAGCCGTACTGGAACCAACGGATCCGATGAAGATGAGTTGACGTTATGGCATCAGATGTAGCGAAGATTCGGAGCATCGGCAAGAAGTTTGGTTTCCAGTCCTTGATCTTTGATGCCAGCGATACGACTGATTTTATAATTTAATACTAATTATTATTTGTTATACTCACTTATATAGCACCATCATACTCCACAGGGATTTACAGATTTATTTGGAAATGATTCAATATATCATTTTAATCCTAAACCAAAAAGATGTTTAGCGTTACACTTTAACCATCAAGTCAACAGCTCATTGGTATAATACAACTATAGTATAGCACCGGTTGAGCAGATCGGCTGTTTCTATGGTCCCAAGGGGCTTAATAAGGTCACAATTAAAATGGATGGCAACCTATTTGGTATCGTATTGGTTATCACTAGCTCATCTGTCAGCGAGGCTACACGGCGGTATGACTAGAGGATAAGACTGCGGTGTCAACACGTAATCTTCAATAAAATCCCAAGCAGAAAGAAATAGATGAGGCTCCTGTAAGGTGTTAAAACCTACACTGCTTATACTGAATTTTGCTTTTATTAACTCAATAAATTGCAGTTTAAATCTTCGCCGGTCTTTGAGATGCTGTCATAATTCTGCTTATTACTACAGTGCAGTAAATGAAGTGATCTACAGTGTGCTTTTCACATAAAAGCATAAGCAGAGTGTGTAATTATATATACCAATATTTTATTACATATACAAAGCCCTTAAGGGAAATTGAAGTGTGCATCTATTAGGCAGGAATGCTAACAATATTTATAATGGAGCAGACTTAAAAGAGAATCAAGATCACAGGCATTGTAGTAAATATATTGCGCAGGATAGCGTTCTCTGAAAATTGTCTTAAATTATTAATATGTAATTACTAGCGTTTTCTTATCAAAGAGGTCTCACTTCATTCTGTGACAGGCTGTAGAGAAATGATGCTTATATGATATGCAGACGACGAAACAAAGGGAGAAACTCAGACAGAGAGCTTCATCGACGCGAAGAGGGAGATGGATAAACAAGCATTTATGCGTTCACTGATTACTTCTAAAGGGATTTGGAATAAATTGGTGTGGATGGATGCTCCTGGTCGTGGCTAGTACAGGACATGTACTATCTGGTGTCAAACGGAAGGAACTCAATGTACTTGTTATAAAGAAATCTGTAAATTCCGTCCCTACTTTGTCGCCTTAGGTAATTGCCTCATTCTGATCTCACCATACAGAACATAAGTGTGTTGGATTGTGTCATTATGGCTGATTATAAATCATTTACATGTAAAAGGGTCAAGGGATTAACTTTCTTTCTCCATTTAAGAATGTGGCGTACATTTATTATGTGTCCTTGTACATAATCAATGTACTGAATTGTGTGTGTGTGTGTGGCTCTCTAATGGCCAAGGTCAAGGCTGCTCCCCGGTCGCCTTTAGCTTATGATAGTTATTGGGAAAGAGTTAATCATAATCCTTGGGGCGGCAGCTTGGTCTATAAAAGTGGTTTGCGGCTTGGTTTTAGCCAAGAGAGTCCTGATTACCCCAATGATTACACTGGACCCTTTCGGTCACACAGGAATTTGAGGATAGGATCCAGAACGTGGGGTAGAATACAAAGTGAGTGCACTCCCCCAGTGTTGGTGCTTGTCTCCTGCCCCTGGCAGGTGTCCGGATAGTGACTGCTCCTTCCCCCCAGTGTTGGTTTGGTGAGTCCCCGGCGTAGACTTGGGTGAATGAGTCGCCACTGTGCAAGCAGTGAAGAAACCCTGTGTCCCCACAATTGGGGTAGGGATGAAGCTGCAATAGACTATGAATTCTTGACATGTCACTGTGATGTCAGGAGATAGGAGTCCAGAGGAACTGGGACGAAGGGAGCAGTCTGCAACAAATTATTCAATTGTGAATAACCTTACTCTTGCAACGTTCAAGTACTGTGCTCATGTTTCACGAGATTGTTCAAGTGAACTTGCTTTAAACACTTAGATTGACTCTGTAAATACTTTCACCCTCACTGGGGGCACTCCAGAACTGACTTTTTGCACTCTGAGCTGGCCCGGTTTAGTGCTGCAATGCTAGAGCTGCCCACAGCTGAGGCCTTGCCAGGACTGCCCAGTCCCTGTACGACCTGCTCCTCAACATACATACAAAAACATTTCAACAACATAATGGGTTGTCTGGTGAAAGCATTTTAGGTGATAACTTACTAATTAGATAGGAATACATGGGATATGTGATCACTTACAAATTAGTGAGGGTTTGACCTCTTCAATCGGCACCAACAGAAGAAGGACTTTTTTACCCCTGATGGAGGACCTTTTTCCTTGTTTCAAAATAAAGTGGCAAGTTGTATGCGCGACTGCCGCTCCGCTCCAGTTATTCTCTATTGGGCTGCCGAAAAAGCCAAAACAGAGCATAGGAGCTTGGACCCCACTCCTCCCACTCCTTAATGGCGCAACATACAACTGCTTATACTGCCTATAACATATCCCATCACTGAGTGAGCTAGTTGGATGGTGGCTTATAGACTGCTACTTATTCGTTTGGTCTGCAAGATTTGTGTCTTTTCCTCTTGACACAGTCACCAGATATTTCTTACACCTTTGGATTTTTCATATCTTTAAAGTTTCAGAAATTGTGCCCTTACTCTTAATGGCATTCTAGGCAACCACTAGATATTTTTTATCAACTTTAGAATTTTTATATCTAGAACATGTCATATGGTTTTATGATTCACAATAAAAACTGTCTTTCCATTGTTGTATGGGTGGAAAACCATGATGCGCCAGATCAAACTTTACTCAGTGTACCATACTATGGATGAAAATAAGATATGGACGAAAGCATTAGATGGTGAGACACCTAAATGATGTAAGACAAGAAAAGGAAGGACATGATCATCACAAGAAGTTATGTAATGGTCTTAAAACTCATCTTGTATAATCTGGATCAATAGTGCTTGATACCTTCTCTTAATTGACTCCAATGAGGAGGGCACAGTGGAGGGTCATGATTCACCTTTGGTATGGTCTTCATTCAGAATTAGAAAACATGGGATTGTTGGCTTCTGGAGGAATGGTTACATGGATGGTGAATACTACCCTCTAGTAGAACTTAAGAGCCATTTGGTCCAATACCCATCTTTCTTTCCCCCATAAAAACTAGTTGGCTGTGTGCCATTGTCCATATGCTGAATTTACCTATATGGCATGGACAATCATCACTTAATAGGAGAAATAATCCACATTAAGAAATACCTATAGAAATAGACTTTAATGTGTTTGATTTTTAGGATCATCTTTAAAGGGGACCAAAATTTATAGATGTTTTAGCCTTAATAGGTGATAATATTGATGGGAGATTGTGGTATGATCTAGGGCCATCCTTGTAATGACGTTCTACTGTGTTTTCATGTATTTAGACAGTCCAGGTTTTCAAGATTTCCTTAGTATTTGACAGTTGGTAATTTAAATAATTGTAAATTACTAACTGTCAAATTTTATGGAAATCTTGAAAGCCTGGACTGTGTGCGGACCCCTAAGCCTGGAGTTGCCCACCCCTGATTTAGAGTAAAGTTATATGTTCTTTTAAACTCAATTAAGGCCCCTTTCACATCAGCGTTTTTTTCAAATCGCGGCAGATGTGGTGAAAAAAACCGCATCTGCCGCGATTACCGCATACCGGCTGCCCCTTGCGGCACGGTTGCGGCGCAGTTGCGGCAAGCCCCATACAATGTATAGGCGGGCTTGCGGCAGGTGCGGCAAATGCGGTTTTGGCACTTGCGGTCAGCCGCGTTTTTTTCGCGCCGCACCTGCCGCAAGTGCCAAAACCGCACTTGCCGCACCTGCCGAAAGCCCGCCTATACATTGTATGGGGCTTGCCGCAACCGCGCCGCAACCGTGCCGCCGGTATGCGGTAATCACGGCAGATGCGTTTTTTTCACCGCATCTGCCGCGATTTGAAAAAAACGCTGATGTGAAAGGGGCCTAAGGCTGCTTTCACATCAACACTTTACGCTGATCACGGCACTTGCGGTGAAAAAAAACGCAACTGCAGCGATTACCGCATAACAGCCGCACTTGTGGTTCACTTGCGGCAAGCCCATACATGTCTATGGGGCTTGCGGCAGGTGCGGCAAGTGCGTTTTTTTTGTGGCCGCACCTACCGCAAGTGCCGAACCCTCCCTTGCCACACCTGCCGCACACTTACCGCAAGCCCCATAAACATGGCCATTATGCAGTAATCGCAGCAGTTGTAGTTTTTTCACTGTATCTGCCGCATCAGCGAAAAACGCTGATGTGAAAGGACCCTAAGATAGCCAAAATTATTAAATATGGCACTAAGATCACCAGTAGACAGATATCTTCATATATCAGATGCTTACATTGGATATTTTTACAACCTGTATGTTTAGATAGCATTTAATATGTCTACAATTCAGTATAAAAGAAGTACATAATGTCACAGTCTATGGGCATCTTTGTAGGGAATTCAATGAATCCAAGGATATAATTATTTTTCCTTTGTAAAGTGAGGTTATAAGTTGGTAATCTTGCCTTGCGTTGTATGTTTGCTATTCTTCTGGGTCTGCTCTTTCTGTGTATTATGAATATCCTTGAATCCCAACCTGTGTCTACATCAATATAATCAGCGCACAAGAAACGAAATGCCTGCTGGCAAGGTTACACAAAGTTAGTCTTAAAATATAAAGCAGTATACAAGGAGTTGTAAAAAGAGGAAGAGGTGATTATGTTGAACCTCTCAAGGATCTTAACATTGACTTTCTCAGGTATCGAGGAAAAAGTATGGAAGCTAATAAATAATACTAATATGTCATTCATGTTGTGGGGAATCAGACCAGAATGTATAAAACAGGAATCATTCATGCAGTGTAAATCATTAAAAGGATTGACTGGTTTAGAAAATACATTTTCAGTTAATTAATGGGTGTTAGAAGCCTGTCCAGACAGATATTACACCATAGAGTTTACAGGGACCATTGACAGCTGACTCCACAAATCAATAGATTATTTTGACACCTAAAAAATAAATGCATTGGAGGAATTTAGGTGTCAATTGTGATATCAAAAAAAGTTTAAAATTCTATATAATATCCATAAAAACTTCTATAGAAATTTCATAGAACTTTAAAATTAGCTATATAATAGCTAAGTTTATTTCTAAGTTTACCTTTATCGTCATTTACCCTTATCATATTTGCTCGCCATCCAATACTAGTCAATTTACACTTTAGACTTTGCACTACAGAAGTTACAGGTCTCTAAAGTCAAACATTTTTGATAATGCAAGATAACTAGCTAAAAAAGAAATGGTACTGTCAGGGTACATTTACACACCGCAATATTTGCGTGGCGATATGAAGCGATCTAACATGCGCGACCACCTTTTTCATGGTCACCTCAGATCGCCGATAGCGCTTTTACACGCCGCAATTTCGCCCTCAACCTAAGGCGATGTGTCACCCCAGAAATCGCCTCACCAACAGCGGAACCAATCCGGTCGACTTCCCTCGCCGCTTCACATGTTCAATCCCCAAGGGAATGTGGGCGTACATGTTCAGAGCGGCGAGAACATAGGCATGCCAGACTGGTCTACACCGCGCCCGAAACACGCTCATTGGACAATGCAACAGCGTTACAATTGGTCAGCCTGCTCTGGAAGGCTGGCTAATACATGACGCCATTGTAGATGTGTGTGTTGCTGAACGGACAGCTCTTCAAATATGGCGCCCTGTGAACTGACAGCCAATGGGAACACAGTAGCCACCACCAATCATTGCAGACGGGTCGCAGACTACAGCACGCTGTGGCACGCCTACGGGAAATCAATAGGCGACACTGATTCCATCACTATCGCCCGTTCACACGCCAAATGCCGGGAATCACGACTTTAGGACTGGTTCTGATTTTGGAGCAGTGCTCTAAAATCAGAACCAGGCGACAGGCGAATTATCACCACCAAATTCCCCAAATACACGCCGCAACTGGGTGGCAATTTGACGGTGATAGTTTCAGGGCGACATATCGCCGTCAGGATTCCCACAAACTATTGCGGCGTGTAAAGGTACTCTTACACTTATGTGAATAACTTCAGGAATCTGATAACGTAGGGCAAGACAAGACAGAGACTAGGTTTCAATTAAATTTTGTATTAACACACATGCAACAAAACAGGTTCAGGTGATGGTGCAGTGATCAAAGGAGCAGGGCAAATATGAGGGGGCCTAATTAAGTCCTTCAAGAAACAATTTAGAAACTAGGCAAGAACGACAGCGGAAATAGTCCGGATAAACAGTTTACACAACAAAGCTGGTAGCGGAAACAGTCTATAGGTAATTGTTCACATACTGCAAGGACGGTAACATAATAATCTTTGAGTAACACAGTCCCGAACTAGGCACAGTTTGGTGCGGCTAAATACCAGAGTCTCGAAGTTTCCATAGCATCACAACTTGCAAATAATATATAAGGCAAACAAAATTACAGCAGCAGAGCTTTAAGCGGTGCAGAGCTTATGTGCAGCAGAACAGACTGAAGGTAAATGGTAGAAGGAACAATCCTTCACAGAGCACAGCTTGTTGCTGGAAGGCAAACCGAGTACAGGTGAGCCCAGCAGAGCAGATGACTACAGAGAAGGTAAGAAGATCTAACCCAGAAGAGCTGGAGATGGAGCAAAACTCAGATGAAGCACTGAAGAGCCAGAGTAGAAGCAAAATACTCAAACAAGGCCTGGATGTCGGACCAGCAGAATAGGCAGGAAACACATGGACATGATGAGGCAGCAGACACCATATTGGATAAGTGCAAAAGGACACAGGAGGCAACCTGGAAAAGCTGGATTTCTGACAGGTACTGTCAGATACAGTATGTATCAAGACCAATAACTTACTAGATAAAGAATACCTTTAAAGGAGTATACTCACATTCTTAAATTTAATTTATTAGTTAAACAGCATGAAAATAAGCAGGTTTTTCCTATCTGTAGTTATTTTCGTTTGCATGGATATTTGCCAATAGTGTTTTACCTGACCATGGTCGAGAGTGTGTATAGGGGTTAACACTTAACATCCCAGCCACCTTTCTCCAGCTCATTGATTTCTATACAGCAGTGTTTTGGTCACCTCCCACCTCTCTCTCATCTTCTGAAGAGATATACTGTACTTATAAATCACTAACAGGCAGCTTTCACAGCAGGACTCATAATCATAGCTCTTTACTCTCTCGCTGTCTAGAGGGTTGTTCCTGTTCAAATGCCCTGTTATCACTATGTATAAAAACACAAACTAAACAATCACTGATGGTTGAATGTATTGAAGCAGAGTTTGTGCTGAGCTTTATAGTTCTATTAATACTTATAATTCTACTATTCACCAAAGCTGTCACTCACAGAGAAGAACCCACCCTGCTAAAAACCAGGCAGAATGGAAACTAGGGAGACTACAAAGTTCTGTGCTGCTCAAGAGACCACTTGAGAATATCTAAATAAAGAAAATAGTAGCAGAACATAACTGAGTTAATTAGCTAAATAGCATGAAAATAAGCAGGTTTGCAGTTTACCGTATATACTCGTGTATAAGCCGACCCGTGTATAAGCCGACCCCCCTACTTTTGCCCCAAAAATCTGGAAAAACCTATTGACTCGTGTATAAGCCGAGGGTGGACCCCAGCAGCCCCAGTGGTAGTATACAGCAGCCCCAGCAGCCCCAGTGATAGTATACAGCAGCCCCAGCAGCCCCAGTGGTAGTATACAGGAGCCCCAGCAGCCCCATTGGTAGTATACAGCAGCCCCAGCAGACCCAGTGGTAGTATATTGGAGCCCCAGCAGCCCCAGTGGTAGTATATAGGAGCCCCAGCAGCCCCAGTGGTAGTATACAGCAGCCCCAGTGGTAGTATACAGGAGCCCCAGCAGCCCCAGTGGTAGTATACAGCAGCCCCAGTGGTAGTATACAGCAGCCCCAGCAGCCCCAGTGGTAGTATACAGGAGCCCCAGCAGCCCCATTGGTAGTATACAGCAGCCCCAGCAGCCCCAGTGGTAGTATATAGGAGCCCCAGCAGCCCCAGTGGTAGTATACAGCAGCCCCGGCAGCCCCAGTGGTAGTATACAGCAGCCCCGGCAGCCCCAGTGGTAGTATACAGCAGCCCCAGTAATCCAGGGCCCCCCCAGCCTTGCTCTGGTCACCTGTAAAGTAAAATATACTTATCACTGTCCCTCTGCAGTCCGCGCCCGCCGCTGCCGACATCTGCGATCCTCCATCTTCATGCGTCTTCTTCCGACTTCCTGTGTTCGGCGCCGGCAATTATGTCATTGCCTGCGACGAACAGAGAAAACCAGAAGAAGACGCATGAAGATGGAGGATCGCGGATGTCGGCAGCGCCGGGCGCGGACGGCAGCGGGACAGTGATAAGTATATTTTACTTTACAGGTGACCGGAGCAAGGCTGGGGGGGCCCTGGATTACTGGGGCTGCTGGGGCTGCTGTATACTCATAGGGACCGTCACTGACTCGTGTATAAGCCGAAGGGGGTACTTTTCAGCCCAATTTTTGGGCTGAAAAACTCGGCTTATACGCGAGTATATACGGTACTTGCTTTTTTCATATATGCAATTATTGTCATTTACATGGATCTTAGCCTATAGTTTCTTCCCAAACCCTGGTCGAGAGTGTGTATAGGGGTTAACTCTTAACATTCCAGCCACATCTCTCGAGCTCATTGATTTCTATACAAGGTCATGGGTGGGGAGGGAAACTGCAGAGTCTGTATACAAAACTACAACAAGCCCAGCCACAGCCACCCTAGCACCAGGGACTGTATATTCAGTAGGTCCCAGGGGGTGGAGCTTAGCTGAGCGGGAGGCATAACGTCAGTGACAGTTGACAGAAGTCAGGCAGATGGTGAGAGGAACTGAAAGAGGGCGGACGCAGCTGAGACAATAGCTCTGACAGGAGGGTACCTCAAACCTAAAGAGGTACCCAGACAAGAAAGGGGGGGGTACCCCAGAGTTGGTGACAGCCATCTGGAGTGTCCAGGATATCCCTGAGGAAGACACTAGGACAGTGTTGAAACACGTAGGAAAGGAATAAATGGATGATTGATGCAACCTACATATGGTTTCCGGATCGTTTTCTTGGGATTTCAGCAGCGCGGACACTGACACACCATTTCCCCTGAGGTAACTTCTGGATGATTCCCACGTGTATGTGGAAGGTGGAAGTCCTGCAGCAGCTGCATTTAATGCCAAATGCTTTTACACCAGTTGTGGGTCTCACAACTGTGCTAGGTGAGTGAATTCATACCCACCGCATACATTAGTGTCACTAGTGATAGGGCACTATTGCGCCTCTTGTTCCCCCCCTATTTTTTATCTGGAGTGTCCAGGACACCACCAGTGTACCGGAACCGAGGTGGATTGCCAGGTTTATCCCAAACCACTGACCGGCAGGCTGTGATCCTGATGAGAAGGAGTCACAGCACCCATCAAGAAGTCCAACATCTGTTCCATAAGTTACCTCAGGGGAAATGGTGTATCAGTGTCCGCGCTGCTGAAATCCCAAGAAAACGATCCGGAAACCATATGTAGGTTGCATCAATCATCCATTTATTCCTTTCCTACGCGTTTCAACACTGTCCTAGTGTCTTCCTCAGGGATCTCACAACTGTGCTAGGTGAGTGAATTCATACCCACTGCATACATTAGTGTCACTAGTGATAGGGCACTATTGCGCCTCTTGTTCCCCCCCCTATTTTTTTAACATCTGTTCCATAGCCGGGTTCTAGACGCTGACAAGTAAAAGAGACTTTAAGCAACAGACCCCGAGAGCCAGAGACTAGACTTGTGAGTGGGGAATTAAAGAGCCAAAATAGCCCGTAAGAGCAGGACCGAGGAAAGTGTTGAAAGGTGTCTCAGACAGACTCTGTGGTGAACCTCAAAGCCTGTGGCAACTAACCCCTGGAGACTGGACTGTACGGTATACCTTAAATATCTGCCTGGTACCAGTAAAGAACCGTTTCAGCTGATCTGGATTCTGTCTCTAGTTAATCCGTCACCTAAAAGATCTAAGCAACAGCTGAGAGGTAAAGACTACTACTCCCCTCATCTACCCCTCTGCCCTGAGGTAAAGCTCTGCCTGTGGGGAGCTGTACTACCCAAAGCTGCATCACCATCACCTCTGCAGCCGGCTGCAGCTCTGTTAACTACATTACCAGGTACCACAGGTGGCATCACGTATAATAATTCCCTATCCCAAATAGTTTCCCCTCAGCCATTGAGTGTCCAGGGCACGGGAGCCGGACCCGACCAGCCGTGATCCCGACTGAAGTAGCGACCTGTACCGGTATCCAAGTACCCCCTACCCTGTCGACAGACTCAGCAGCTTTCACACCAGGGCTCATA
The DNA here is from genome assembly GCA_033576535.1 of Allobates femoralis. Classification (NCBI taxonomy): domain Eukaryota; kingdom Metazoa; phylum Chordata; class Amphibia; order Anura; family Aromobatidae; genus Allobates; species Allobates femoralis. The sequence continues at coordinate 197,340,517 of JARQOC010000011.1, read as the reverse complement.
ATCACACTATCCAGAGCGATGTTCTTGTTCAAATACCCTGTTATAGCTATGTATAAAAACATTGATAATAGTGCACATTGTTGAATGTGTTACAGCAGATGTTGTGCTCAGCTTCTTACGTCTGTTAATACTGTAATTCTATTATTTGTCACTCAAGGAGGACAGCCCACCCTGCTAAAAACCAGGTAGTAAGGGTGGTGTCACGTTAGCGTTTTTGAACACAAAGTACCGAACGCAGCCAAATGCATGTGCACTGCGTTCCTATGTTTAACATGGGAACGCATGGTACCTGCGTTTAGCTGCGTTTGGTTGCAGTTGCATTCAGATGCGCATAATTTGTACGCCCTCCTGCACCCTCCAAACGCAACATGTTGCATTTTTTTGTGCGTTCACGGGCGCTTGTTTAATTAGCAAGCGTCCGCAAGCACACAAAGAATGCATGGAAGTCAATGCATTGCTCCGGAGTGTGCTCCGCATGACAGTGCAGGGGAACGCTGCGAATCACATTGAAATCTTTCCCGGTGACTGCCGCTGATCTCCCGGGAGATCAGCGGCGGACCCTGGGACATCAGCAGCGGACCCCAGGAGAGCAGCTGGAGCAGCCGCTGATCTACCGGGGACGGAAGCCGCTAATCTCCTGGCGGTGTCGGCAAGGGAGATTTAAAGAAACAGCTGATCTGACAGCTGTTTAAATCACCTATTCGGTTTCGAAGCGGGAGATTTATATAGCTGTCAGATCAGCTGTTTCTTTAAATCTCCCGTGCCGACACCGCCAGGAGATTAGCGGCAGCCACTGGGAGGAGATCTCTGCCGCTGATCTCCACCTCCCGGCCACCGCCGAGACCGCTGATTGGCTGGCCGGGCAACATACTATGTGAATGCATGCGGAGAATCTCTGCTGCGTTCACATCAGTATGGCTACATTTGCACTATGTTTGCGTCTGCATGTCAAACGCATTCAGACACAAGCGCTAGTGTGAAATTAGATTAAGTAAACTATGGAAACTGCAAAGCTCTGTGCTGCTCAAGAGACAACTTGAGAATATCTCTTTAGGTACTGTTACATGCTATGGGATCGTGAACGATATTGCTCAAACGTAACGGGTTCGGGGTTGTTCAAGAGACATCGTAACTACCTCGTTGCGTGTGACTCTGAGATATGGTTGCGATAAATCGTTGGATCGTTGATCGCAGATTTGAGAACATGTTCTCAAATCAGATGATCCACGATCAGCCAACCTGCTGCATTGTTCAGTGTGACACCGCGATAACGATGTCGTTCACAACTTCACCCATTCACATCGGTGAACAAGTATCGTTGGCTGGGTTGTGCAAACGATACCTGCACGCTGGATCGTTGGTGCATCGTCCGCGACATGTAGACGTGTGACATCTCACCAACGGTGTCAAAATGATGTCCTAACGACCCGCGCCCCCCGAGATCATTAGTGGTATCGTTTCAACTTTGCAGCGTGTAACGGTACCTTTTAAAGAAAATGGTAGCGAAACATAACAGTTAATTTCAGTCCATAAAACGGAAAAGGAAAAAATTCAGTCATAGATTTCTAGAAACAAAAAAAGGGCATTTTGTGCTGCCCAGAACTCATGAAAGTCAAATTAAAGGTTTTTCCACACTCTGATGAAGAAGACTCTAGGGAAGAAGATCGAGCAGGTGTAATATATTGATATGATTACTGAGATTAGTGATGTGATGCATGTAAATTCATACACAAATCAAATTTGTCTACGCCTGATGCATAAAATTTTGTTGCTGTTTTATTATATTACTAAATTATAAGATAACCAGCCATTCTTTTGAGTCTTATATAGCATTTTTGGGCGAAAAACACCTGGCAGAGTTGTGTGCTGTCTACATGTTTCAGAGACATTGCTGCACTTTCATTGCAAAGATGCTGTGTAATAACTTTCCAAACTAATGTATCCGATATGCACAACAAAGGAGGCCTTTGCCATTATTAAGGAAAACCTCATGGAACAAGATCCAATCAAGATTGATAGAGAGGGTATCAGGGGCGCAACTGCAACAAGTGCATGGGTTGCGATCGCACCCGGGCCCCGGAGCCTAGGGGTCCCAAAAGTCCCTTTGGCCTATAGAAAAAGACTATTGCTGTTAAAGATTTGTAATAATCGGGGGCCCCGTTGGAGTTTCTGCATCGGGGCCCTTGAGCTTCAAGTTACGCCATTGGAGGGTATGGAAAACATTTGAGCTAGTTCTGTGCAGAGAAGTCGTTGTTGTGTGATAGGGATGATCCTGTCATGAGTATTTCCATCAGTGTTCCACAAGTAGAGATCAGAGCATCACTACAGGCCAACCAAGGTCACACTTATAAGATAGATTGTGACCTCAGGACCAACACCCTATCAAACATTTTGGCAGCACCTTGGTGAGACGTGAGAACTCGTAAGCAGCAATCCTATCATAGAATTTTATATTAACCCTATAATAAACCAGACTCTATCTTGACCTGCAGCAGTCAGACCCATATTTCTTTCCAGCTGCTACACCTATAGTATGCCTCTACAATGTTCCAGCCATTGCAGTGGTTGCCCATCTGCTTCAAACTACAATATAAACTTATTATACTTACCCTTAAAGATCTTGACAGTGCTGCACAACCCTACATCTTCTCCCTCATCTATGTCTACCTAACCGTGCTCCTCATTAATGATTTAAGACTAGGATCCTCCGTAATTTGAATCTCCCACTCCTGTCTCCATGTCTTTTCACTTGTTATTCCAGTCCTCTAGAAAGCACAACCCAAACAACAATTCCCAGAATTAACAGTTTTAAGCATGCCAGTGTTGAGGTGCCAGCTGTAGGGGGCCCTGGTAACCATGGTCAAGGCAGTCCCGGTCAGCTCCGGCCAGTGAAAAAGTTCAATTCAACTTTGTCCTCATTGAGGGTCAGATCAGACAAAGAGTCAATTAAGGTCATTTCAAAGTTTTACTAAAACAGTCTCATGAAACACATATCTTGAACGTTGCATGGTTAAGACTATTCACAGTTAGAATTTGTCACAGACGGCTCCCTTCATCCTGGTACCTCCTGACTCTTGTCCCTTAACATCACCGTGAATTCATAAAGTCTACTGTAGCTTCAACCCTACCCCACTTGCAGGGACACGTTCAGAGGGATGACAGGTTGCCACCAGACAAAGGCTTGCACAATGGCGGTCCAGTCACATGAGTCTATGCCAATGTTCACCAACCCAGTTCCGGAGGGGAGAGCCACTGTCTGGATACCACACCGGGGGAGCACACTCACTTTGTGTCATACATACTGGATTCTAGGCCCATATCCTAGGGTGGCCAAATGGAACCAGATGGATTATTGATGGGTAACGGTTTCTATTCCTGGTTTTCTTCACTTGAGACTCTCTTGACTTTCAGCCCCACGGCAAACTCGTTTTATTAACCAAGCCTTACGCCCAAGGAATATTATTAATACTTTCAAATAACTATCATACTCCTAGGGGACAAGGGAGCGGTCTTTACCTTGGCCACAAAAATATAAGTAAACACATGTATGCCACAGTCTTAAAGACAAGTTAACCCCTTGACCCTCTTAAACTCTGAAAATACATCTGTTTAAGCAGGGCTATCACATCATCTCACTAACCAAACTTTTTTCAGTTCTTCCTTTCTACATTTTTTTCACAGGTTCATTTCCTTTAAATCATATGTTCCAACACAACCCATTCATTTAGTGTCATGTCATATCAATGCATACTAGAGTTGCGGTTTAAAACATTAACCATGACATACAAAGCCATTCACAACCTGTCCCCTCCATTCATCTCTGACATGGTCTCACGATACCTACCCTCACGCAACCTGCGATCCTCCCAAGAGCTCCTCCTCTACTCCCCCCTCATCTCCTCTTCGCACAACCGCATACAGGATTTCTCCCGTGCTTCACCCAGATTCTGGAACTCACTGCCCCAACACATCAGATATTCTCCTACCCTGGGAACCTTCAAAAGAAGCCTGAAGACCCGCCAAGCCTACCACCTGCAATAAGACCCGGTCCACCACACCGCCTCACGACTGGAACTTCCCCCTCCAACTGTATCCCCACCCACCCCTCGTAGAGTGTGAGCCTTCGTGGACAGGATTTCTCCCCTCTTGTTTCTGTACAACCGAATTGTCAACATTTATTGTTACTTGTATTGTTACTATGTTACTTGTCCTAGTCTGCCCTTTTTAGCATGTAAAGCGCCATGGAATATAATGGTGCTATATAAATAAATAATAATAATAATAATAATAATTAACTTTTGATAATCTCCCCAACCTGATTATTTAACCCTTGCCAAAAAGAAAGTAAAAGAAATGCTAAGCAGGTAGTTACATGTACAAAAAAGAAAAATGTGGTGTTTATAAATAAGGATTGTATGATAAAGTAAAAGCTCAGTCGAAACATTTGCGAAAACTAAGTACACAGTATCGGACAGACTCTGAGATCAGTATTTTTCTGTGGCTTGCTGTTGCTTTCTAGTGCATTAAGAGTGAAAAAAAGACATGTTTAATGTGAGGGTCACAGGAGAAAACAGGACAACTGCCAGCTACACCATATCACTGCTCAATTACACAAAGGTTAGCACCTCTCATATCCATTTTACTCCCTATTAATTGAATCTGTCTTGTTATGTCCCATGAATGAGAATTATTCATTATTTTGTGAGCTGTATATTACATTTTTCTCTGTTGCTAGGCAGAAGTACTGCCTTTGGTATTTTGTCCCATTCCTCTCTCTGTAGCTTATTGATGTGAGCTTTACGCCTCGTTTCTTCCACATGTAGTGTTTTTTCTGCCCTCTTAGGTTGCACACATAAATATAAATATTGCTCTGATGAAGAATGATTCCTTTTGCCTGCTTCAATGTACTTTAATACAAGATTTCAGTGAAAATCATCTCCATTTCTCCTGGACTCTTACTTCAAGTCAGTGTAGTTGAGTTGGAACTATCTGGAGACATTTACATGTAAGTACAGTGGTCAATACAATTAGGAAAGATACTTCAGGCATCTACATACTTGCACTGCACTAAACAGCCAGAATATGTCTACTATTTACAGACTACTATACTAATTTTCTTCACTGATACATTACTGCCTGGAGTATTTTGTAGCATTTTGAGGATTTCTCTATTACTTGAGTTGAGAGTGTGGCGCCCCACTATGCAGGTGCCACAGAGGGGAACTGCACCCGTAAAAGAGGTGTAGTCGCTCCAGCTGCAAGTGGATTTCAGGATGATAGGCGGAACCCTAAACCCACACCCCACACTAGGTCACACGGTGGGAGGGAACCCGGGAGGGTATTTAATCACCTCTATGGGGAACTAGAGAGGTCTGTGGTTGAGAGTTAGCCAGGCGGATGGCCTGAGGGAGCGAATAGGGTCTCCCGGCTGAGGGACCCGGGAACGGCAAGGACAGATCCCAGATACAGAGAGCGAGAGGGGGATAGAGGAAATTGAAAAGGTTCGCCCCAGAAGAGAAACCGGGTACCGGAGCCCACACCTGTAGGAACCTTTATGGCCTACAGACAATTTGATGCACGGGGGTATATATATATACGGCCCTGACTCTCGAGTGACCAATAGAGGGGACCAGACACAGCCAGGCAAGCCGCAGTGTTCAACAGAAGGTTACCCGACGGGAGCAAGAGAAGGGAAGAGAGAGACAGCAGGAGGCCAGATCTACTCTATGAGGTCAGGCTTCACACCAGCTACTTAGAAGCAAGGAAGAATTGGAACAAGAAAGGCACACGCTGAGGGTTCCGTCCAGCTACCAGAGATCCACTTGCAGCCACCCATAGCCACTTGTAATTTAACATCTTACTGCACTGAGGACTGTAATAACGCTGCTAAAGTTCCAGTAAAGTACCCGGGTGAAGTGACTTTGACTCTGCTGCATCTTCTTTCCATGGACTCATTTCCTTCCACAGGATTGCCGCCCCGGAGGTCCAGTCCTGCCTGCGGAGGACTTTACCATCACTGCCGCAATACCACCGACCTCCGGAGGACTGTGGCGGTGCTGGTGACGTCTCACCAGGTACTGCAGGTGGCGTCACGACAAACTATAAACTTGTACATAATCCCCTGTATATAATCCCCCCTTTTGAAGTGTCACCCAGGACACGGGGTCAGGCACGGTCGCCATTCCCCGTGACACCGTTAACCCTTTGCCGCCTGCTACCCGAGTGCCCCACGGCCTGGGGCTCGAGAAGAGCTCTGACATCCCCCTACTGGTCTAAATATCTCTACAATAGCTGCTGCATTCCCGGCTTAAGATTTTATATCGGCTATGATAGCTCCACCTGATTGGTTAGGTTTCCCCACGTAATTTGATAGCTGAAGGCAATACGGTGAAGCTCGAGCAGTCACATCTGGGGTCATGCCGGACTTCTGTACATAATGCAAGTTTCATAATGTTCGACTTGAATTCTATTTGCATCAAATCAATGTCTCATCTTTAGTATATACATAGAGACTGTCTGGTGAATAATGAATCCAATATTGGTGCTATATAACTAAAAGTCACTAATAGATACTGGACTGGCACTGGGATTATCAGTTTGCAAAAAAATATATCTAAACTTAACCCTTCTGCATTCTCAACTTTCACTGTCTCATGGTCCTTCTGAGACAGATATTTCTCTCTCCTCCATATTCGTCTGGTCACTAATGGACACCATTATTAGAATTAAATGCTTTAATTCCCTTTTAAATTCCTCCATAAACTTGTTTCAACTTTCAGACAATTAACTTTTAAGAGTCCTGTGGGGACACGAAGCTTCTTATTTCCTATGAATAATTTAAAACAAATGTAGTTGTGTTGTATGAAATATCAATACCTGTCCTGGAGAATTTCTCCTGATTCTAAATTATTGTGCACCATGTTTTTCACAGTTGAGAAATGAGAACGGGAGAAAATACAAAATTAAAAAGAATACGTATGGCCGCTGGACACCGAACAATGTGGAAATAGATGTATTATTTACTGCTTGTAAAAAAATGTTTACTTTTAATTAAACCATGCCTTTTATAGATTTAGCTCAGATATTTGTAATTTAAAATCTTTGTGGAATATTTTCTGGATACGGCCAATTATTAATTTATTAGTTCTGAATTTTGTCTATGTTGAGTGTCTCCTAAAACACATGCAACTTTGATATCATAGTAGAAATGATCTTTCACGGAAATTTGAGAAGATAGTGTTAAAGGCATTGTTCAACAAGTCTCCATGTGATATCCAGAAGATTCGATACAAGCCTAAGTGGACATTATAGAGTGGTGGTCTTCCCCTGGTCTACCCGTGGGGATCCCTGTCTATGAGACATAATGGAAAAACAGCTCTAGAAGACTTGAGTCGTGTACTTGATTGGAAAGCCAACTTGCAATGGCTTACTCTGTCAAAATGAGCTGTTTGTTAGGGTAGATCCTATCTTTAAGGAATTTTTTCCCAACGTACTTTCTCATAAGAACACTTGAGAAGTCCTGGTCTAAGCCAAGAAATGTAAATTGGAAATGCAAAAGGAACCTGAAGACCCACATCTTCCAATAAGCCTACAACCTGCAGTGAGCCTCAGTCTACTAAACTGCCGCATGACAAGCCCTACCCTCTCCTAGTGCATCCTTACCAACCCCTTGTACACTGTGAGCCCTCTTGGGCAGGGTCCTCTCCCCTAATCTACTGTATCCTCACCCATCCCTTGTAGACTGTGAGCCTTTATGGGCAGGGCCCTCTCTCCCAGCCTACTGTATCCTCCCCCATCCCATGTAGACTGTGAGCCTTCGTGGACAGGGTCCTCTCTCCTCACCTACTGTCCCTCATCCATCCCTTGTAGGCTGTGAGTCCTCACCGGCTGGGTCCTCTCCCCTCACCTACTGTTTCTTCACACATCCCTTTTAGACTGTGAGCCCTCATGGGCAGGATCCTCTCTCCTAAACTACTGTATTCTCACCCATCCCCTGTAGACTGTGAGCCATTACAGGCAGGGTCCTCTCTCCACACCTACTGTATCCTCACCCATCCCTGGTATACTGTGAGCCCTCGCGGGCAGGGTCCGCTCTCTTCACCTCTGTATCCTCACCCATCCCTTGTTGGATGTGAGCCTTCGTGGGCTGGGTCCTCTCTCCTCACCTACTGTATCCTCACCCATCCCTTGTAGACTCTGAGCCCTCACTTGTAGGTTCCTGTCTCCTCACTTACTGTATCCTCACCCATCACTTGTAGACTCTGAGCCGTCACTTGCAGGGTCCTCCCTCCTCACCTACGGTATCCTCACCCATCCCTTGTAGACTGTGAGCCCTCATGGGCAGGGTCCTCTCTCCTCATCTACTGTATCCTCACCCATCCCTTATAGACTGTGAGCCCTCGAGGACAGGGTCCTCTCCCCTCCTGTACCTGTCTGTGCCTTGTTTTGCTCATAATTATTGTTCTTGTCTATGTATGCCCTTTTAATATGTAAAGCGCCATGAAATAAATGGTGCTATAATAATAATAATAATAATAATAATAATAATAATATATGGGTGATAAGTCTTGATAGCAATGATGCAGATAATAAATATATATCAAGCACTACTCTGTTACATAGAGATATATAGATCATTGCTAGGCAAGGTTCAGGGAAACAGTTCAATCACCGATTCTTTCACATCCAAAAAGATAACTATTTCTATAATTAGTTCATACATAATAATATGCTCATACTATGCTCATACTTGCCACTAATAAATATGTACTATACTCCCTAATAGTACATATTTTACTTTTCTAATAGGATAAACAGATCAATTCACAGGACTCCGGTCCAGCATCCAGGTCAATGGTACCTGCTAGCTAGACATGAGGCTTATGGATCTCTTACCTTCTGCCTACCTGCTCACGAATCTTGACTAGACAGGACCGGGGCAATGTCATTTATATGACGTATTGTACACATGATGTCACGCCAGCCTTAACAAATCAAATGCCACACCGGGGACACCAGAAAGTCAGAGACACGCAAAGCTCCTGCCTGGAAGCTACTGTAGGTACCACCGACTTGAATGCTGGACGTCCCAAAAATTGATCATCTCATCTCTGAAAAATCTCACTACTCTGATAAGGGATTGTTGAAATAATATGTACACGCAATATTTGTATACATTTTTTATTTTTTTAGATGAAAACATGTGTATAGGAAGCTGTAATTGGAATTGTTGTAATCATCTGCAATGATAAAAATTTAATATGTCACCACTGATTTGTGAATTAATAGGTCAAGGCTCATGAATCACATATACTGTAGATCAACCCATGAAGAAGCTACTAGGCGAAACCTAGGGTTGGTGAAGAACTGATGTGCCACCTGTTTTAGTGATTTTATATTCTATGAGCTTTAATTGAAATTGTATATTGTAAGTATGATAAATACTTTAATCATAGATAACTGTATATGACTGATCGAGTTCACTCACATCAAAGACATTGAGAGGTCAAGATCTTATTGTCTAATAATGCTGGTATTGAGTTTTCACCTGGTGAGGAAGGGGAATCCAAGAGGATGTTTGAATGTGCTCAAAAGAACATGAATTGTATGTACAGCAGTGATGTTGGTTAATCACACATATTTCCACTCAGCTCAGGAGGTTCTCGTACTCTTTTGGTCACTTTGATACCTGGATTGACATCAATAATCCACTTGTAGAGATGGTTGTCCTGTGTTGGTTATGGCTACCCATTATTGAGATCTTGAGGCCAACCTTTTCCAAAATTCCATAATATCCATATGAATTGCCACCTTAGAACAGAGAGCTATCAAGATATCTCTCTTCTAGCTTTATTGACAAATGTAAGTGGTGACACTGCCAAAAATTAAAACTATTTATTTACTCTGATATATTATAAAAACATACTGTCATTAGTGTGCTACATTCTGTTGTCACCTCTGGTGGACCTGAGGTCAGAAGGTGTCAGCATTTAATCAATTGCTCCTTGTAGAGCGAACCTGACCACTGCTTTCTAGTGTGCTTTCTCTTCTATGCTAAGGATCCTTTCTCTGCTGGCTGAGAATTCTCTTGGCCTTCATTTCCACTGTAGCTTGTTATTAACCTCCCCTTTCACTATATGTACCCACTCTTGGCCTCACTCCACATAGAATTTGTATTCTGCCCATGGTGGTTGAGCAGAAATGTTATTCCTTTTGCAAGCAGCAATGCTACTTTTTGGAGAAGTCCCTGGAGTCCTTGTTATACCGGATTCCTTGCCTAAGTTCCCTGTGTGTTTCCTTGCTCTCCTGTCCATTCACTCCTTTGGCAGGGGGGGGGCATCTAGCTGAGTATAGAAAGGCACGAGATCCAGGCATTCCCACCTTAGGGGTAATCTTGGGTTTAGGGACTAACCTAGGGACCCCCAGTTTAAGGGACAGTTCCTGCTTACTAACTGTCATGGCGTATTGTATCTCTCTGTATGCGTTCCTTGTTGTGGTTGCTGTGTTTAGCAACCTTCTGGTTCCTTAGGAGGTACATCAAACTTTCAACAGCCAATCAGGGAAGCTAGGCCCGATCAGTAATCTCCTAGTCGTGCGCTTAAGGATATTCTATCTGTGCAGGTGCCTTTAGGGACTGTGCAGTAGGAGTACTAGTCTGTACAGTAACCAGTTAGGTTGAGGTGTGGCAACTGAGAGACTGTATTTTCCAATCCTACATCAGTGTGACATATACAGTAGGGTTTGGTAAAGGGGCTCATCCATGGCACTATGTGAAATTATCACATGGCTAATTCTGATCCAGATTAAGAATCACATTAAAGATATATTGAAGTATTAGTAGTGAGAGTCTGATACTGTTCATTTTTTAAGAATTACAGAAAAAGCAATCATTCGCCTTTTCCTTCTTTCTTCCTGCAACATCTTAGACAAGTTTATATTCTCCCAGAGGAGTTGTCAAATGCCAGTGCTGTGAGAAGTAAAAATAAGAAGTGCTACCAAATACGTACTGCAATGTATATAATACAGGATCGTTGGAAGCTTTTGCTGTTACAGGAGCAGACAAATATCACACTGTATAAAAATCAATGGGGAATACAGGAACATTTTTAGTTAAAGAAAAAAAATAAATTTGGGCTAAAGTCACTTCAGCCTCTAAGTCACAAGTGGCTAGACTTTTTTTTAGTATGGTATCTACTTTGTTTTAGCCCGGAGCTAGATGGTGTAAGAAAAAAATAGGAATAGATCCATCTGGTGTGCAATATTTGTTTTATATGTTGTGCAGTATACTGGGCATGTAAACAGCCGGTATGTTTGCACAGATGGAGATTTGATACTAATATGGAACTAGATAGTTTGCAGGGAGTCAAAGTACCAGGTATCTTATTTTTATTTTATGGGCTGGTTTCTAGGATGTTCAAAAGTGAGGGTGGGACGTGAACATCCACATACCTCCCATAGGTATGTCTCATGGACATAATAAGACTCTGATGGATCACATGGTCTGTGATATAGGGAAGATCCTGCACTTCCTGTTAGATTTACATGGCAAACATGGGGTACCCGGTATAGGGCCTTTCAATTCTTTTGGGGATATCACGGTGGCTCGCCCGACTCCCCGGCCCGGCCATGTTGTTTAAAATGGGGGAAAAGCTTATAAGGAATTAAATTGTGATGCCACCCATGGTGTTCAGCAATTGAATGGCCGACCATGTGGTTCAGGTTTACTGGGATGGTTGGTGACGCAGCAAAGATGTTACAGCTTTCCACGGGTAGAGCGGGGCCCCTGGGCAGTTATCAAGTCTATTTGGTGATGGTATGAATTGTAGTACAGGGCAAGTGACAAAGTAAATAAATCTTTGACACAGCAGGGTGCAGTCTTTCCACTTTACTGACAGTCTCCAGGTTACAAAACCAGCCAGGTGCTGTGTCCTCCAGGCTGTGAGTCCAGCCAACTCTCGAGTAGCTTGGGTGCACTTTACTGGGACTCCCTTTTGATGTACCTTTCTGGATTGTCTCTCTGTGTTTGGCTCTTGCCCTCCTGCCCTGCGCCTCACACACAGTGTCCCAAGCCAGCGGCCTCGGGTCCTATCGGGCGATGTCTTCCTCGTCCCCTTGACCCTATGCGGCCTCCTTTCAGGGAGCATTTTTGTGAGATTCGGCTGTTGCACATACTGTTACCACAGCCTCCGGTTTGCTAGTTGAGTCTTACAGTCTCTCTGCTAGTCTGGGGCCGGACCCCACTGCGACCTGGTTCCTCCACCTGACTACGGTGGCGTGGATTCAGGTGCCACAGATGGATCCCTCACTTTCCATGCCCCTAGGACCCCTTTTCTATTCTGGAGCCCCTCATTAGTCCTATGTCTCTCCTCCCACCTCCCTTGTCCTGGGACGAAGCCTCTCCCCCGCTCCAGTCCCCAGGTCATCTCTCTCCAAACTCCCTCACTGTCATTCCTCCCGTGACCAACTGACTAACTCCTAACTGACGTTTTCCTCATGTTCTCTCTACTTCCTCTACTTCCTGGTGTCCTACTCTTATCTACTTCCTCCATCCACACCCTCTACTAGATCCCCTCCAGTCTGGGATGGGGCCCTCCCTAAATGGGTCCGTCCAGATCCCCTGTGGGTATCAACACCTCTGCCTGAGGTGCAGTACCTCTATGGCGACTGGACTCTCAGGAGTGCCACATAAACATCTCCTGACATAGTATCTAGAACTTAAGTTTTTTGTGCTTATTCATAACTGGTAATTTTGACCACTCATGGCAAGTCAAAAGAAAGGATATATATGCAATAGATGCAACGGGGCTCTGGTATTGAGGAAACCAAAGGCTCTCTGTCATGTAGGACGAGGCAGGCTAGTATTATAAATAGTACATGGAAGGCTGATGGATTTTTACAGATATTGCACAGGGACTCAAGAGTTTCAATCTGAAGAAAGCCTTTGTTTTCGCAGAACATATTATTTTTTGCGCAAAAGTTCTTGCTCATCTAAGAATAAGAAAAAGTTTCTACGTAGTTTGCATTGGTCACATATACAGATACATGATTTTTCTACATTATATTGAAACTGATGTCATTGCTGAGTTCTAGAAACTGAATAGTATAAATATTAGTATTCTCTCCGGTTGTATCTTAGTACGCAGTCATGCTATGTCTTGAGATTGTCTTCATGGACAAATATCTTCAGCATTAAAAAAATCTGACTTGTACAATGGAAAAGAAAGCAACCAGGTCAGGAAGAACAGATGCTGATGGCATACAAATGATCTGTACACAGGCGCCCAGACGCAACTGTGGAGGATACAGCACTACAGATGTTCTTCCTGAGAAGAGGTTTAATTAAGAAACGTGACTGGCACTTCCATACCACCTTGCCAGTGGAGATATGCCGAGGAATAGGAGCTGCTAGCAAAGCAGTAAATATCTGTCCTACAAACAGGCTAATAATTACATTTCGGAGCATCTGTCTGTGTCCTGCTCCTGTCCTAAGGCCTTTAACGAGGACCCCAAAAACTACACCCCCGACAACTCTATAAATACCAAATAGACTAGAGCTGACGGGAAGTTTACTAACCTTTTTTTTTCCTTCTAGTTTCTCTAATTTCCCAGGCACCTGTGAAGTTCTGCGATGACGGTAATCTGCTTGCCACAGGATCGGTTTTAGGAGGCCTGACACATTGGGTGCAATTGCTGGGAGAAGCTATCACAAGCCATATATTTCCTATACAACAGGAAAAATTAATTATATATATTGTGGTGTGGGACCAGTTATGTTTTGAATGGCAGTATGTATTACACAGGAGAGGTTCTGCTGCAATGTGAACCTGGAATGGGTTGCTCTGACGGGTTGTTCCATTAGTATAAATGCAAAGGGCCAGTTTCACAGGGTGGGCTAAAATGATGGGAGCTGTCTGTCATCCACATACCTCCTATAGGTGTATTTCAGCTGATATCATGTGATTGGTTCTGGGTCACATTGTCAGTCGAGCAAGGTTCTTCAAGTGTGCAGGGCATGCTGAAGAGCCCACAGGTGTTTGGAGCATGCCAAGAGCTTCGAACAAAGAGAGGGACCAGAAATCCCCATGAAAGACAGACCGTGACTAGTGAATACTGTGAATGGACATTTACATTTATGCTGCTGTAAAGCCAAGGAAAGGTTCATATTTATTTTCCCTTCTGTTGGGTTTATGGAGAAATGAATAAACCTATTGAACTTTTAAATGGAGAGTGTTGTTCCTGTCGCTACCTTGAGGACAGGTAAAGTGAGTGAGTACCCCTATTAAAAAGTCAAATGTCATATATAATATATATATATACTAGTGCATGTCAATGAATTAGAATATCATCAAAAATCAATATCATATTGCCATGTTTCAGGGCGTCTCTGGGAAATCCTTAAACACGTTGACTAATAAATCATTATTATATTCACACTTTGATGTCTCGTGGAATACGACAGGGGAGTTTTCAACCCTTCATTCTCCCTACTTTAATTTTCTGAGATAATGACTTTTGGGTTTCATTGACTGCCAGCCATAATCATCAACATTAACATAAATAAACACTTGAAATAGATCACTCTGTAATAACTCTACAGGTGGGCCATTTACATGGATGCACCTAAATAAAATGGGAATAGGTGGTGATATCAACTTCCTGTTTGTGGCCACATTAGTATATGGGAGGGGGAAAACTTTTCCAGATGGGTGGTGACCGTGGCGGCCATTTTGAAGTTGGCAATTTTGGGTCCAACTTTATTTTTTTCAATGGAAGAGGGTCATGTGACACATCAAACGTATTGAGAATTTCATAAGAAAAACAATGGTGTACTTGGTTTTAACGTAACTTTATTCTTTCATGAGTTCATTCAAGTTGATATCACCATTCATTCCCATTTTATTTAGGTGTTATAGATGGCCATGTATGTAATATATGCATTTCATTTTATGTGAATTACTTAAATAAATTATCTTTTTGTTCATATTCTAATTCACTGGGAAATCTAAACACAACACTTTTGTTTTTCCTCCCATTTTTCAAGAGCTGAACTCAAAGATTTAAGACTTTATATTTGTTGACAAAAAGCCTTTTAATCTCAAATATTCAGAAATGTGTCTACATCTGTGTTAGTGAGCACTCCTCCTCTGGCGACATGATCCATCCA
>JARQOC010000011.1:197276287-197325254 GCA_033576535.1 Allobates femoralis | reverse complement strand
TCCTACCCCAACACGGACATTTATCCAGATGGTACCCTCGGACTATCTGGATAAATCCCTGATAACCCAGTTCCGTGTTCTCCCAGGATTCCTCCAGCTGTCCCGGTCCCTCCACTGTTTCACCTTCTTCGGTTCCTGGATCCCTCGCTCCCCTCCCTCCGGTATCACTGTTCCTTTTGGGTCTGACCGTCTGGTTGTGGAGCTGTTTTACTTGAGCCTCAGTGGCTGTGCCTGGACAATCCCTGTATTGGGGTTCGCTCTCTGGTGCTCCCTCGGGGGAATTTAGTGTTTCGGCCCAGGGGCTTCCCTTGTGGGTTCTCCTGTTGCTGTATTTCAATAAAGCCTTACAGTTTATCTGACGTCCTTGTCCAACTAGTCTCTGGGTTCAGCTTCCACAGTATCCTCTGTGGTCAAATGGGTTCACTAACCTCGTTCCGCCTACTTTGGCGTGACACACGTACATATTCTCATATGCATAGATACACACATACCTACACACATATGCATACATACACATATATAAACCTACACACATATACACACATACACACACATTCCTACACAAATACACACAAATACACGTACATATATATATACATATACATGCACACATATACACGTACATATACACACACAGACAAACTTACATATACACACATACATATACATCCACATATATACATATTCATACACACACACACACATACATACACACACCTACACAAATATACACACATACACGTACATATGCACTCATACATATACATACACATACCTACATACACACATATTCACGTACATATACACACACATACATATACACACATTTACATACACACATATACATACACAAACATATACACACACCTACACACATACACATACATATACATTCATACAAACACATACACACATATACACACATATACATACACACACATGCACACTTATTCATGTGGGCGCCATCTTTGGCCACTCGAGTATACAAAGATAGCGACCACGTGATGCATTACAGTACACCACTGTAAGATTACAGTAATTATAGAATTACATTGGTAGGAAACATGGTAGGAGCTAATAAAATGGATAATAAAATGTCTTTGTCTATTTTGTATGTAATAAAGGACTTCTCTATGTGTTGTGTTTTTTTCTCTTTACTGAAAGTATTGCTAATGGCCATCTGTCATACTGACAGCTGACATTAGCAATAGGGCTTGATGTCAGCTGCCAAAAAAAAGCTGACATCAACCCCTTTATTACCCAGTCTGCCACCGCTGCACGGCAGCTGAAAGAGTGGGGCAAATGCCAGTTTTGGTGTCTCTCATGGAGGTGCCAACTCTGGGACGGCAGCTGGCTGCAATTTTCAGCGTGGCTGACCCAGAACACTTGGGCCTTACCACGCTGAGAATTCCAGCCCCCGGCTGCCTGGATTATCTTAGCTGGCAATGGAAAATACAGCGAAGCCCACACCATTTTTTTTAACTTATTTATTTAAATAATTAAGTAAAAAAATAAGGCACCCCTGAAATGTTTTATTGCCAGTGAAGGTCACACCAGGCAGCAGGGGTTGGCATCCAGAAGCTTTTTGGTTTACTTGCGCTGGCTATTCAAAATACAGCAAAGCCTTACACATTTTTACCAGGAAATAAACACTATTAATAAAATAGACAAACAGGTTTTTACGAAAAAATACATTTACATACTTTACACACAGAGAGGAGAGTACATAGGTGAAGACAGCTCAATGGAGAGAGCACATGAGGGGAAAAGACAGCACACTGGGCGAGAGTACACAGGGGGAAGACAGTTCAAAGGAAAGGGCACATGACCGGAGAGTGAGCAGACAGGGGGAGAGGGAGAGAGCATGGGTGGGAGTTATGGCCACCACCCTCAGTGTCACAGAACCTGCCCCCATCGTGACATCACCGCCCTCCCGATGTGATAGCATCAGGCCTCTATCCAGTATAGTTATAACAACTTTGACTCCTTTGATAGCATTTACTATAAGATTTTGGAGGTGTTCTTTGGCAATTTTTACCTCTTCTTTCAGAAGAGCATTTGAGAGGTCAGACAATGATGATGGAGAAGTACTAATTCATCCTGAAAGTGTTGGATGGAAACATGAAAAGGAATCTCCATCATCCAATAACAGGATTCAGGTAAGTGGTAAAACTTTAATTTTAATTAATAAAATGAAAAAGAAGAATAGCAGAATGTTGTACCAACAGAAACAAATGCAACCTTCGCGTTTCGGCAAGAATACCCCATTACTGGCAAGGTATTGGATGAGGATGAGGTTCAGGCTCTCTGTGGATGGTCAAGTTCTTCCACCAAACGTGTCCAACACAGTCATAGAGAACAGAAAAGGGCCTTCCCCAAACTGTCCCACTAAGTTCAAAGCTCCAATTGTCCAAAATATTAAGGTTTCCGTCACTGAAGCCAATAGCATATCTTTCCTCCACCAACATTTACAGTAAATTCTCCAAGCATTTGCCATCCCAGACTTACCTATCATACACTAGATAGAGAAGTGTGATTGTCACTCCACAGACCACGTTTTCCCTGCCCCAGAGTCCAGTGGTGGCGGCTTTATACCACTCCATCCGACACTTGGTATTGTGCTTGGTGATGTAAGGCTTCTGCAGTTGATTGGCCATGAAAACATAAACTTACCCCACATAAGATTCTCTGATTTCTCTGCATTGGAAATTAGGGAAAACTCCACCGAAAAGTACACTAACCACACCTACTTATTCAGGAACATCTTCCACCCCCCACCCTCACCTCCCTCAAAAACAAGAAAACAACACAACAGCTACCTCTTAAAAAAACAAATTGCCATACCCTCCCAGAGACCATTCAGAAGGTAGGAAATCTCAGCTGTGCTATACCGGTAAAGAGAGGATCCGCTTTAATTGTGAGCCCACCAATTATGTATTGTTGAGTCTCTGTGGTTTTCCTGGGTTTTGCTCCATTACATGTATTGTGCACGTTACAGTTTCCAAATGACACATTCCAGCAAGACAATAAACCACAGGAAACAATCTATTCTGCTCCCCAGAACTGCAGCCTACAAAATGCACAATTAAGCCTAAGCGTTTTTTTTCGTGCAGGTTCGTTATAACAACACCACGGGGCATCCTCACAGGCGGCACCGGAGACCCTCCGAGAGATAATATCACCACATCCTATTATTAAATGGGACTAATTCATCATGGTGTCTCCAATAATTCACCACCTGATGGACTATAGAAGCCATAGAATAATAACTGCAGACTGATATCATTGCAAGGGGACAGAGGAATAACCTGATGTGATTAATATCTTTTCACGTATGTTTACTGAGCAGATCCTGCAGGGTTATTTGTCAGGGATGCTTACCTGCCACAACCTTTTACTAACAGGAGGTCAATTATAACATCAAAATCCCAAGATGATGAATGGACGCACCTGTCTGATAAACTATTTTGTTGCAATCAAATTATACAACCCCCATGACAAGGAAGGTCTATTAGCAAAATATCCAAACTTTCTACTGTTTGTAATAAACCAATCAAACAATGTGAAATCTCAGCTCAACTGATAAATAAGTGATTTTGCCATATTCAGCACAACATTCTGCTTTCAGAATTAGTTACCCCCTTGATGACAGGAGTCCTTATTTCTTAGTAGAGCATCTCTGGCTGTTTTGACCTGCTGCAAATGTGATTCTTAGCAAAAACCAGCATCTGTGATGGTGGGGTTACACGTCCCGATATCGCTGCGATATCGGAGGCAACGCCGCGGGAGCGCGCATTTTTTCAGCCCCTTTCCCGATATCGCATCGCCGGTTTACATGCTGCGATATCGGGAAACAACGTCCCTCCGATGTGTACGCCCACCAACCCAGTAACGACCATTTAACATGGGAGTTAATGGGTGAGGTGCGAGTACGCATCGGAGTTGGGCTGTTACACGTTGCGATGCTGGTACAACGGCCTTGCGATATCAGGAAGTTGAATAGCTCTGCTATTCAACTCCGATATCGTTTTGGCATCATTCCAGCATCGCGTTGTATGCTAAAACCGTACAACGCGCACCCGATATCGGGTCCAACTCGCGACCCACGTGACTTTTTGTCGGAGTTGGGTCGGAGTTGGACGCCGATATCGCGGCGTGTAAACCCACCATTAGTGTTCCTCAAGAAAGCAATGCTGAATCTCCTCCATGCTTAATTGTAGATATCACTGAGCCACCATAATCGTTCACTGTCAGCATCACCGAGCTTCTGCCATGAGCCACAGTATGCATCATGGAGCTACCACCATGCTCAACTATAGATTTTACTGAGCCACCATTATACTTCACTGTGGACATTACAGAGCCAGACCATTCTTCACTGTCAGTATCACCAAACCACCATCATGTTCCACTGTAAAAAACACCAAACCACCACTATGTTTCACTATCAGTATGACCAAACTACCACCATACTCCTCTGTAAAAACCACTAAACCACCACCATGCTTCAGAATCCGCATCACCGAACCACCACCATGCTTCACTTTCAGTATGACCATACTACCACCATGCTCCACTGTAAACATGGGCATACCCAGGATCAACACTAAGGGGGGGGGAAAGCCATGGTCGTTCGGAAAATCATATCCGGCCCGGTGCATTGTGGGGGCTGATCACGTGTTCGGCCAGGCTCCAGCGCATGTGCAGTGCGCAAATTGAAGCCGGGACGAACACATGATCAACCCCCATAATGCACTGGGTCGGCCAGCACGTCAGAATACCACAGGAGGCGGGAATTTCAAAAAGAGCTGACAGGTTCCCTTTAAAGGGAACCTGTTACTCCCTTTGGCCATTCTAACCCCTACCCACCACTTTATACATGATGTATTTGGGATTCCTGTGACCACTCTATATGCTCAGTGGTTCCTCTGTGTACCTCAAAAATAGTTATTACACAGTTATTTAAGGTTGAAGGAAGATTTTAAGTCCATCTAGTTCAACCCATAGCCTAACATGTCGATCCAGAGGATGAACTTTTAATATCTCCTGAGCGGTATGGAAATTAGCTGAAAATGGTCCGGGAGGATCTGCTCAATCTGGTCCTTGTCGCCCCACTGGTTGAAATGCCCACCTCACTCTTGTGAAAAGACCACCGCCCCTGTGTATGTCACATTGCTCTCATGCCTGCGCAGTGGCACAGGTCTGCGTGCTCAGTGCAATTGCACCTGTGACCGAGTCTCGCGAGCACAAAACTACAGCACAAACACCACAAAACTACATCACCAGACCCACCAGAGTTACAGAAATACATCCATATAACCTCCATTAGTGCAGAAACAGGTACCTTGATGACTTTTCACATCCGCAGTTCATCTCTGCAGACATCCATCTTCTCCGGTCTTCTGCAGGACATCCCGGCACGATACCCTTAAAAATAGCAGAATTATCAAAATTCTCCTAAGTAAAAATATCTGTGCCACACTGTGCCACAGAATAAATAATTGTTCCTCCTCACTGTTCCCTGCACATAATATGATTTACACACTGTCCCTCTCATGGCACATGTCCTCCACACTGCCCTCTCCCTCCATACTGGGTGCCCTGGTCAAACAACCTCTAACAGTATGTCCCCCTATACTGCCCACTGTTTATACTGCTCTATCTCATCAAACTCCCCATCCTCAACATACTGTCCCTGCATGCTGCCCCCTCTCCATAAAACCCCACACTACTCACACTCTATTCTGTGCCGCAACCATCCCCCTCACTCCACATACTGTGTCTACACCGATCCCCCCTCACTCCACATACTGTGCCACAGCCATCCCCTCACACCTCATACTGTGTCCACACTGATCCCCCTCATTCAACATGCTGTGCCACAGCCATCCCCCCTCACTCTGCATACTGTCTCCACACCTATATAATCCCCCCTCACTCCACATACTGTGCCGCAGCCATCTTTCCCTTACTGCTTATACTGGATACTCAAATTATACCCTCTTGCTTCCCATACTGTCCTTTACATACTGTGTCTATACCCATCTCCCCTTGCTCCGTATTGTGTCCTCAAATCCCCCATTTTCTCTTCATGCTGTCTCCACATACACCACTCCCCCACCCTCTCCCCCTATTTTGCTCCTTTTATACTCCCCCCATCCTCTCCCCTTGTTTGGTTCACATATTCTCCCCCCACCCTCTCTCCCCAGTTTGCTTCTACTTCCCCCCACCCTGTCCCCCCAGTTTGCTCCTCATACACACCCCATCCACTCCCCCCACCCTGCCCCCCGTTTGCTCCTCATACTCCCATCATCTACTCCCCCCCACCCTGTCCTCTCAGTTTGCTCTTCATACTCCCCCAGCTTGTGCCTCATACTCTCTCCCCACCTTGTTCCCCCAGTTTGCTCCTCATACTCCCCCCACTCTGCCCCTCATACACCCCCTATCCTCTCCCCCCAGTTTGCTCCTCATACTCCCCCCACACTGCTCCTCATACACCCCCCCAACCCTGTCCCCCTCCCCCTAATTATGTTAATTCCCCCTGTCTTCCTCAGCTCCAGTGTGGAATGCTGCGCTCTATCATTCTGTCGCCTCTGCCGGGTGACGTCATCAGTGTAATCGGGTGACCTAATGACGTGGCCCTGAACTGGAAATGCCGGGAATCAGGGCTTTCATTGTACATACAGAGCGCCTAATAGACGCTTCATGTACAATGGACTGCAGGAGTTGGCAGCTTCAGATTCTCTGCCCCCGCTGTCAGCTGATAGCGGGGGCAGAGAAAAGCAGACTCACCATGTGGGGGGGGGGGGGAGATGGAAGATGTGGCCGGCGGAGAGAGGCCTTGGGCGCTGTAGCAGGAGGCCAGGTGGTTCCCCCCCTGCTGCGACCGGGGAAGATTCCTGTAGATATTCCACTGGCCAAAGGGGGTGACAGGTTCCCTTCTGGGGGGCAGCTGCCCCACGCTGGGTACACCCATGACTGTAAATATCACAAAACCACCACGATGCTTCACTACCATCATCACTGAACCACCACTATGCTCCACTTTAAACATCACCAAACCACCAACCATGCTCCACTGTAAACATCACCAAACCACCACGATGCTTCACTACCATCATCACCGAACCATCCCCATGCTCAACTGTTAACATCACTGAACCACCACAATGCTCCACTGTAAAAATCACCAAACAATCCCCATGCTTCAGAATCAGCATCACCGAACCACCACCATACTCCACTGTAAAAATCATCAAACTATCCCTGTGCTTCACTATCAGCATCACCAAACTACCATCATGCTTCACTGTACACATCACCAAACCATCCCCATACTTCACTATCAGCATCACCAAGCCTCCACCAAGCACTACTGTAAGCACCACCAAACCACCACCATGCTCCGCTGTAAAAATACTGAATGATTAACATGCTTCACTATCAGCATCACCGAACCCCACCATGCTCCACTGTTAACATCACCGAATCACCACCAAGCTTCACTGTGGCATCCCCTAGCCTCCGACATATTTCACTGCAGACAATATTGAGCCACTCCAATGCTTCAATGAACCACAACCATACTCCATTGTAGACTTTATTGAGCAATCACCATACCCACTGTAAGCATCACTGAGCTAACACTGTGCCTCACTATAGGCATCACTGAGCTAAGGCCATGTCTCACTGCAGGCATAACTGATCCACCACCATGCTTTACTATTGTGAGCAGGTTCTTTTAAGTGTATGCATAATTCTTCCTCTCCCCAGATATACTGCTGATCCCTAAACCAGTTGTGTTCCAGTTTTGTTTAGTTTGTTCACAGAACAGAATCCAAAAACCTTTGTGGCATTTATGCTTTATTCTGAGTATATTTTTACACTTTGGAGTTTAGGCATAGACACCTTCAGCGATTAGTATGATCTTACTGCTTAGATGCAAACCCGCCACCACACCTTACTGCTGGTCTTTTGCAGACGAGTGTAACCACCTGCCTCCTCATTAATTTTAGGCTATAAGTTGAACCCGACAGAATTTAGTCTACCTTCAATTTTAGAAAAAATTCAATCCCCTTGTAATTTTATTGTATTTCTTTTTATCTATGCAGGCAATAATCTGTTTTTATGCTTTATGATAGTAATTAATATCAGATTGGAAAAGATTCAGGTAGTGGTATAATTATGCTAATTGGTTCAAAAAGTGGACTATTCTGTTTGTTTTTCCAACGTTCTGGGGTGAGCAAGGTTATGCCTTAATTTGATGAATATGCATTTTAGATAGCATTTTCCCTCATTTCTAATGCTAAAAAATAATAATTTGACTAGAGACCTTTTTCTTCAGCTAACAGGATGTCTATATTTACCTCTGTTTCTTTAGTCTAGACCTGCCTTAATAGAGCTTGGATCGGTATGCACATTAATACTTATATAATGCATGTAAATGAACATTTTCCATTGATATGTGTGTACATTAAAGTGAACCTGTCACCAATTTTTTTCCATAAAAACTGTGGCCACCACCAGTAAGTATATACAGCATTCTAGAACACTGTATATAAGTCCCCAGGGCGATGTGTATAACATAAAGAATAGATCTTATTACACTCACCTGCAGGGCAGTCCAGTCAAAAGCGCATCACTGGTTATGTTCTGGTGCCCCCTCTCTTCTTGCGATTGTTGCTCTCCTTCCCTGCTGCATGTGAATGACAAGTCCTACGTCACCCACACACAGTCTCCCTCAATGAGCTATTGCGCATGTACACTTCTTTCTGCCCTGCTGATGGCAGAGCAAAGTACTGTAATGATCATGTGCAAAAAAAGATCAAAGAATGCCTGTGCATGTGAACTTCAATACTTTACTCTGTCCTCAGGGCACAGAGTAGAGGTGTCCATGTGTGCAGGAGTGCAATTGAGGAGACTGTGTAGATGACATCATCCATACAAAGCAGGAAAAGAGGATACAATTGAAAGAAGAGAGGGGGTACCAGATCAAGATAAGCGACACCCATCGGACCAGACCGCCCATGCAGGTGAGTATGATGAAAGGTATTTTTTATGCTATACAGATCGGGCTGGGTACTGATATATAGCACTCTAGAATACTGTATATAACGGCTTACTGGTGGTGGCCGCAGCTTATACAGTGCCTACAAGTAGTATTCAACCCCCTGCAGATTTAGCTGGTTTGATAAGATGCCAATAAGTTAGAGCCTTCAAACTGCAAACGAGAGTAGGATTTATTAACAGAAGCAGAAATCTTACAAACCAAAAAGTTATGTTGCTCAGTTGAATTTTAATTAATTTTAAACATAAAAGTGTGGGTCAATTATTATTCAACCCCTAGGTTTAATATTTTGTGGAATAACCCTTGTTTGCAATTACAGCTAATAATCGTCTTTTATAAGACCTGATCAGGCCGGCACAGGTCTCTGGAGTTATCTTGGCCCACTCCTCCATGCAGATCTTCTCCAAGTTATCTAGGTTCTTTGGGTGTCTCATGTGGACTTTAATCTTGAGCTCCTTCCACAAGTTTTCAATTGGGTTAAGGTCAGGAGACTGACTAGGCCACTCCATCACCTTGATTTTTTCCCTCTTGAACCAGGCCTTGGATTTCTTGGCTGTGTGCTTTGGGTCGTTGTCTTGTTGGAAGATGAAATTACGACCCATCTTAAGATCCTTGATGGAGGAGCGGAGGTTCTTGGCCAAAATCTCCAGGTAGGCCGTGCTATCCATCTTCCCATGGATGCGGACCAGATGGCCAGGCCCCTTGGCTGAGAAACAGCCCCACAGCATGATGCTGCCACCACCATGCTTGACTGTAGGGATGGTATTCTTGGGGTCGTATGCAGTGCCATCCAGTCTCCAAATGTCACGTGTGTGGTTGACACCAAAGATCTCGATCTTGGTCTCATCAGACCATAGAACCTTGAACCAGTCTGTCTCAGAGTCCTCCAAGTGATCATGAGGAATTTGTAGACGAGCCTTGACATGACGCCTTGAAAGTAAAGGTACCTTACGGGCTCGTCTGGAACGGAGACCATTGCGGTGGAGTACGTTACTTATGGTATTGACTGAAACCAATGTCCCCACTGCCATGAGATCTTCCCCGAGATCCTTCCTTGTTGTCCTTGGGTTAGCCTTGACTCTTCGGACAAGCCTGGCCTCGGCACGGGAGGAAACTTTCAAAGGCTGTCCAGGCCGTGGAAGGCTAACTGTAGTTTCATAAGCCTTCCACTACCGGATGATGCTCCCAACAGTGGAGACAGGTAGGCCCAACTCCTTGGAAAGGGTTTTGTACCCCTTGTCAGCCTTGTGACCCTCCACGATTTTGTTTCTGATGGCCTTGGAATGCTCCTTTGTCTTTCCCATGTTGACCATGTATGAGTGCTGTTCACAAGGTTGGGGAGGGTGTTAAATAGTCAGAAAAGGCTGGCAAAAGAGATAATTAATCCACACATGTGAAGCTCATTGTTCTTTGTGCCTGAACTACTTCTTAATACTTTAGGGGGACCAAATAGAATGCTGGTGGTTTGAGGGGTTGAATAATAATTGACCCACACTTTTATGTTTAAAATTTATTAAAATTCAACTGAGCAACATAACTTTTTGGTTTGTAAGATTTATGCTTCTGTTAATAAATCCTACTCTCGTTTGCAGTTTGAAGGCTCTAACTTATTTGCATCTTATCAAACCACCTAAATCTGCAGGGGGTTGAATACTACTTGTAGGCACTGTATGGGAAAACACAGCTGACAGCTTCACTTTAATTATCTTATATTCTGATATCTGAACAGTTGACCTAATTATAATGCTTTTTATACGGTCCACAAAGTAGATCTATTTCTATAAGTTGGAATATTCTGACAGAGACAGAAAACCACATCCTCTCTCCGTGTAGGAGCCATGTAAGAAAAGGCTGTCGGGCTTAGTTTATAAACTAACTCAGTACGTCTTTCATTAATACTCTGTCTGAGACGGGGTCTGGCTTAACTAATGAAACAATCTAGCCAGCCACTCTTCATCACGTTACTATTATATCGGGAAGTGGAGGAAGATTTCTGCCTGTGTCGGAATGTTGGAATAAGCAGCTTCTAGGGGCGTAACTACAATAGGTGCAGGGGTTGCGATCGCACCCGGGCCCTGCAACCTTGGGGGGCCCCAGAAGTCCTTTTAGCCTATAGAAAAGACTAACACTATTAAAGATTTGCAATAATTGGGGGCCCAGTTGGAGCTTTCGCATCGGGGCCACTGGGCCTGAAGTTACGCCACTGGCAGCCTCCACTTCATTTCCCTGTGATGATGGCTGTTTGAGTTTCATAGGTAGACCCCAGCCAATCCCCACAGCAGTTCTTTTGTGAGACAACCCATTTAATAAAAAGCATACTGTATATTTACAGAACAAATCCAGTTTTCTACACATTTGAGAAACCTTCACAGTAGGTTGCACTGAGCACTCATAGTTGACTTGCCACATATTCAGTTGGTTAAAAAGTAACTAAAAACTATAAAGGGAAACTTTTTAATTACTAGAGAAAGCAAAATGTTACATAAGGCATTCTTTATAATACACGAGACAAAAGATACCCAAATATTACATTTGAGAAACCTTCACAGTGGCCAGGACAGGGTTCCTCTTCCAAGTTGAGCACTCCGTTGACTTGCCGCACATTCACTTGGATAATATGCAACTGAAAACTCAAAGCAAAACTTTTCAATTACTTGAAACAGCAAAATATTGCAAATTGCACTCTTTGTAATGCACTTGAGTAAAAAAAGATACCCAAGTGTTAGTTTAGAGAAACTTTTACTGTGGCCATGACCAGGTTTCTCTTCCAAGTTGAGCACTCAAAGTGGATTTGCCCCACATTCTGTTGGAGAAAAAGTTACTGAAAACTTAAAATGAAACTTTTAAATCAATGGAAAGAGCAAAATGTTACAACATGTACTCTGTAATACACTTTGACAAAAGATACTCAAATATTACATTTGAGAAACCTTCACATGACCGGGTTCCTCTTCCAAGTTGAGGCTTCGCAGTTGACTTACCACACCTTCTGTTGGATAAAAGTTAATGAAAATTCAAAATAAAACTTTTCATTTACTAGAAACAGCAAAATGTATTTTCTGTATTATACTTGAGGCAAACAATACCCAAATATTACCTTTGAGAAACATTTAGGCTAGGATCAGATAACCGTCTTTAGCCACGGCCCGGCGGGTCGCGCTAAAAACATAGGATTTGCCAGCAATAACGCGGTGCTAACGCCATGTTAGCACCGTGATGACGCTACTAATGTTAACATATGAGGAGGCGGGCCTCACCGCGGCTTCAACGCCGGCATCTGAATGAAATTTCGCTTTCGGAAGCGTCTTTGATTGCGTTAGGAAATTACGCGAGATTTCATCCAGATGCCGGTGTTGAAGCCGCGGTAAGGCCCTCCTCCCCATAGGTTAATATTAGCAGCGTTATCGTGGTGCTAACATGGCGTTAGCACCGTGTTATTGCTGGCAAATCATATCTTTTTAGCGCGACCTGCCGGGCCGCGGCTAAAATCGTTAATCTGACCCTAGCCTAACTGTGGCCATAACCAGGTTACAATTCTGTGTTGGCAAACATGATGAAAAAGGAAATAGCTTCGGATTAATCACACATTCAGTGTACTCAAAAGTGACTGAATTCACAAAAACAAAACTATTTTCTATATAACAATAAATAGCAAATCGTTAAAGTTTTACAATATGTTGACATCACACTTGGGGCAATGGTTACCCCAAATCAAGGTCAACTTTACTTTAAAGTATTTACCATTTATTTGTCCTTCATCCAACAGTCAGTGGTAAGCAATGTGTTTCCTAAAGGTGTCGCTTATTGAAGTTTTAATCTTTTCCTACATTGGCTTTCCGAGCACACGTCTGATGACATTCACAATGTGCAAACAACTTCCCAGTGAAATGCCAGTTTTATGGCACCACCTTGTGAACGGCTCGGTGACACCTCACACCGGGGGAACGCTTCCAAGTCTGCAAAGAGAACTTCTCACTCAGTTTAAAGAGACGTTTGGCTGAAAAGCATTCTTGCAAAAAGTTATTAATAATGTGTAATGTTTAGATAAGGGCCGGTAACAAAAAAGAGTGAGTCATTCATTATGACTAAATATATGGAGACATTTAGAAATTGTGTTCTTCATTTATGACTTACAGAATTAAATTAGTGAAATGCAAGATAAGTTATCACCGGTTGCCTGGGATAGAGCACGGCATGTTACAAGTGGTCATCGGTTTAAAGGGGTATTCACATCATGAAAAATTATGAAAAATTTGCAGTGAAATTGCTACATGATTCAGATATCCAGTGCCATTGAGGTTTCCATTGATGAAGAATGTCCCCACTATCTTTGTACCCCATACACCACACCATACCATCAATGTCTGTGTTCTAACAGTCTTGTAGGGATCTATCCACTGTGGGTTAGTGTCAGGCCAATAGCGCTGGTTATGTTTGTTAACTTTGCCTCATCCCTCATCTGAAGGCTGTGAAGATACGAGATGTGCAGCATCTGAAACAACAGATACTGGAAGCCTGTGCTAGCATTTCTTCTGCGGTGTTGCTATCAGTGTGTCAAGAGTGGGAGAAGAGGGTTGCATTGACAATCCAACACAATTTGCAGTACTTTGAACACATTTTATAAGTGCTCATAAACTTGTAAACAACTCATGAAAGAATAAAGTTACGTTAAAACCAAGCACGCCATTGTTTTTCTTATGAAATTCTTTATATTTTTGATGTGTCACATGACCCTCTTCCCACTGAAAAGAATAAAGTTGAATCCAAAATGGCCGACTTCAAAATGGCCGCCATGGTCACCACCCATCTGGAAAAGTTTTCTCCCTCCCATATACTGATGTGCCACAACCAGGAAGTTGATATCACCCACCATTCCCATTTTATTTAGGTGCATCCACATAAATGGCCAAACCTGTAGTTAAAAACTAACAAGATCCATATTATACTGACGCGTGTCAGGCAGAACATGTCCTTAATCATAGCAATTTATTGTAAGTCCTTAAAAACTAACAAGATCCATATTGATAGTTGACGCATTTCAGGCATTACATGTCCTTAATCATAGCAATTTCTTGAAAGTAGTTAAAAATGAACAGGATCGATATTATAAGTGGCGCGTTTCAGGCAGAACATGCCCTAAATCATAGCAATTTATTAGAAGAAGCTAAAAAATTAACAGGTTCCATATTAAACTGACATGTTATGGGAAGAAATATGTTAATGCTATGATTAAGGGCATGTTCTGCCAGGAACACGTCAACTTTAAATATGGATATTGTTAGTTTTTAACTACTTCCCATAAATTGCTATGATTAAGGACATGTTCTGCCTGAAACGCGTCAGCATTCAATATAGATCCTGTTCGTTTTTAACTACCTCCAATAAATTTCTATGTTTTCCTACCAGACAGTTGTGCTCTATTCTACTCCATTCTCTTCTATCTGGATTGCTATGTTGCTAGTATTAGCCACTCGATGGCAAATGTACTCCCCGCCGTCTCAACCGGTGAGCTTATTTTTTCTTTAAATGTATAATGTCTAATATGCCTCTAAGATATTCATTAATCAGGAGTACAAGTACCGTAAGCTATGACCGGGCCGTCACAGGTCTTCGTGATCTGTTACTTTTATTCTATTTGAGTAATCTGGTTTCTTCATCAGCATTTTGCCAGCACTATTGGAGCTGAAACTTCCTTTTTCTCACTTCCCAGCATGCACTGCAGCTATTGTCGCACCCACTAAGGACCAGGGTACTCGGGGTCGGACCGTACAGTCTCTGCGGTGTCAGGGTGCCATGGCCCGACTCCGTGGTCCCGATGCGGCATATCAAAATGGGGTTATTTACAGGGAGATTGTCATGATATGTGGTCAGTGTGGACCACCGCAGCTGGGATGGAGAGGTATTTTATTGACTCTTATGGTGTAAGGGCCCTGCTCTCCAGGTACCTGTACAAACGACACCCACTCACCAATGCATAAGTACCTGCCCGGGTGACCTTCTGGCAGGTGCGCTTCAACATCCCTCTGGGATACAAAAGTCTCCTGTCAAATACCAGGCTCTTGGATGAAGCCATAGCCCAGATTGTCTTTGAAGGCCACGATTCTTCCCTCGTGGTGTGGGGTCTTGGACACAGCCGGGTCTGCTCTGGCTACTGCTTTAGCCTCTATCAATCTGGCCACCATCGGCTGCTTCAGGGCTCTCCACTCAGCTTGGTTGCTCTTCCATCTGGCGATCCATCGTCTTCAATACTCCTCCCGAGTGAGGAACTCCATCCGACCACTGCCAGCCTCTGCCATCTCGGGGAAGCCGATTAACTCCGCCCTGGGATTCTCCTACCAGCAGCAAAGTTCTCTTCCCCATACCTCTTGCATCGCTGGTGCAAGGATCAACGGTTCTGCCACACCTGGGTATTCTTCATTCAGGGCTTCAAAAGGTCTCCTCCGCGCATCAGGCCTGCATGCTCTCATGCGAGCTGGGTTGCTAGGCCACAGCCTACCGTCCGGGTGCCACTCTCTCTCCCTTGCAAGGGGGCTTGCTCTGCTCCATGTCTTGGTTACTCTACGGCCTCTGGCTGCCGTGGGCTCGGCGTAACCAGCCACAAGATCCCTCTCCTGGTCTCCATGGCAGGGTTCTTGCGCACTTCCTCCGGGAAGCCACCATGCAGCTTGCTCGTGCTGCACGCTCTAGCTCTCCTCTCATGCTTCTGCTCCCCTTCTCTGGGCGTCGCTGATTCCCTCTTTGCTGTTTGCCGACCCCCCCTAGATGGAGTCTCATCTCTCTGATTGTCAGCGTGCCCCCCTGGAGTGAAGGATAGCAGGGGCGGGATTTTCTTTTCCCACTCCACACTGGCTCGGCCCATGATGAGGGACTCTGGCACGCCCCATAGCCAACACATGGCGTCAGTCTTTTTGGGCCACCATTATTGGGGTTTTGAAAACCAAGTCCAATACACAGTTCTGTAGGCACACAAGGCCCGGTTTTACCAGGCTGGTCATCCTGTTCATGACGCCAGGTTCTGTCACACCCACTAAGGACGGGGGTACTCGGGGCCTGGACCGTACCATCTCTGGGGTGTCAGGATGCCGTGGCCTGGCTCCGTGGTCCTGATGCGGCAGATCAAAAAGGGGTTATTTACAGGGAGATTGTTGTGATGCCACCCAAGATATGTGGTCAGTGGGGACCACCGCTACCATATTCCTGCTTTGGACAATGTTGAGGGGTAGCTTGGATGGAGAGCCCTCCACGGGTAGGGCTGGATGTCCCCTGGGCAGGTGTGGTGGGGAGCTGCGTACTCTGGATGCTGCACTGGTTCCTCCTCTGCAGCTCCTCCTGCTAGCACACAAGGACAACAAGTACGTAGCTCAGCAGGTGGGGATTCTGCTGCAGCTTAACAATAAACAGTCTCATTCACTTTTGATCTGACCAGGTACTTTACTGTTCAATGTTCTTAAAAGGCAGGTTACAGTAGAGTTCAGTCACAGTTCTTAAACATTATTAGGGACCTAGGTGCCACTGTAGCTCAGTCAGTTCCTCCCCTCAAAATACCTCTCAGGCCTTTCTCCTCTGTCCTGTCGTCACCTACGAGTTCAGTCTGGCTTTGTACTGATGTCTCCCACTCTCCTGGGTCACTAGCCCTAGTCCGATGGTTTTGTCCTACTCTGTAGTGGTAGTTAGGTCTTGGGTCGTAGAGTCCCCGTACCATGCCGGATGTCTCGTGAATAGGGTTGTGAAGTCTCCCCAGTCACTTCTACAGAGCCAGCTCTCTGGTTCTCTTGGCCTAGCCTTCCAGTGACCCAAGTTTACTTGGGCTCACCAGGCTCCTTCAGTCTCTCCACTTCCAGCTCTAAGGTGTGTCGGCTTGGGGATTGGTCCCTTCTCCACCCTCTGCTCAACTTAGTGTTCCAGTGTTTTACTACTGTTCCTCCACCCACTTGTCTGTGGTGTGTCTTCCTCTCCACCCACATTTCTCTAAACTCCCACCACCCCTTGCCCTACATAGAGTGATTGGCTCAGGGTCGGAGTGTGTCGGTGTGTGTGTTTTGACTTGACCGTCTTACCTCGTCTGGCTGTAGTTCACCCTTAGGCCGCCCTGGTCACAGGGGTGCCACACTATCATGGTCCAATAGCTTGCCAGCCCCAAAATGAAAGCCCACCTCAATATTATAGGTCTAATCAGGGAAGCAGGAGCAGTTCCTGAAATCCATCTCAGCATCTCTGCAGATTATAACAGATTACACTTGACAACAGGCAGAGGGGAGACAACTAGTGGCCAGCACATTATTGTCATTATTCAAGGGTAAGACAATATAATTTTTAACATAAGCTAATTTTCTGATTATTTGTATATCTCAATACCTATCAGATAATGAGCAGGTTATTTAAAAGTATAATAATAAGCATTAAAATCAACCCTAAACATTTTAAA
Source organism: Allobates femoralis (assembly GCA_033576535.1). Classification (NCBI taxonomy): domain Eukaryota; kingdom Metazoa; phylum Chordata; class Amphibia; order Anura; family Aromobatidae; genus Allobates; species Allobates femoralis. The sequence goes on along the minus strand of JARQOC010000011.1, from coordinate 197,307,762 downwards.
GCACAGGAGCCATGCACACTGTACAGATTTGGACTACGGTACACCAGGTACTTTGGCAGTAACTAAATCAGCCTTGTATCTCCTACCTACCCCTTGTGATAAAAGGGGTACCATAGACCTTAAGGTGACGGTATACCCTATACAAAATGCATTTTTGTATTTTAAATATGCAGCAAGAACATTTTTGAATTGGAATTCTGGGGAAAACCAAAACTCCCAAAAGATCCTGATGTTCCACAACTGTCAGGTCAAGCTGGGAATTGTAGTTCCCCATGGAGAGGAAGGGGATGACAGCATATTGCTTCAGTTACCTAGTAATGGTGGAGGAGTGAGTGGAGGAGCAGCTGATGGGGAGTAAGTGCAGCCCACTGACAACATCGTGATGACATATGGGCAGCCCAGCCCAAGCTTGGGTGTCGGTCACTTGATCAAAATCAGCACCATGTGCCTATAGTGTTACTCTTACAATTCCATTTAGATTGTAAGCTCTTATGGACATTATAATGAAAAGAAAAAAGGAAACTCACCACTCTGCCAATGTGTGTAACCTGCCATAGATTCCTACCGGTAGATGGGTGCCACTGTCACTGGGATGGCACTGTCACTATGTAGATGAATAATGAGGTGAAGAGACTTTCTGCACATCCGGAACATGAATAAAAAAGTTACTTTAGCTCAAAAACATGCTAAAATCAAAGGATATTCCCTGAACAATGTTCAACTGACTCGTTTCTGGCATTCAAAGATGCCCTTAGTCATAGGACGTCCCATCATCCATCTCTGAACACCGGAAACGCGTCAGGGGAACCCTTTCCAGTGGAAGTCTTTAGTTTTTAACATGTTTTGAAAGAAATAAAAAAACATTTTTTTCATATTCTGGAGTGGATGAGCGGAAAGTCTTCCCTTTTTACCTTATGGACATTGTCTCCATTCATGCGACCTCATTGTTTGTTCATTGGTTTGGACTTTGTCATTTATCTTGATTACTACTTTCTCAGAATCTCCCGCATTAAAGGGGGATTGTAGCACCACCGACATCTGCATCTGGAGACGAGCAGCTCTGATGATGTTGTGTCTACCGATACATACAAGGTTGTGTGCCTGATCATTAGCTCTCTATCAGTTGTGCAGCATACCTCCCAATAGGGTAGTGATCAGGGGCTGACTGGCGGAGTTCGTCCCGGGTGACAGTTTAATCCCGCAGCCCTGAGGAGCGGGTGGTTGGGGGGGGGAGTGCTATCGGTTGTGGCCGGGTGAGGAGCAGGGGGCGGTTCTATCAGTTGTGGCTGATTGAGGAGCGGGGGGTGTTGGTGCTATCGGTTGTGGCCAATTGAGGAGTGGGGGGGAGAGGTGCTTTCACTCACGGCGTCTCACTGCTGGCTGTGTAATTGCAGCAGCTGCAGCCGCAAAGCAGTAGCGGCCTCCGGCCCTTATACTTAAAGGGGCGACCCTAAATTGGGGCAAAAGCACCAGCCTGGGGGGCACTTGCCCCCTTGCTACCTGGGCCAGTCCGCCCCTGGTAGTGATGGTGGGCAAACTCTTTTAAAAAAAAAACCCAGACAAACCCATATTTACCAACATTGCTTTTAGCAGAATAGGAACATGTAAGCCCCACCACCCCTCCAGGGACAAACCACTTTATTTATGACAGTTCCAGAGGTTTCACCTTGTGGAGAGTGACATGCCAGTGTGAGGAGATGTAAATGACTGCAATGCTCCTCTGGGAATGTAAATATGCAAATTGTCTCTTCAGAGAGAAAGAGGACCTGAACTCTAGTGCCACCTATTGGAAGTAGTAATCCTAAAAGCCAATATTGACCCTTTAATGAGTCTCGTCATATGACTTAGGATAACGATAAACAAACAAAAATTTCTATGTGTAGACACTCTCCATAAGGAGAAAGCGTACCTCTAGATCCCCATTTTAGTCTTTCACCTAACCCAGGGGAACTCCAGGCCTCATTTACAGCTAACAGGTCATGTTTTCAGGATTTCCTTAGCATTGTACAGGTGTTGGAATCATCATCACTGCTGGTGATTAGATTATCACCTGTGCAATACTAAGGAAATCCTGAAAACCTGCACTGTTTGGCAACCCTCGAGGATTGGAGTTCTCAACCCCTGACCTAACCAAATCAGATCTCATACTGACAAGGGGCAATAGCCAGTGGTGTAACTTCAGGCCCAGGGGCCCCGAGGCAAAATCTCCAACGGGGCCCCCAATTATTGCAAATCTTTAATAGCATTAGTCTTTTTCTATAGGCCAAAGGGACTTTTGGGGCCCCCCTAGGCTGCAGGGCCCAGGTGCGATCGCAACCCCTGCACCTGTGGTAGTTACGCCCCTGGCAATACCCCAAAACACTGTGTCTACAAATTGAGATTCTGGTTTGGTTATTGTTCTAAGTCATATGCCAAGTCTTGTTAAAGGGTTGATACTGACTTTTAGGATTGCTACTTCCAATAAGTGGCGCTAGAGTTCAAGCCATCTTCCTCTCTGAGACAATTTGCATATTTGCCAGTCCCAACAAAGTCAAGACAAGGTAAACCAAGCCCATAATTTGCAACACAGAGCAAACAGATCCGCTGACAACTTTGGAGAGAATGTTCCTCCTAGAACTAAGGCCATCTATCATATGGATATTATGTGAAATGATGGAAATAATAGGCATGTAGATTTCTTGTTATAGGTGGGCTGTGATGAATTTATTTAAGAAAAAGCATCCCAATCCAACACTGAAGTACATAAAATGTTCTAATTAAAATATTATATACAATATATGCCAACACTAGAGAAATGTCATTATATACCGTATGTACCGGTAGGTACAGGAGCATCTCAATGAATTACAATATCATCAAAAAGTTCATTTATTTCAGTAATTCAATACATAAACTGAAATGCATATATTATATAGAGTCATTACACACAGAGTGATCTATTTCAAGTGTTTATTTATGTTAATGTTGATGATTATGGCTTACAGCCAATGAAAACTCAAAGCTCATTATCTCAGATAATTAAAGTAGGGAGGATGAAAGGTTAAAAACCATGCTGCCGTATTCCACAAGACATCAAAGGGTATATATAATATTGATTTATTAGTCAACGTGTTTAGCCGGCTGCCCACAGTGTTTTCTTGGTCTGGTCTCCCGGAGATCAGTGATTGCTTCGAGAGACATTTCAACATGATATTGATTTGTCCTGAGGAAAGGGCCAGGGAGTCCTGAAACACGTTGACTAATAAATCAATATTATATTCACCCTTTGATGTCTCATGGAATACGGCAGTGCGGATTTTAACCCTTCATACTCCCTACTTTAATTTTCTCAGAAAATGGCCTTTGGGTTTTCATTGGCTGTAAACCATAATCATCAACATTAACAGAAATACAGTGGGTACAGAAAGTATTCAGACCCCTTTAAATTTTTCACTCTTTGTTTCATTGCAGCCATTTGGCAAATTCAGAAAAGTTAATTTTTTTCTCATTAATGTACACTCTGCACCCCATCTTGCCTGAAAAAATAAACAGAAATGTAGAAATTTTTGCAAATTTATTAAAAAAGAAAAACTGAAATATCACATGGTCATAAGTATTCAGACTATTTGCTCAGTTTTGAGTATTTGCACCCTTTGACCTAGTACAGCCATAAGTCTTCTTGGGAATTATGCAGTTTTCCCCGCTGGATTTGGGGATCCTCGGCCATTCTTCCTTGCAGATCCTCTGCAGTTCAATCAGGTTGGATGGTGAACGTTGGTGGAGCCATTTTCAGGTCTCTCCAGAGATGCTCAATTGGGTTTAGGTCAGGGCTCTGGCTGGGCCAGTCAAGAATGGTCACAGAGTTGTTCTGAAGCCGCTCCTATGTTATTTTAGCTTAGGGTCATTGTCTTGTTGGAAGGTGAAACCTTCAGCCAAATCTGAGGTCCAGAGCTCTGGAAGACGTTTTCATCAAGGATATCTCTGTACTTGGCCGCATTCATGTTTCCTTCAATTGTATCCAGTCATCCTGTCCCTGCAGCTGAAAAACACCCCCAAAACATGATGCTGCCACCACCATGTTTCACTGTTGGGATTATATTGGGAAGATGATGAGAAGTGCCTGGTTTTCTCCACACATACCGCTTAGAATTATCACCAAAAAGTTCTATTTTTGTCTCATCAGACCAGAGAATCTTATTTCTCATAGTCTGGGAGTCCTTCATGTGTTTTTTTAGGAAACTTTGTGCGGGCTTTCATATGTCTTGCACTGAAGAGAGGCTTCCGTCGGGCCACTCTGCCATAATGGCCCGACTGGTGGCGGGCTGCAGTGATAGTTGACTTTGTGAAACTTTCTCCCATCTCCCTACTGCATCTCTAGAGCTCAGAAACAGTGATCTTGGGGTTCTTCTTTACTTCTCTCACCAAGGCTCTTCTCCCACGATTGCACAGTTTGGCTGGACAGCCAGGTCTAGGAAGACTTCTGTTTGTTCCAGACGTCTTCCATTTAAGGATTATAGAGTTTACTGTGCTCTTAGGAACCCCGAGTACTGCAGATATTCTTTTGTAACCTTGGCCAGATCTGTGCCTTACCACAATTCTGTCTCTGAGCTCCTTGGGCAGTTCCTTTGACCTCATGATTCTCATTTGATCTGACATGCACTGTGAGCTGTGAGGTCTTATATAGACAGGTGTGTTCTTTTCCTAATCAAGTCCTATTAGTTTAATTAAACACAGCTGGACTCCAATGAAGGAGTAGAACCATCTCAAGGAGGATCACAAGAAAATGTAAAGCATGTGACCTAAATATGAGCGTCTGAGCAAAGGGTCTGAATACTTATGACCATGTGATATTTCAGTTTTTCTTTTTTAATAAATTTGGAAAAAAATCTACATTTCAGTCTAGATGGGGTGCAGAGTGCACATTAATGAGGAAAAATGAACTTTTTTGAATTTTCCAAATGGCTGCAATGAAACAGAGTCAAAAATGTAAAGGGGTCTGACTACTTTCCGTGCCTGCTGTAAACACTTGAAATAGATCATTCTGTAATGACTCTATATAATATATGTGTTTCAATTTTTGTATTGAATTATTGAAATAAAGTAAGTTTTTGATGATATTCTAATTCATTGAGATGCTCCTATGTGTGTGTGTCACTATAAAACTATACCTATGATAATAAATAGGCTCCATTGTTTCTCCACATCACAGCACTTCATGATGAGAAGATTTAACGAGCAGACACAACATATGTTAAAAGGATTAAGGATTCTGGCAACCAGAAAGGAAGTCTGCTAAGCAACAACATAAGTAATCCAAGTAGTGTATTTAATGATCTAGTCACCAGATGGGAAGCCAATGAAATGTAATTAGTAGCCCACACTGTACGATCCAGACACTACTGTACTGACAAGACTTCGTCCTGAATTTCTATCATTACAGGACAGAAATGGTACATAGGATTATATGCTCTCCCCACACCCTACCCTCCATGGAAAGAAGTCATTGAGGAGTTCTGTGACCAGATAAAACACCATGATCATCTACACTCTAGAGCAGAGTTAACCACAGGAGCAAGAATATACCAAGATGCCCAAACTTAACCCAGAAGATGTAATTACCAGCCAATGTCCATTTTTGTGTTTTTGTTTTTCCTCCTCTTGTGTCATGAGTGTCGTGTCTGCTGAGGTCTTTGCTGTATCTATGATTAGAAGGTCTCTGGAATTAGGAGATAGCAGGTCCTCTTTGGAATCTGCTTGGCGATTAAAATAAGTGGAGCAAGTTTATTTTAATTTGGTGTTGAAGGGCTTAAGAGTTCCTCTTTGATCCTGCTGAGATTCCATATAGCTCTAATCTCAACTGCTTCTCCTTGCTGCCACTCCCTTGCCTTATTTAAACTCACACCTTACTTTCCATGTGCCAGTTATAGTTCTTCTATGCTGACCTCCCAGGAGAAGTAGTCCTCGTGGAAGGTGTAAAGTTCCGTTTGTTGTTTTATTCCCATTTGTTTGTCTCTCTCCTGGTGTTATCTTATTGTAGTATGTCTGTCTTGCTGCCCTATTCACTAGCCAGGCTAGCCCAGGGTCAGACAGGGCTTGGTGCTTAGAGACTTTCCAGCGATCCCACCAGCGATCCGACCTGGCCGGGATCACTGGAAAGTCTCACTGCAGTCACTGGTGAGCTGTCAAACAGGCACTCACCAGCGACCAGTCAGCAGCGATATAAATAACGACAAATAAATCATACAGGTACATTAGGACAGAGATCCTGTCCACAAGGGCTCACAGTCTTTAGGGGATGGGTCGGAGACAGTAGGAGGGGGAGAGGTGAGATAGTGCAGCGGATTGGGTCTCAGTGTGGTTTATAGGCTTGAAGGAAGAGGTGGGTATTCAGCTTTTTCTTGAAGGTTCCCAGGGTAGGGGAGTGTCTGATGTGGTGTGGAAGAGAGTTCCAGAGTATGGCGGATGCACAAGAGAAGTCTTGTATGCAGTTGTTGGAGGTGGAGATGCGGGGGGAGATGAGAAGGAGTTCTTGAGAAGAGCGCAGATTGCGTGAGGGGTGGTATCGAGAGACCAAGTCGGAGATGTATGGAGGGGACAGGTTGTGGATGGCCTTGTATGTCAGGGTTAGGGTTTTGAACTGAGATCTCTGGGAAGTAGGGAGCCAGTGGAGGGCTTTGCAGAGGGGGAGACGGGGGAGTAACGGGGCGACAGGTGGATGAGTCAAGCAGCGGAATTGAGGATGATTCAGAGGGGCGCAAGGGAGGAAGCGGGGAGGCCGGTGAACAGGAGGTTGCAGTAGCCGAGGCATGAGATAATGAGGGCGTTTTGGCAGTGTCGTGGTCAAGGAAGGAACGGATCCAAGAGATGTTTTTAAGCTGGAGGTGGCAGGAGGTGGCGAGGGCCTGGATGTGTGGCTTGAAGGAGAGGGCAGAGTCGAGGATTACGCCGAGGCACTTGGCGTGAGGGACGGGTGAGAGTGTGCAGTCGTTGACAGTGATGGTTAGGTCGGGTAGGGGGGAAGAGTGACTTGGGGAAGACGATGAACTCTGTTTTATCCAAGTTGAGTTTGAGGGAATGAGCGGAGAAGAAGGATGAGATGGCGGATAGGCAGTGTGGGATTTTGGATAGCAGGGAGGTGATGTCAGGGCCGCAGAGGTAGAGCTGGGTGTTGTTGGCATAGAGGTGGTATTGGAGGCCGTGGGACTCGATGAGTTGGCCTAGGCCGAGGGTGTAGATGGAGAAGAGTAAGGGTCCCAGGAATGAGCCTTGGGGAACTGCAACAGATAGGGGGTAGGGTAAGGAGCAGGTGTGGGAGTGGGTGACGCTGAGGGTCTGGTCTGTTAGGTACGAGGAGATCCAGGAGAGGGCCAGGTCAATGATGCCAAGGGATTCTAGAATTTGAAGCAGGAGGGAGTGGTCGACTGTGTCGAAGGAAGCAGAGAGGTCGAGGATGAGAAGGATGGAGTAGTGTCGCTTGCTGTTGGCGGTCAGTAGGTCGTTGGTGACTTTGGTTAGTGCTGTTTCGGTGGAGTGGTGGGCTCGGAAACCGGATTGCAGGCGGTCAAAGAGGGAGCATGTGGAGAGATGGGAGGACAGTTCAGAGTAGACATGTTGCTCAAGCAATTTTGAGGCAAAAGGGAGGAGAGATATGGGACGATAGTTGGAGACTGTTGCGGGGTCGAGGGAGGGTTTTTGAGGATGGGTGTGATGAGGGCATGTTTGAAGGATGAGGGGAAGACGCCGGTGGTAAGTGATATGTTGAAGAGATGGGTTAGGGCGGGGATAAGGACAGCGGTGAGGTTAGGGATGAGATGGGAGGGGAGAGGGTCGAGGGCACATGGTGAGGTGTGATCGTGCTAGAAGGGAGGAGAGGCGCACTTCAGTCATGAAGAAGTTGCTTTTGGTCGAGGGGGGTTGGCTGATAGACAGGGAGGGCCGAGGGGATTGGGAATTAAAGCTTTCTCTGATTTTGTCGATCTTCTGTTTAAAGAAGCTGGCAAAGTCTTCAGCGGTGATGAGGGGAGAGGGAAGGGGTGCGGGGGGACGGAGTAGGGCATTAAAGGTTATAAAAAGTTGCTTGGGATTGTGGGAGAGGGACCTAATGAGAGACGAGAAGAAAACTTGTTTTGCGGCGGTCATTGCTGTCTTGAAGTCGATGAGCGACTGTTCATACAAGGTGAGGTGCGTTGCGGAGTTAGATTTCTTCCAAGGGATTTAGGGTAAACTACTGGAAGGGCCAACAAGGCAACACCACTCTGCTACATGGCAGCAGCCCAATCAGACAACACTCCTCTGCTATAATACATGTCTACAGCCCACTCTTTAGAACCTACACAGACCTTCAGCAACCGAGAAGAATCTTTCAGTATCTGTCAGTAGAAATCGGATGTCACCCGGGAACCTACAAATTCAACCCCTGAGGGATGCAGTCACTTAGCTGTCTCCGCCCTATCCTCCACTTTTTGAACCACTGTGTGTCCGAGTCTCAAGTATAAACCAAAGCTCCGCCAAAATTAGATTTTTGGGCTCTTAGTCACCACGCCTCCCCCAGGTGCAGTGTCTGTTACTTCTCTCTATTTCTCTTTCTCTCACCCCATTTTGCAACCCCTTTTTGTTTTGCTAACTCCACCCTTAAGGGGTGTACAAAACGTCTAACCCTAGCTAACCCGAGAACACCGAAGAAGTGGTCAGCCACACATCGGCCGCATCAGAAAATACAAATATCTTTATTCTACTAATAAAATGCAATAATTCTACAGGTAACAGTATCCTCCAGGCTGGTGTGGCAGAGCCCTAGACCCCGCTACAATATGCTTTTCTGACCCAGAATATAGTGCTTTAAAAACCTATTAAACAAAAAGCTTTTTGCTTAATGGGGAAATACAAGTATTTCCTTGAGAATATGACTCTACGTGATCCCGCTGTTCATACTAAGGGCGGGTGCTACTCCTGGCACTCAGGGATGAAAGATTCATCAGGGTATAGATCTCTGAGATCCTTATGATGAAAAGCTCAGACTCATTATAGTATTTAGGCAGAAGATTGATCAGCTCCTTCCTTGTGTAATTGGAGGTAGCAAGGCCGAGGGATATGAAGTTCCGTCATGGGAATTGTTGTCACAGAGAAGAATCAAAACCTCTGATTAAGAGATTGTGGAAAGCAATGAGGACAAGCATATGCAGAACAATGCTGCGGTATACCTACCGTAGATTGTCAGGGGATGTTGGGAGTTATTGTATCTCCACATCTTGAAAGCTAAAGAAGAAGGCTTCTATCATAAAGTGGTCTGACACATTATGAATTATGAAGCATGTCAACCTCTGTACAGTACTCATCACTATATTGTACATAAAGGGATCATACTTGTCTATCAATATAATATATATAAGTCTGTTACAAGTACAGTTGGCATCAACATCTCACCACATGTATTTAAAAGATGCCATTTTGGGTGTAACATTGTTGATCAAACACTTTGCACTTTTTTAATATTGTAAACACAGCTGACAATTTTCGAAAAATTGACTGAAGTTTAGTGGGAGAAGTCAAGGCCAACGACAGGCAATAAGAGTCACTATAAGGGCAGAGGCAGACGGACGTAGATTCTCTGATCTGATAGAATCAGACCAATAATAAAAATAACCCTCTGATCAGATGAAAGAATCAGAGTACTCTGTGAGAAGATGGAGAACAAAATGTCTCCATCTTCTACACTGTGTCAGGCTACGTTCACACATTGCGTATTTTGCCGCGTTTTTTTACGCGCGCTTTTCAAAATACGCAATGTGCCTTTTGTCTGCCTGCAAAGTGAATGTGAAATTCACTTTGTAGTGCAGACATTGCGTAAAAATACGCAGTGCGTTTTCCGGGAGAAAGCGCAGCTCCGTAAACAATTGATATGTCAATTGTTTACGCAGCTACTTCTGCGTATTCTCCCAGAGGGGAGGAAGAATCCTGCTTCCTCCTCCCCTCTGTGACAGCTTTGGCCGCCCATTAGATTTCACAGTGTATTAATATACACTGTGAAATCTAAATTAAACAGAGGCAAATGTATGTAAAATAAAAAAGAATGAATACTTCACCTGTCCGACGCCTTTTCCGGTGTTCGGTCTCCGATTCCAAGTCAGAGGTGTACTGACAGGACCTGTGGTGATGTCAGAGGGGCGTTACCGGGCACTTGCGGTCATGTGATACATATCACATGACCGCGGACAGCCAATCAGCGCTGGGAACGCCCCGGGAACGCCCCCCCCTCTGACGTCACCACAGGTCTTCTCAGTACACCTCTCACTTGGAACCGGAGAGCGGAGAGCAGCAGAAGGCGTCGGACAGGTGAAGTATTCATTCTTTTTTATTTTACATACATTTGCCTCTGTTTAATTTAGATTTCACAGTGTATATTAATACACTGTGAAATCTAATGGGGCTGTCACAGAGGGGAGGAGGAAGCAGGATTCTTCCTCCCCTCTGTGACATCACTGCGCTTTCTGGAGTAAAGAAAGCGCAGTGTGTGAAAGCCCCTGCGTATTTTGTTGCGCAGCAAAATACGCAAATGTGTGAACGCAGCCTCAGTGCGCGGAAATAAGTCTTCTCTTAGATGTAATCCGAGTGTAGTCTGATGACTTCCACTTACTTGTTGACTTGCATGGCTGACTGTGATCTGAATATCAGGTCAAACTTGGACATACAGCGATTTTTTCCTCTGACAGACTGTCACGTGTTGACTGCTTTGTAGTCCATGAGTGTTGCTGCTGTGAATTAAATCTCGTTTTTTTTTCCTTTAGTCTATGCTGTGTGCGACTCTACAGGTGGAGATGGAGGGGAGTTTCAGCACTCAGATGGAGGTGGAGGGGTGTGTCTTAGCATTCAGATCTCCACCCCATCAGCCTTGAAGTAGTTCCACTTCCCTCCACTGTGTGTTGCAGATAGAGTTCATTCTATACTAAGGCCCTGGGCAGTGAAGACATGCAGCTGTGCTGCTGCTGTTTCCTTAGGAAGCTGCTAGGTGTCACGCTTGGGAGGCCAGGGTAGCAAGGAGCTGAACGTAGAGGGTCAGGGGTCCCTGGCTCACCCTGATATTGGAGGTACCTATAAAGGTGAGGAGGTCCGAGCCACCAGCCTAAGTCCCTTAAGCTCCTGAGAAGCCCTAGGTATAAGCCCCTACCTCCACCCACGGAGCACGGAACCCAGCAGCTTCCAATGGAAAGAAAACCAGCAGCATCGGATCAACGTCTGCACTCCACAGGTCATAGAGCAGAAGTAAACTGAATCAGCGATATCAGGTGGATGTGAGCTGACCCATTTATGGCCGAAGGGGTGAGGAGCAACCAGCCCAGGCACACCCCTCAGCTCACCTAAGCATGAGTCATATCCATCACACACACCTGTAGCTACCTCACCTGCAGAGCCGCACACTGAATGACAGAGAAAAAAGGTCAATTTAACAACAGCAACAGCAGCACCCATGAGCATAAGACAGCCAAACGTAACACTAGGTTTCCCTGGTCTGTGGGTGGGGGCAGGGCTCTTAGCCTAGGTCTGCTGATCAGCAAAGGGCAAGGGTGGTGAGCTGGACATCTTCACCTTCAGAGGAAACTCCAAGATCAAGGTGAGTTAGGGACTCCCAGTCTAAGGGTCAGACTAGCTCCCGAGTTCACCTTTGCCCTATCTTACCATCTTGCCTCCTGATTTCCCATCCACTGTAACACCCCTTAACACAGGTGAAGGAAAAAATCTGGCATGAGTTTAGCCCCATAGATAAACATTGATCTGAGCATAATCCAATGTTTTGTCTCACCTGAAACCAGAATGTGGTACCAATTATAGTAGAAATCTGCTCCTACTATAATCTATGAGCCATTGTAGATTCTTATCCAAAAGGAAATAATACCTTTTGGAGAGGACTCTGACTTGGCACAATATTCTTAGACATGTTTTAATGCTTGTTGAGGTTGGGACATTGACTTGTAAGATAGATACCTTTAACAGGTGGCACTGGAGAGTAAGATATATTTCTCCTATGTGGTCTCCAAAAGGAAATACAGTACCTGCCTAAACTCACTATTGTGCTCGAACCCCATAGTAATGGTAAACTGTTCTAATGCAGCACGGACATGTGGCGGTAGTGCCCCAGTGGAACAATGGTAACAGCAGAGTTGTGTTTTCTTTTAAGTTCAATACAACAGAGCTGGATTTGTTTTAGGGCTCAATGCTACAACAAAGCTGGTATTGTCACAAAGTCCACTGCAGAGCAGCCAGTGGTATAACTGAGCTACTATCAACCCAGAATCCAATGTACAGCACCCAAAAAAAGCTGGTTTGTCAGAAGGTTGAAGAGGATGCAGTCCATGGTAGTATTGTGGAGACCTACTACCTGAATACTTATGTGATGTTTTGGCACCTTAGTCAGCCTATTGTCACATCCCCACCAGAGCATGCTCCTGCAACATCTGCTTTTGGCACTGCCATATTCAACCTATAGGGGGTGCTGGTGGTAGAGAAAAAAGTCATAACTTCTAATCAGCACAGGCTCTGTAAGTCTACTAAGTTTATAGTGGTTGGAACCTGCTGTACTCTAGTCTGACTAGTGGGATGTGTGTGCTGCCCAGCTGAAGTCCTTAACTCGTAAGCTTCAGTCTATTGGAGAGCACCACTTCCTACTAATACCTTCAGCCTTCTGCTGGAAGTTGCCAGAAATAGCTTTTGGTTTCCATGACTAGTCCCTTGTCTTGTATCAGTGTTTTTCCTGTTTTACCTTGGCTTGTTTTTTAGATTCTTCTTCTACCTGACGATTTTGTAGCTTGCTGTCATCTTGGTTTTGACCCGGCATCCTGACTACACTAACAGATTCTGATTTTGTCGTTTTCCTGATGACCCTCCTTGGCGACTATTCTTGTCTCTGGACTACTACCCTTCCATACGCGGCAATCTCCTGGACCCTGTTGTAAGGCCCTGTGCCCACCCTGGCAGTTTTGCTGCATATTTTTAAGGTGTATTGAAAAAATGTACAGCAAATGCACCTAGAATATTGGCCAGGCAGCAAAGTCAATATGGCTTTGGCTGTGCTGTGCCTATGTCAGCTCTTTTAAGTGCAGCGTTAAAGGTGCAGATTTTTACAGATCTTTGATCTGTAAAAATCTGCAGCATGTCCATTATAGTACGACGCTTTCCCTACCATACTCCAGGCACTTCTAGTTTCGCCCATATCTTATGTAGGTAGGGAGCGTGTGACCCACATGGGTTGCAATGCAGCTGAAACCAGGAAGTATCTGGAGTACGGTAGACAAAACACCATACTATAACTAGGACAGGGCACAGCACAGCGCTTACAGAGACAGATGCAGAATATTCTGCATCAAAAAAGCCATTCTGCCACAAAAGAGCAACATTTTTGCCACTTAATTTCTGCCAAAAGCGGATGCAGATTTGATGCAGAAAATTCTGCATCACTTTTTGACCATTAGCACAAGGCCTTAAAGGAAATCTGTCAGGTCAAAAATACATATGTACGGTAAGTGCTATCATTTTCTAATTTCTCCCTCTAAGCTCTCTGTATTGATGCATTTATTTTATTCATATCTCCCTCCTATCCACTGCAAACAACAAATAAAGAGATTCATTCCATCTATCAATCACAGTGAGTGATCACTTTCTTCTCTGCTGTCACTCCCCATTGGGTGAATATTCATGTCACATATTCACATCACTGCACAGAAGATCAGTAGAAATCACTCACATTGTGGGGGGCTGTATCCTCCTCTCTGTTCTCTTTGTTTGTAGCAAAATAAAAGGTCAAATAAACACACAGAGTCTCTCACAGACAGCATGGCTCCTGCTCAGAGAAACAAATGGTCATGCAAAATGTCCACATGGCCTTACAAACACTGAGGTAAAAAACTCACCAAATTTTCAACATGTCCAAGTGGCCTTACAAATACTGAGCAGCGGGGGGCGTGTTCTGCATCTGATGGAGCAGGACGCTTAGTGAGGAGCTCTGCACACTAAGCCCTGATAACAGCACATAACAGCCACTACAATCTCCAAAACCTGCTGGGGTGAGATCGGATTACCTCAGGAACAGACTGAGATGTCTAAAGGCGGCTCCAGACGCAGAGATACCGAGCACTCGGTGAGAGATTTCTTTGGGGTAGAAAGGACACTGAGATCTGCTGCTTCCAGCATGGCACAGGGGGCGGGAAAATCAACACCTCACTGCTCTCCTCGCTCTCAGCATGGAGGAGGGGGCCCAGGAGCCAGAGAGGATGATGAAGCTCTAGTGACAAAGGGATGTCTCAGAGGCTTCCTGGAATCCCTCCGCAGGTCTCTGCAGGAGGATATGAGGGGCATGATTGCTGATCTACGAGCAGACCTAACAGCTATAAGCGAGAGAACAGGACACATTGAACATAAAATGGTGGACTTTGCTGCAGCCCATAACATCCTCGCAGATGACTTTGCAGAGGTGGATTCAGAGGTCCGGCAGTTACAGGCGGCTGTCTGTGATTTACAGGACAAACATCGTATTAAGAATGTGAAATTGAGAGGAGTTGCAGAGGGGGGAGAGGAGGAAGACCTCATGGCCACGGTAACAACTTTTATGGAGGTGGCTCTCCCTGATATGCCTGCCACAGAAAGGAAAATTGATAAACTTTTTCGCCTACCTAAACCTGCAAGACTGAACAGAGATGTTCCGAGAGACATTTTAGTCTGTTTCTCCTCTACAAAACCGCGGGAAAAGCTGCTGGCCGCCATGAGAAATCATCCGGAGCTCCCTTCCCCCTTCAGGGCAGTCTCTGTGTTCCCAGATTTGTCCCCCGGAACCCTGGCCAGAAGACGAGACTTTGCCCCCTACTGTGCCATTCTGAGAGACAAGGGGATCTCATACATTTGGGGTTCCCCTGTGTCGGTGATATTTCGCTACAGAGGTTCGAGACAATACTTTAATTCCCCTTCTAAAATGAGAAAAGCCTTCCAAGACTGGAACTTCCCCAAGACTGCCACAGCGACCCCAACGAAAAGGGCCCCGCTGGAGATGCGAGGCCCGGAGACAACAGATGGAGAGGTCTGAAGGGCTGTGAACTTATCATGATCATACAGGGCTGGTGTGACTGATCTCTGGAATAGCAGGAGGCTCTGAGACCTCCTTGGAGGTCGTATTAGACCTTTGCTCCTGCAGGGGGACCGTTCCATCTTAAATCCATTGAGGTGGGGTGGTCTAGTCCCCTTTTCTCCCCAGCTTCTTGGCAACTTGCCTTGAATTAAGTTTACATTTGTGTTCAGTGTTTTTGTTTTCTTCTTCTATCCCCATATCTATTGTTTCTTTTCCTTGTCCTCCTATCCGCCTATCTTCCCCTCTTTCCCTCTCCCTCTCCCGCCCCCTGGGGGTTCTCTTCCACATTGATTCCATCATACTGGCACTGTGAATTGTGGAAACAAAACTATGACTATGAGACTGGTTTCGCTTAATGTGAAGGGGTTGAATTCCCCTATCAAACGTTCCTACCTCTGGAGAGAGGCCCTCCGCTCTAAAGCGGATATCCTATGTGTCCAGGAGTCCCACCTCCTAGCAGCGGATAATGTCAGACTGAGCCACCGACTTTTTCCCCATTTGTTTTTTGCGAACCACCCTGACAAGAAGCAAGCAGGGGTGGGAATCTTCATTAGAAACTCTGTTCAATTTCAAATGGTTCAGGTTATCCCTGACCCTATGGGTCGTGCTCTTATTGTGATATGTAAGATCGCAGGGTCACTTTACACATTACTAAATGTCTACACACCAAATAATGGGCAAATTAAATTCCTTAGGTCCTGGTTTGAACGTCTGAAGCAGGTGGCAGTCGGCAAAGTGATTGTCTGTGGAGACTTCAACCTGGTCCCCAGCAGACTCATGGATAGTACTGCCCCGTCCGAGGGAAGGGGCAAGGAGCTGGGCCCCCTGATTAGGGAATTTCGCCTCCACGACATCTGGCGCTACCTCCATGCATCAGAGAAAGACTTCTCATTCTTTTCCCACAGGCACAGGTCCTACTCGAGAATTGATCTATTTTTGGTCGATGATAACACTCTTGGGGCCTGTGCCTGTGCGGAAATGGGTCTGATCACTTGGTCGGATCATGCGCCGGTGTCGTTGGAGGTGGCCCTGACGGGAGGGAATCCCCCTCCGCGTACATGGCGACTTAATGCCAATTTGTTGTCGGACCAGGCTGTGGTTGGGGTGATTGGTAAGGGACTGTCAGAATTTTTTGCCCTCAATGACACGGGAGATGTAGCGGACGATGTCCTATGGGAATCCCACAAGGCCGTCATAAGGGGCACATTGATACAGAAAGCCTCTCAACTGAAAAGGTCCCGGGAAAAAACTCAAGAGGACTTGCTGACTCAATTACAGGTCCTGGAAGACCTAAATAAATCAAACCCGAGGTCAAACAACTCCGCTCAGATCTTCCTGCTTAGAAATCAGCTTAGAGCCCTGATGCTCCATGACTATGAGAAGCATTTGAGAAAAGTTAAGACGTCACACTATGCAGCTGGAGACAGAGCTGGAGCGCTCCTGGCCAGGAGACTAAACAAACGATCTGCTATGACAATGATTGACTCTATGAATACTGTAGATGGCAGGGTGGTGAGGAGCCCAGAGGAGATAGCGGAGACGTTTGCGGTGTTTTACGAATCCCTGTACAACCTGAGAGACTGTAGAGAGACTCCCCAGCCTGACTTGGACGAGGTTAATGCCTTTCTTGAGACCCTGTCACTCCCGTCACTGACTAAAGACCAACTGTCAGAACTAAATAGGCCCATGTCGACACAAGAAATCGCCAAAATTATTTCCTCCACTAAACCCTCCTCGGCCCCGGGCCCAGATGGCTTTTCCAATACATACTATAGAACCTTTGCAGCCGAGCTGTCCCCGTATCTTTTACGAGTATTCAACTTGTGGCAGGCGAAGGGAGCCATCTCACCCGCTGCCTTGGAGGCGACCATCACCACCATACCTAAACCGGGCAAACCACATGATTCTCCTGCTAGCTACAGGCCTATTTCTCTGCTAAACTGCGACCTGAAGATATTCTCAAAATTACTGGCGTCCAGACTTGCTCGAGTTCTACCTTCCTTAATTCACCCGGATCAGGTGGGTTTCGTGTCGGGGAGGCAGGCTAAGGACGGCACCAGGAGGATGGTGGACCTGGTAAAAGTGGCAGAGCTTAGGGGGGTCCCCAGTGCATTCCTGTCGCTTGATGCTGAAAAGGCCTTTGATAGGGTGCACTGGGGATACCTTCGGGCTGTCTTAGGGAAGTTTGGCTTTGAGGGGCCGATTGTGTCGGCAATCCTTGGCCTTTACTCCCGCCCGAATGCCAGAGTCCTCGCCTCCGGGTTCCTGTCCAGAAGCTTCCAAATTACCAATGGCACGAGGCAGGGTTGCCCACTTTCACCGGTAATCTTCGCCTTGGTGGTAGAACCTCTTGCGGCCCTGATCCGGGCTGACCCGCTGATATCGGGAATCGCGGTTGGAGAACTGGACCATAAAATAGGCCTGTACGCAGACGATATCATAATTGCTTGCACGAACCTTGAAATTTCTCTCCCTGCGACTATGTCGGCTCTCACTAAATTTGCACGAGTGTCTCTATATAAGCTAAACGCTTCAAAATCTATGGTACTACCAATATGTGTCCCGTTGTCTCTGTCTTCCAGCTTATCAGAGAGACTCCCCTTTCAATGGTGCCCGGGTGGCATAACATATTTAGGCATCATTCTAGGCCCCACCTCTCAGATAGTACAAGCTAATGTTGAGGTTCTGGTGAAAGCTTTGTCGGATGGCATGAGTAAACACCCCCTACATGCCTTGACATGGATGGCGAGAACGCAGTCGTTTAAAATGATGCTTTTACCTAAGATTCTCTACTGTTTCCGCTGTGTGCCTGTTGCTATACCTGGCAAGTTGATGAACAAACTGCAGTCCCTGACTAATAGATACATATGGGCTGACAAAAAACCGAGGGTCCCCAAAAGAGTTATGTCACTTCACATGAATAAAGGAGGGATGGGGGTCCCAGACTTAAAGTCTTATCATGGGGCAGTCATATTAGAGGAAGCAAAGAGGTTCTGGATATCTGCTGGAGACCTGGGTTGGATGCAGATTGAGAGTTTTGTTGACGGGGTCGGACTCCAGGGACTTCGGACTATTCTTGAGGCAGAATCCTTGACCAAACTAAAAAGGAAATTTAAACTAGACACGACACGTACCCTGCTTCTCCACTGGAGGGGTCTACCAAAATCCTGGACGAGATTACCGGCCTCTGACATTTCTCTGAATGCACTTCGCCTACATTTACCCTTTTTAGAGATTCCTAAATGGGAAGTGGCGGGAATTCACACACTAGCAGACTTAATGACGGAAAGAGACTTGGTGTCATTTGACACATTGACGGAATGTGACCCATCCTTACGAGCTTTGTTCCTACAATACCTCCAACTGAGACATTTCATGGCCACTGAGGCTAGAGACTGGTTGACGGGGAGACAATCTCCTTCTGCCTTCCTGGGCTTCCTTCTGACCACCCCATCAGATCTGAAGGGTTTATCCCGGATATATAAGGCTCTCTTGGCCAGGGGCGACCCAGAGAAATTGGTTTACATGCAGAAATGGGAGGAAGACCTCCAGTTTACTACTGAGAGAGAGAACTGGGAGAAAGCGTCCCAACGCATGGCTAAACTCACCAGGTGTATCAACCATCTAGAGAACTTAAAGAAATTACATTTTCGCTGGTACCTTCCGCCAGCCCGTTTGGCCAGATTTGGGAGACATGCCTCCCCTTTGTGTTGGAGATTATGTGGACAGAAGGGTAATCTTGCCCACATGTGGTGGTCCTGCCCGAGAGTCACCCCCTTTTGGTTTCTGGTCGAGCGCCTGATCCAGTCGGTCACGGGTTTTATGATCCCTCTTTCGCCACAATTGGCACTCCTACATATTGGCCTGGAGTTATATCCCCCCATTATGTGGAGGACCCTGACTTATATCCTGGTGGCTGCCAGGCTGGCCTTGGCGTCCGACTGGAAGGCGCAGACCCCACCTAATTTATCGGAAGTGGTGAACAGAGTAAACTCTATTTTTGCTCATGAATATTACCTGGCGCAAAACCTGCCAACTAGAAAACAGACTTTGGATGCATGGCACATATGGGCTTCTCATCCTCTTGCTACACCGATCCCTTCTTAATACCGAATGTAAGGTGTACTATGGAACATGTTGTAGCCATGGTGTAGACTCGGTACCTTTAAGTTTAATTTTAGTCTGAATGTGAATTTAGACTTAAGTATAAGCCCAGAAACAGATCCAGAGTTCAGGAACTGTCTGAATGCTTTATATGTTCATAGCCTTATCTCAGAAAGTGTCAAATGTGAATTCGTGACTCCCCCCCCCCTTTTTTACCTCCTCTCCCCTCCCCCCCCACCCCTCTTGACCCTTGTTTTATACATGGACTCCTTATAGTATATTACTGATGTCTTGTTTGATTTGTATGAAAACTTTGTTCAATAAACATTTATTGTTTAAAAAAAAAAAAACAAATACTGAGCAGCGCGGATCATCTTCAACCTGTGTCTGTGATCCTTGGTTTTTGCATGACCATCCACGTTGGATGGTGGATCCAGCAGCAGCTGTAAATGGCGACTATACCGGTTGTGGGTCACACAACCGGGCAAGGTGTGCAGTGTCATACAGATAATTGACCTCATACTAAGGAGATAAGACCATATTGCGTCCTTGTCTGCCCCCTTCTAAGAGAAACAAATGGAGTAGATACCTTATCTAGATCAGGTAAGGCAGATGTGTGCATGCAATCTCTCACTCACTCCATCTCTTTATCAGAAGCTCCTAAGTAAAAGTGAAATCTGCAAAGCAAAAGAAGGAGGGAGGGCAGAGCTGCCCGAGAAGGAGTGAATAATAAATAAACTAGCCGCACTAATAAGCTGTGAAAGTAATGGAGAAGACTAATGCAGCAGCTGCCTGCAGGGGGTGAAAATGATTATAACAATAAAACTACAAACGGTACAATAATGATTTTACATGTTTTTAAAAGGTTTCACTGTGTACTATTCAAGGGTAATATTAGTATCATACTGAAACATGACATGACAGAGTCCCTTTAATCCAGATTCCTGTATAGGAGTTAAAGGGTGTCAGGGTTTCTCAGGGTTGTGCCTAACGGAGCAACTTGTGCCTATTCTGTCCACGATAGCCATTTTGTGTTGCTTTGGATGGACATCACACCTATAAAGGTACACGCCGCTACAGGATGGTGGAAACAACTGGGTGCTTCACGTGCACGAGCACGCACAAACGGTTGAAAACGGTACCCGCACCGCCTTTACACGCTGCAACAAGGTGCGCTACAGTAGGTTACATCTATCTCTGGATACACCGCCGGGTGCCACAAGTTACCTTCTGTAGCTTACCTTACCTCATTTACACGCCGCTATAACAAGGTAATATGGGCGGACCTGGTGCAGCAGAGACAACACAAAGGCGTGCCACAATTGTGGATTACGAGACGCTCGTACGGTGATTGGACAATGCAATAGCATCATGATTGGCCAGCCAGCGCAGGAGGCTGACTAATACATGACGCTCGAGCAATTGTGTAGTGTGACTGGTCAGGTCCTTAAATATGCCGCCCTATGCAGCGACTACCTATCGTAACGCAGGAGCTTCCTCCAATGATCGCTGAAGGAGGGCATTTTCCCGGAACCTGTGTCACGCCCCAGGTAGATAGCAAGGTGTCGAATCAACCCTCTTGTTCCTTATTTACACGCCGATACAGGCAGCTACCATCGCCTTGAAATCAACCTGTTTTAGAGCACTGCTCTGAAACAGGTGCCGCAAGTGACGGGTGGAAACAACCGTCTTTACATGCCACTACCTTGGGTTGATTTGGCGGTGCAAGATACATTTCTCTCATCTACCTGGTTGTTTCCACCATCCTGTAGCGGCGTGTAAAGGTACCTTTAGAGCTAAAAGTTACATAGGAGAGTGCTGGGGGCCATGGCCACTTGAAATGCAGAACACAAGAGATTAGTGTCTGGGACAGAGGGAGGATACAATGATCAATCTGTACTGATGAGTAGTATCTATAATGTGACTATACATTCTTTACTAGCTAAAAGATGGTTAACTAAAAATTAGTTCTTTGGGTTTTCATTGGCTGTAAGCCATAATCATGAATATTAGCAGAAATAAAAACTTAAAATAGATCACTCTGTCTGTAATGTCTCTATATAGTATATGCGTTTCACTTTATTATAATTATTATTATTTACTTATTTATATACCACCATTAATTCCATGGTGCTGTACATGAGAAGGGGTTACATACAAAATTATAGATATAGGTTACAGTAAATAAATTACCAACGACAGACTGGTACAGAAGGGAGAGGACCATGTCCTTGCGGACTTACATTCTACAGGATAATTGAGAGGTGACAGAAGGGTTGGGGTGCGACAGCTCTGGTGGTGGTGAGTCGGCAGCTCTGGTGATGGTGAGGCTGCAGCTCTGGGAATGGTGAGGTGGAAGCTCCGGTGATGGTGAGGCAGCAGCTCTGGGAATGGTGAGGTGGAAGCTCCGGTGATGGTGAGGCAGCAGCTCTGGGAACGGTGAGGTGGAAGCTCCGGTGATGGTGAGGCAGCAGCTCTGGGAATGGTGAGGTTGAAGCTCCGGTGATGGTGAGGCAGCAGTTCTCGGAATGGTGAGGTGGAGCTCCAGTGATAGTGAGGTGGCAGAATGGTCATTGTTTAAGCTTTCATGAAGAGATGGGTTTTCAGGTTCTGTCTGAAGGATCCGAGTGTGGTTGATAATCTGACATGTTGGGGCGCAGAATTCAAGAGGATGGGGGATATTCAGGATAAATCTTGCAGGCGGTTGTGTGAGGAAAGAATAAGTTTGGAGGAGAGGAGGAGGTCTTGGGAGGATCAAAGATTATGTGAGGGAAGATATTGGGAGATTAGTTCAGAGATATAAGGAAGGGACAGGTTATGGACAGCTTTGTAGGTCAGTTTTAATAGCTCGAATTGGGTTTGTTGTGGAATTGGGAGCCAGTGCAGAGATTTGCAGAGGGGAGAAACAGGGGAGTAGTGTGGAGAGAGGTGGATTAGTCAGGCAGCAGAGTTGAGGACAGACTAGAGAGGTGCAGGAGTGATAGCATGGAGGCCACAGAGGAGGAGGTTGCAGTAGTCGAGGCAGCAGATGATGAGGGCATGTACAAGAGTTTTAGTAGATTGAGGACTGTGAAAAGAGCGGATTCTGGAAATATTTTTGAGCTGGAGACGGCAGGAGGTGGCGAGAGTTTGGATGTGTGGTTTGAAGGACAGGGCAGAGTCGAGAGTTACTCTGAGGCAGCGGATTTCAGGTGCGGGAGAGAGCGTTATGCTGTTTACCATAATGTTATTTATGTATTCAATTACTGAATAAACTAACTTTTTGATGATATTCTAATTCATTGAGATGCACCTGTATATTTGAAAACAGCAGTTGTTCTGACTACCGGACTCAGACATTTGGCCTCATCACCTGGCAATAAAAAGGGTAAAATACAAAACAAAATTATAAAACCAAGATTTGTCCAAACCCAGTATAATCATGGTAGACATGCAAAAGTTCACGTTGTAAAACTGTTGTATAACAAGCGAGAATAAGATAAAATGTTGAACTAGATGGTTTATACTGTGATATTTCGTCTGATGTGCCACCTGCTTCCCTCCCAGAACAGTAACATCTCTGCAAATTGCTGGATTTTAGCACCTTTGCAGCTTTCCCAGCAGTAAAACAAAAAAAAGTTGTGAAGAGGTGGGAGGGAATCGGAGGCCAAGTTAGCACATTTTCACTTTACAGTTGAAGCAACACAGGCAGACCTACCGAAAAAAGGAAAAACAAAAAAAACAAAAAAGAAAGAGTTGAACACAGTAGAACATTTCCAATGGTAAAAAGATAAAAGTGGGGACTTCAATGACCACAGACACCTCCGACTACAGAAATATAATTGGGCAGCTCAAAGATGAAAGGAAAGTATAGAAAGATATAGATAGATAGATAGATAGATAGATAGATAGATAGATAGATAGATAGATAGACTGGGGGAAATAAGTATATATCTATAAGATAGATAGTAGGGATGGGCGAATTACTCGCTACTATTCGGGACTCGCCCGAATAGTAGCGGACTCGGGGGACTCGCTACTCGCCGAGTTTCCTTAGGAATTACTCGGGGGTAGCGAGTCCCTGTACTTTTGCAGTGTATCTATACAGATACACTACAAAAGTACCCTAAAAGTTAATCTAAGGGGTTAAAAACAATAAACATTCATACTCACCTTCTGTGGGACCTGTACCTTATGTACCGGGACCGGTACCGAAGACCTCCAGACGTCACAAGACCTCAGATCACCGGGAGAAGATGGGCTGAAGGACCTGTGAGATTTCAGCCAATCAGCATGTGGCAGAGCGGTCACATGGGTTTGTCACGTGGCCGCACTGCCAGCCAATCAGATTGGCCAGATCGCTCATTGGCTGGCAGTGCGGCCACGTGACAAACCCATGTGACCGCTAGCCGCATGCTGATTGGCTGAAATCTCACAGGTCCTTCAGCCCATCTTCTCCCGGTGATCTGAGGTCTTGTGACGTCCGGAGGTCTTCGGTACCGGTCCCGGTACATAAGGTACAGGCCCCACAGAAGGTGAGTATGAATGGTTATTGTTTTTAACCCCTTAGATTAACTTTTAGGGTACTTTTGTAGTGTATCTGTATAGATACACTGCAAAAGTACAGGTTACTATTCGGACTCGCTGGACTCGTAACGAGTACCGAGTCTCGGACCCGGACTCGTTAGAGTCCAGCGATTCTGAGTATTTCAGGATTTGCCCATCCCTAATAGATAGATAGAGATAAAAAAAATTGTAGCAGCACACTGTCAGTGCCAATACATGCGTAGTGCATTGTATGTGTGGACTTCACCTCTCCTTTGCTGGAACTAGCACTCCTGCCTTCCACATCAAGCCACAGGGTGCCAGCTGGTGGGTCAAGTCTCCTGCTGCCCATGTAACGGAGACCCTAAGAGGTACGAGAGAGGTTTTCAGAGTAGTCAGGGACCCATCAGATTAAGGTCACTTTGCCGCGGTTGATGGGCAGGCATAAATTGGCCAATACTTGCGCTAAGAACCTTATTTTAAGATAAGTATTTAAAAAAAATAAAATATTTTTTCATCTGATTTTTTTTTAAAAGAAACTTATTAGTTTTTATTTTTTTTTTCAAGAAATTACATCTACTAACATCACTTAAAACCTATGGTATGCATGTATCGGCACTGACAGTGTGCTGCTACAATTTTTTTTATCTATATGATCAGGTTGTGTAGATTTGCACCTGTGCTAAAGAGCTTATAGGAGGTGCTGTCTGGATTTTTTTTTCAGATAGATAGATAGATAGATAGATAGACTGGGGGAAATAAGTATTTGACCCCTTGCTGATTTTGTAAGTTTGCCAACTGACAAAGACATGAACAGTTTATAATTTTAAGGGTAGGTTAGTTTTAACAGTGACAGAGAGAATATCAAAATTAAAATCTAGAAAATCACATTGTCTAAATTCTATAAATGTATTTGCATTTTGCAGAGGGAAATAAGTATTTGATCCCGTACCAATCATTAGACGTTCTGAGTCCAACAGACCACTTAGACGCTCCTAATCAACTTATTATCTGCATTATGGATATCTGTCTTAAAGGGATCCTGTCACCCCCAAATCGCCTCCTAAGCTATTAAAACATGTCCCTGCAGCCTCCCATCTGTAATCCCACACTCCTTTTTGCTAATAAAAGCATCCAGTGAAAGTGAAGAAAAACATTATAGTACTTACTCATTAGTGATGATAATGAGTATAGTGGCTATATTCTTTAGTCACCCAGGCGGGCCCATGTCGTCATAATAGCACGCCTTAATAGGCGTGATCTGCAAGGCATAATGTTATCAGCGCCTCCCAGCGCTCATCAGCGCTGGCGAGGCTGTAATGGGGCTGTAATGACGCGAATCGCGTAATTTCCGGTATCGGGTGATGTATGTAAACACGTAAATTCATCATAACAGCCCCATTACAGCCTCGCCAGCGCTGATGAGCGCTGGGAGGCGCTGATAACATTATGCCTTGCAGATCACGCCTATTAAGGCGTGCTTTTATGACGACATGGGCCCGCCTGGGTGACGTAAAGAATAGCCACTACTCTCATTATCATCACTAATGAGTAAGTGCTATAACGTTTTTCTTCACTTTCACTGGATGCTTTTGGGCTACAAAACCATAAGTAAGATGCTGGGTGAGAAGGAGACAAGGAGACAATAGTAAGAAAATGGAATAAATACAACATGAGTGTCAATCAACATCAATCTAGGGCTCCACGCAAAATCTCACCTCGCGGGGTATCCAGGATTATGAGGAAGGTGAGAGATCAGCATAAAACTACACTGGGGGAACTTGTTAATGAGCACTGTCACCAAGAAAACCATTGGTGACACATTACGACATAATCGATTAAAATCCTGCAGTGCCCGCAAAGTCCAGCTGCTCAAGAAGGCACATAAGCAGCCCCATCTAAAGTCTCCCAATGAACAACCTCGGTGATTCTGAGAGTGATAGGGAGAAGGTTCTGTGTTCAGATGAGACAAAAATTGAGCTCTCTGGCATTAACTCAACTCACCGTGCTTGGAGGAAGAGAAATGCTGCCTATGACCTAAAGAACACCGTCCCCACAGTCAAACATGTTGGTAGAAACATTATGTGTTGAGGGTGCTTCTCTGCTAAGGGCACAGGACTACTTTACCGCATCAATGGGACAATGGATGGTGCCATGATCCATAAAATCCTTAGTGACAACCTCCTTCCCTCCACCAGGATATTAAAAATGGGTTGTGGTTGGGTCTTCCAGCATGACAATGACCCAAAACATACAGCCAAGGCAACTAAGGAGTAGCTCAAAAAGAAGCACATTAAGGTCATGGTGTGGCCTAGTCAGTCTCCAGACCTTGATTCCATAGAAATGTTACAGAGGTAGGTGAAGCGCCGAGTCGCCAAGTGTCAGCCTCAAAATCTTAATGATTTAGAGATGATCTGTAAAGAGAAGTGGACCAAAATTCCTCCTGACATATGCGCAAACCTGATCATCAACTACAAGAAATGTCTGACTGCTGTGCTTGTCAACAAGGGTTTTGCCACCAAGTATTAAGTCTTGCTTGGCAGAGGGATTAAATATTTATTTATCTGTTCAAAATTGAAATAACTTTATATAATTTAGACCATGTGATTTTTCTGGATTTCATTTTTGATATTCTGTCTCTCACTGTTAAAATTAACCTAGCCTTAAAATTATAGCCTTTGTCCGTGGGCAAACTTACAAAATCAGCAAGTGGTCAAATACTTATTTCTTTCACTGTATATAAATTGCTAGATGAGTGGGTGGGTATGAAAGTTAGTGGGTAAATCTATAGATAGATAGATAGATAGATAGATAGATAGATAGATAGATAGATTGATAGATTTGTCCATTGATCTGTATGATGATTACCTATGGACACTTTTACTGTATTTCCATATTTTCTGTGTTGACTATTGTGAATGATTGACACTAGACCTTACACAACAGCATGATGGTAATATGGAGGCGTCTGTACAGAGCACCATGTGTACATGTCCTTGTAAAATAATAAAGTGTCAATTCACATTATTATAAATTGTCATCAATGACAGCTGAAATGAATAAAACTGTATCATGAAATCTCAACAGTCGTTGGTACCTGCAGCATCCATTGAGCCTTGGCGGATAGTTGCTAATGTGACCGGCCAGGTAAGGCTGTTTTCACCCTGTGACCTATGGGGTGCAAAGGACAAAATTGGGCATACAGTGCCTTCCATAGTGCCAGATAAATTTTATAATCAGTGTTTGGACTTTTTTTTAGCACATTCATCGGGACCTTACTCAGGATGGTTTCAAACAAATAGAGGAACTTGGGAAGGATTGACATCTTGGAGACGGATCCCATTTAGCATTAAAAATTATTTTCTTTCTCTTTTCCTTAACCACATTTTGGATGCGTCTTATAAAGCGACAAATACAGTATTCTTTTATCTTTCTTTATAGACAGCAAAAAATAGAATCTCTTGAAAAATATATATGACGTTTTGACCCATCTGGGCCTTTGTAAAGTAAATTTCAAGAGGCAGAGGAGTATGAGAAATCAAGTCGTGAGCCTGCGCCAACACCATCTCGCCTAACATGCGCAGGCTCATGACTTCATTTCTCTTTTCTGATATTTTTCAAGAGATGTTTTTTCTCCTGTATAAAGACAGAAAAACAAATAATTAATAAAACTATGTTGAAGCACTTCTGCATGCCTGAACTATATATTGCTACTGCACACATCTCCCACTTTCTTAAATAAACCCTGATCTCTGTAAGAGGGTCTAGGGTGCTGTCACCCCGCCCAGGAGGGTACATTGTTTTTATGTCTGTTCTTAAGAGTTGTATATTTAATTATGTGTATGTAGCCACATAGGGATTAAGGTAAAGACTGCTCTCCGGTCCCCTTCAGTTATGAAAGCTGTTAATATTAATTATTGATACTCCTTAGGGGTGGGGCTTAGTCTATGAAAAGGTCCTGCAGTGTACAGATGGCAGAAGAGTCCCCTAGTAAAGGAGAAAAGGAACAGCAGGAACTTCAGACCATTGTTCAGAATTGATCGGACCCTCTGGGTCACACTGGGAAGTGATTGTGGGTAGCAGGAAAGTGGGCCGAGGATGCAGGCCACAATCACTCACCCTGCATTGATACTCAACCCCACGCCTTTGGCAGATTCTCCGGTATGTGTGTAGTAAACTTCAGCATAGACCTGGGCAAATGGGTGAAAATGGTGTTGGCGGTGAATGAATGTCTGTCTAAAAGTTAGCCCTAACTGTTCCACTGAAGCAGATCCTTGTGAGAAGAGTTGGGCTGGAGTCAGTAGTGACTAAATTAATTTACAGCGGGATACCATGGTGCTGAAGCTGGAGGTACCAGGACAGCGGGAGCAGTCTCCACCAAAGTAAGTCATTGTGAATACGCCTAAAAAAGTAACGTTTTAGCTGTGTGCCCGTGTTTAATGAGACTGTTATAAAACTGTTTTCAAGCATCATTGACTATTTGTCTGCCTTGGCCCTTGATGAGGGCAATTGTGAGCTTAACTATTCTAATGTGGAGCCGGCCAGGGTGCGTGCTGCAAAACTAGGGATGCTCTGTAGCAGAGGCTCTGCCCAGCCCTCGACTGCCGGGACCCCGTACGGCCAAACCCTCAACACCTCTTTGGATGCCAAAGGTTATTTTTTATATTAATAACAGCACTGCAGTCATCATACTCCATACACTTACACCAGCAAATCCATAGTGAACATTCAAGTCCACACTTCACATATAATCTGCCAATTACAGCACAAGATCAATATCAAATCACCAAGCAAGCAGCTGCTGCGAAACATGAATGAGCCCCAAACACATAGAAATCAGTGGGAACTACCCACTCCTCAATGACAGGAACATAGAAGTACAATATGGCCCATAGATTTCTACTATGACTTCTTACAGCTCAGAACTTATATGGTGCCATAATACAACATATGCTTGAGGCCCAATAATAAAATATCTATAACTTCTATCACAGTTCCTAATCTGACACCCATGAAGCGACCAAGAAGTAGAAGACGGACGATGACATCCCTCAGCCAGAAGAGCGGGCAGCTTTCTTCGCACTCCTTGGTAAGACTCATTACATTTTCCAAGTATTTCAGAAAGGCAAAAATAATTAGAATACCATATTTTTCGGATTATAAGACGCACTTTTCCTCCCCAAAACTTAGTAAGAAGATGGTGGGGTGCGTCTTGTAAACCTGACGTAGCTTAAAGGGGGGTAGGGGCGCCGTCGGTTGGCAGTCCATGGTGGTGGCAGGAGTAGGGCAATGCTGCGGGTGGTGTAACAGGTGTCCTGGCAATGCACAAGCCATCCTGGCAATGCTGCAAGCACTGGGAGGCAGAAGCCATCTCAGCAATGCTGCGGGCACTGGGAGGCAGGTGCAATCTCGGCGATGCTGCGGGCACTGGGAGGCAGGAGCCCTCATGTTGTTTTACTGTATATTAATGTTCAATTGTTATATTTTAGAAGCTGTAAATTAAAAAGTTCTTAGTGAAGAAATCTTATTTCTATCCTTTTTGTAGAAGATGAAGACATCAAGTACAGCTGCCTTAAGATTTCGGACTATGTATTCTTGTATTGAGGGATAGAAAAATAAAGGCTCTTATGTTGCTGTAATAGTGGACAGACAAAACTATACTGAGCACATATATATGTCTTGTATACGTGTTTAATATAAAGCTTTCATTCCTCTAGTATCTCCTCGCCATGGTCTTCGCCTACTTCAGAAGAGCCGGACTGTGCCCTGAGGAGTATGGAGCTTTCTTCTACCCATCTCTGTGAGTTGCTTCTAACTGTAAATACATTTACAACATGGCTCAATCTAAAATAGCTTTTTTTATTTCATTTGATTTTATTATTTTTTCTTCCAGCCTTTTAGCCTACCACTTTGAAGACGACGAGCAATATCACCGGATGATTTACTGCTGGGCTTTCGGATGGACGTGGACTGTGATGAAGGATTGGCTCATGTACCTATGAGACGTGCTGCTCACCAGAATGGGATTTCAAGCTTGGGTTGAAGAGGACACCTGTGATCTGGTTAGTAATATAAAACACAAACACTATTAGCTTTGACTAAAATCTTTTAATAACTTATATGATATTTAAATCTAGATCATGGCGCAAGACCCCGACCATTGGGCGTGGAAGAGAGAGAGGAACATCCATCACAGCTGGGCAGTGGGTTGTTTTAGGAGGAATTATGCCCAGACCTGTTCTCTCTGTAACATCAATCCACCCATGAGGTAAGAGGCGAACAACATCTAATGCCGGACAGATGCCTGAGAGGAACCCCAAACTGAGGCCTCATAACCATTTCTGATAAGTACAACCAGTGGCGTAACTACCGCGGTCGCAGCGGTCGCGGCTGAGACCCGGGGGGCCCCGCTGCCCGTGCCTCCAGCTGTCCGCCGCAACCGCTATAGCGCCGGAAGAGGAGCGGAGGGAGGACTGGAAGTGACAGAAGACACCTCCTGCAGTCGCGCAGCAGTGCCCGCCCCTTCACCGCTCCACAAGCCGGGAGGCAGAGCAGGTACTCGCGCTGCTAAAACAACCCGGCCGGCACCGCTAGCTCCCCCCCACCCGCTTCTCACCCGGCCGGCACCGACAGCACCAACCCCCCTGGTCCTCACCTATGGATCGGTAGTTACGCCGCTGAGCTGAGTACAACATATGTGTGATTAGTTTTAAGATAAATGTGTAGTTACATATATTTATAGTTTAGATATTTATTTGGTATCAATGTAAGCAAAATAAATTTTGACCTTTGATTGTGAATAATGTATCATCACGCTGTGCAACATAAGATGCTCGTACTCTTCTTTTCTTCAATTAATTTTCCTGAATATATCTGCTGGACGGTGAACATCATTGCTGGACCTGCGAGGAGAAGAACGTCTAGAAGGAACGTTGGACGAAGAACTGGATGAAGAAGAGAAGTATAAGAATAGTCACACACAGAAAACACATTCCCAAATGTACCACTGTACACACACTATATACTGTACACAGACGTATTATAGAGGTGACCTCCCTTAGTATGCCCAGAGGAAGGGCAGTATAGCGGCCATGGTTTCCCTACAGGTTTCCTCCACTGGGGGTTTTTCCTGTCCTGAGTGTTGTTGTATGCTCCATGTGAATGATGGGAGATAACCAGCATATATAAACACATAAATAAACTTTACTTCCTTTAAGCTCTCCATAATAAGTCTGAGTCATTTTTTTCTACTTTTGCCTGTGTTCATATCATGAGTAATGAAAATTTAGTTTGGGAGAAATTAGATTTTAACCAAATGGTCTAACCTATGTGTTATGTGAGGTGGATCCTCCAAGCACAAGGTCCGGGTGGGCACAAGGACCACGGCGTCAGTGAAACACGCAGGGTACAGATAGCAGAAGGACAGTAGAACGTAGGCAGACAGTGAAAATCTGGAAACCACAGGTAGACAGGAAATATCTTGGAGACCAGAGATACTGTAGGTAGTTGTGATACCAGAAATCACAGGCAGGTTAGAACGACCTAGAAACCGCAGGCAGGTAGAGCACAAAACTGCGGAGAACTAGAAAGTCTTAATATCATAAAAGCCACAGGTGGACAGGAGATTTCTTGGAGACCACACACAAGTAGTTGTGCTACCATAAACTGTAGACAGGTTGGAAAGTCCTGGAGACCGCAGACAGGTAGCTGTGATACTGGAAACCGCAGGCAGGTTAGAATGTCCTGGAGTCCATAGACA
>JARQOC010000011.1:197250678-197267895 GCA_033576535.1 Allobates femoralis | reverse complement strand
CCAGATTCAAGAGGTAATCAGGAGAAAAGCAGAGACTAACTCCTGCTAGTCTGATAACTAATGAGAACACAGCTGATCGACACCTGAGCCTGCCTGTGCAAATCACAGGCATCAGAGAAACCATAGTGTGCAGTGTCAGAGTCTGTAGTGTGAACAGCGCCAGATGTCGCCATGACATTCTGCGAGTTTTGAGCCAAACGCCTGGTGACACCAGCTCTGCTAAAGTTGGTGAGGATTGGGGTGTTGGAGATACTTGTTTATATTCCCAATTGAGATCGTACCACTTGTTTGGAACACATGTATGATGTCAACTGGCTTGTATTGGCCATTATTGAACCCTTGTTCTACTTTAATTTTCCGAGATAACGACCTATGGGTTTTCATTGGCTATAAGCCATAATCATCAACATTAACAGAAATAAACACTTGAAATAGATCACACTGTATGTAATGACTCTATATAATATATGTGTTTCACTTTATGTATTGAATTACTGAAAAAAATTAACTTTTTGATGATATTCTAATTCATTGAGATGCACCTGTATATGATAGCTTGATAATCCCTTCTAACGTCAATCTGATACATTGCTTTTATAAGAATTTACAACACATATGCTAACGTTATCATATTCTGATATTCTGATCATTGTAATGATAATAACACGGATATTGCATAAACATTAAAACAAAAAAGAAAACTGGAGATCATTTCATTCGTACATTTCATGAATCCATCTCACATACAGACCTTGAAATTGTTGACACAAGAATCATAAGTAAGTGAGCATCTGTATCATACATTCCTCACACTGTCACCCATTGTATCTGCAAAAGACAAAAGCACAGAAAATTACAGCATTTACTTTTTCCTTAAATTCACAGCAAATATCGTCGTATTCATCAATTATGACATTGCCTCCCATCAGACTAATCAAATTCCTAACCCAATTCTCTTCCAAGAAATAAGACAAATCCACTTGGTCACAGACATACCAAAAAAAGGAGTAACGTAATGATTGGAGAAGGTTTTTTTAATAATTTAAAGGGAATCTACCAGAACAATCTACTCCACCCAACTGGGTGTATAGTCATGTTGCTCTTTGAAAGAAAACGCCTTCACTGGGGCAATGTGTTAATGCCTATACACATAAGGCTTAAGTTGTTTTGCTGGAAATGTCAAAGCACTTCCCTAGTCTCTGTCACCCCTGACTCTAGTTCTACCTTTCTCTGCCACCCTTGGCTGTTTATGGTGCCCCTGCGGTCCAGTCACCACAATGGTATCGCCTTCATAACAGGAGGTGGTATCATGTTCCGAGCTAATTGGAGCTCCCTACACTAGGTAACCCATGCGTTCATACAAAAGCCTGATCCCTGACCAACATGGGAGCCCAAACACCTAGTTTTGTAGGTTGGCTCACTCTTCTGGCAGGGGGAGGGGTTAGTGAGTAGTGAGAAGGGAAGAGAAGAAGAAGCACAAGGAGACAGAACATATCTGGAGCTGAAGCTGTATAAGCTTGCTCTAGGATTACGCCATGCAGGACACCAGAGTCCTGGGTTACTAGGGATTGCAGATCCTGGAAGCAAAATCTGCATACCAAGGGACTGCACATCCTCTGGTCACCCATGCAGCACCAACTGTACCGCATTATAAAAAGCTCAGGCTGGGACTTAGAGTACAGCTTACAAGGGGCTTGCAACGCAGGCTGGCAGGAGCAACAGCAGCAGAAGAGACACAGGAAAACAGGTAAGCTCATAAGCTGCTGAATCCCCGCACAGATGGGCATAGAAAGGAAGGATTATTCTACCAACTTAGTGGAGCAGACTTCATCTACTTCTGGACAGACTGGACCCTGGAACAGGTGACCAGTAGACCTGGATTCAACTTGCCATCAATGTTCAGTACAGGTAAAGACTGCATTCAACTGCCTCCTTGTCTGTGGCCGCTGCATCTCACACTACAACCCCCATAATCATCCCAGGGACTTGCTTCTGCTGAGGGAAATAATCCAACTTGCTGCTTCACCATCTTTTCCCCGGGGCCACTACTAGTACCCCTGCTTGCGCGACCGCGACAATAGTAATTTGTCTCCATAACTACACTGTTTGTATTAGACACTTGAGCTATCATAGACCATTTACTCACACGTAGAAGTGTCATCAGATAGCTTGAACTTGGCTGCAGAGGACATATATGGAGACTCCAGAAAAAGTGGTTTTCAATTGAATTCTTTACAGCAGGTAAAAAGATGATTCTATCAGACCTATAAAGAGGAGCAGCTACTAAGATGGCTGACCACATACAATGGGGAAGAAGGGAGGGGTTACTGACATCAGAGCAGCTACAGGGAGAGAGGCAGGACAACCTTCTAAAATAAGCAAACCTATTGAATAGCAACACAGTAAGAACAATACAATGGCAAAATGATCCCCAAGTCATGGGACAAGACAAATAATGAGTTGCCAGTGATTTAAAGGTGGGTAAAGCTAGACAGTGTAAATAGCTAGGGAACCCACAGGTTAAGTGCTCGGCACTCCCAGAGCACTTAAGCCATATTTGCAAATGAATTAAAACAGCAATTTTACAGTCAGGTAGTATGGATGAAATTATCTTTTAGATAGCAACATGACCATATAAATATTTTGGTCGACGTAGATTGGTTTGACAGATTCCTTTAAAGAAAAAACCCATACATTTGTAAAAATAAATAATTTGGTTGGTGTCGCCATTTTCTGAAAACTATAATGGTTTAATTTGTGTATCATTGGACAAGTGCGAGAGGTTGTTTTTTTTTATTTCATAGCTTTCAATGTGTGGGTTATTTAATTGAATATTTTGATAGATCAGATTTTTATGTCTGCAAAGATACTAAGTATTTGTATTTTAATTTTTGCACTTTAATATTTAATAAACATTTTATTTTACTTTAATCTGCAATCATCTGATTGCTTGTTTTATGTATTACAGTATTGCAGTATATAGAGAATGTAATAGCATCCCATTAAGCTGAGTCAAGGACTTGGTTTCACATATTAGGTATGACAGGCAAAGGGGCCTTCAGCAGATCCGTGGTTGCAGTCAGAGCCGGCTCCAGGTTTCTGTGGGCCCCGGGCGAAAAGGTCTCAGTGGGCCCCCTTTAAGTACATATCGCGGACTATATATATATATATATATATATATATATATATATATAGTCCGCGATATGTACTTAAAAAAACCCCCGCATCTGCCGCATTTTCCGTCTAGCAGCTGCACTTGCTGCACGTTTGCGGCAAGCCCCATGCATTGTCTACGGGGCTTGCGGTAAGTGTGCGGCAATATATATGTATATATATATATTGCCGCACACTTACCGCAAGCCCCATAGACAATGCATGGGGCTTGCCGCAAACGTGCAGCAAGTGCAGCCGCTAGACCAGGGGTCTCAAACTCCAGGCCTCGAGGGCTGCACACAGTCCAGGTTTTCAGGATTTCCCTAGTATTTGACAGTTAGTAATCAAATGACCAACTGTCAAAGTATGGAAATCATGAAGACCTGGACTGTGTGCGGCCCTCGAGGCCTGGAGTTTGAGACCCCTGCGCTAGACGGAAAATGCGGCAGATGCAGGGTTTTTTTTTTATCGCAACTGCCACATTTTTCAAAAAACGCCTATGTGAAGGCAGCCTTAGGGCCCTTTCACATCAGCGTTTTTTTTAAATCGCGGCAGATGCGGTGAAAAAACCGCATCTGCCGCGATTACCGCATACCGGCTGCACTTGCGGCGCGGTTGCGGTTTTTGCCATGCAAAGTATAGGCGTACTTGCGGCAGGTGCGGCAAGTGCGGTTTTGCACTTGCGGCAGGAGCGGCCGCGAAAAAAACCGCGGTCAGCCGCGGTTTTTTTTTGCGGCCGCACCTGCCGCAAGTGCAAAACCGCACTTGCCGCACCTGCCGCAAGTACGCCTATACTTTGCATGGCAAAAACCGCAACCGCGCCGCAAGTGCAGCCGGTATGCGGTAATCGCGGCAGATGCGGTTTTTTCACCGCATCTGCCGCGATTTAAAAAAAACGCTGATGTGAAAGGGCCCTTACAGGAACAGTGACTGCCGAAACCAGCAAGAGCTGTTCCTGACAGTGAGTATATTACACATTGTTAGGGGCGGGCTAAAATGCGATTGCGTTCCCTTGCGCTTTTTAAAAATACCCTTCAAATGCAAAATGTTGCATTTTTGTGCGTCTGAGGATGCTTGGTATATACGCAAGTATCCTGAAGAGCACAAATAATGCAAGCAGCTCAATGGAGCCACACTGCCATATGGTGGCACCGCAGCCAAGCGGAGTGTCTGGCCGTCCGGATCTCTCTTTCTCCTCACCTTTCTTCTTGCCGCTCCGGTCTCCTCCGGTCGCTCTGCACATATCAGCACAGTGATGACAACATCGTGCCCCTCCATGCTGAGCTGCAGAATGCAGACAGCGGCAGAAGAGACTCTGGAGAAGAATGCTGCTGGCAAAGGTGACTGGGACTATAGGAGCGGAATCTGCGGGGGGCTACCACTGGTACACATACCTCGTACACACGCGGCTCTGCTCCGTACACCTCGTACGCACGCACGCAGCTCTGCTCCGTACACCTCGTACGCACGCACGCGGCTCTGCTCCGTACACCTCGTACGCACGCACGCGGCTCTGCTCCGTACACCTCGTACGCACGCACGCGGCTCTGCTCCGTACACCTCGTACGCACGCACGCGGCTCTGCTCCGTACACCTCGTACGCACGCACGCGGCTCCGCTCCGTACACCTCGTACGCACGCGGCTCCGCTCCGTACACATCCTACGCACGAGGCTCCGCTCCGTACACCTCGTACACACACGGCTCCGCTCCGTACACCTCGTACACACATGGCTCTGCTCCGTACACCTCGTACACACACGGCTCTGCTCCGTACACCTCGTACACACACGGCTCTGCTCCGTACACCTCATACACACACGGCTCTGCTCCGTACACCTCATACACACACGGCTCTGCTCCGTACACCTCGTACACACTCGGCTCTGCTCTGTACACCTCGTTCACACATGGCTCTGCTCCGTACACCTCATACACACATGGCTCTGCTCCGTACACCTAGTACCCACTCGGCTCCGCTCCATACACCTCGTACACACACGGCTCCGCTCCATGCACCTAGTACACACTCGCCTCTGCTACATTCACACTGTAAATCCCTCCTGACCCCACACATAACCTTCACCTAATTGCCATACACCTAGTACACACTCACCTCTGCTACATTCACACTGTAAATGCCTCCTGACCACACACAAACTTCACCTTATTTGAGCATCATTGATGGCCAGCACAGTCCTGGATACACTGAGGAGCTGATCATGAGACCCCTGACTCCTCCCCATCCATTGACATCATCACAGGTCCTGTAAGCACACTAGCACAGAGTGTGCAGCTCTGTCGGCTCCCGTGGAGGGGGGAGGAGGGAGACCCTCCGGTGCTGCAGGCAGCAGGAGCCTGAAAATGACCCCCCAGCTGCCCCCTGGATATGGCTCTGGCTGTGTGGGGCAGTGCTCAGGGGGCCTTGAGGCTAGGGTCACACTTGCATTGTGACCCTAGTCTTATGCAAGTATTGTATGTTGCAGCGCATAGCGTTTAATGCTATGCGCTGGAGGCAGCCCATAGAAACCCGACGTTTACCTTGACAACCACTGGTTGTCAATGTAAATGTCGGGTTTCTATGGGCTCAGTTAAACGCTCTGCGCTGCAGCAGACAATACTTGCATAAGGCTAGGGTCACAATGCAAGTGTGACCCTAGCCTCAGGGGCCCGATGGGCCCCCTCCAAGCAGTCAGGCCCCGGCACTTGCCCGGGTACGCCGGGTGCTGACGCCGGCCCTGGTTGCAGTGCCCGTAACTTGAAACTTATGGATCCAATGTGAAAGCTCCAACAGGGCCCCCAATTATTGCAAATCTTTAATAGCATTAGTCTTTTTCTATAGGTGAAATGGACT
This sequence comes from Allobates femoralis, assembly GCA_033576535.1. Classification (NCBI taxonomy): domain Eukaryota; kingdom Metazoa; phylum Chordata; class Amphibia; order Anura; family Aromobatidae; genus Allobates; species Allobates femoralis. The sequence goes on along the minus strand of JARQOC010000011.1, from coordinate 197,261,889 downwards.
TTTGGGCCCCCCAGGCTCCAGGGCCCAGTTGCGGTTGCAACCCCTGCACCTATTATAGCTACACCCCTGCTTGGCTGCCATGTGAACCATCAACATACGGTAATTGAGTTGCAATGGGGATGATGGGCATATGGAACAATGTACTCCCTGGAATAACATTGACAGTGGCATTAAAGAGAAGCTGTCATGTCGTTTTGTGATATTAAACCGCCCCCGATGCATTTTAAATGATGCAAGGTGCATCACTGACATGGTTTCCTAAAGACAAAATTCCACATACTTATCATAAAAAAAGACTTTATATGCTGAGGTGACTGCACAGATACCTGGCTTCAGTCATAGGGGAGGCACTTTTGCTTACTGTCACTCAAGTTTTTTAATGAGATTTTTTGAATTTTGCATGCCTCCTGCATTGTAATTGATTGATATCACTGCAGGACCTGTGGTGATGTCACAACCATGTGACTGAAACAAGCAGAGCCAAGACCAAAGGGTCTTTTATTTCAGGCCTACTTAGCTCAGCTTATTACGGTGACATCACCGCAGCTTGTTCACCCCCAGAGGACCTTCATTGATTAATGTCAATATATTACACTTCAGGTGAATTACTATGTTTAAAAATTTACATGACAGATGTGGAATTGCGACGCCCACCAGGGTTGTGGGGTAATCGGGACCGGGCCGGGCACTTCTTTGGGGAGATCACGGTGGCGGTGACCCGGCTCTGTGACCTTGGGTGTGCAGTAAAGGGGATATTTACAGGGGATATTTGTGACGCCACCTGTGATGTTCAGCCACGGATGGCTGACGTTGCAGATTGTGACCACTGGGCCAGATGGTGATGCAGCCAGGATGGTATCGCTCCACACGGGGCCCAAGGGATAAGTGAAACAGTCTATTAAGATGGTGGTGATGGTCGTTGGGATGCAGGACAGAGTGTGCGGAAAATAAGAAGGGGACACAGAAGGGTGCAGTTTCTGTTACCTTTACTTAGCAGTAAGTAAATCAATTGACGAAGTTAATCAGAACGAAATGCGCATCGGAGCGCGCGGCTGCATTCAGGCTTTATGAAGTAATGACATTGACCCGTTTTGCTCGTGCTAGGTTGTCTCTACCTGGTGATACCTTTCAGTGAATGCCATTTATTGATATACATGCCTGGCATTGAATATTCTTTGATACTGAGAGGTTCCCTAGGTCTTAATAAATAGTTCATGTATTGGATACCTCTGTATGTGCACCTGTGTACTTCCCCATTATGATGGATATCTCAGAAGCTATAGTTTAACTTATACATTTCTCCCCTCCATCTATATATATATATAGCAATTGTGATATTTACTAATTATTTCTCTCTCTTTGGGGATATGGAGTGTATACAATTTATATGGTATTATGTTACTATGGCTAATTAAATTGCCTGAGAAAATATAGATCTTCCTCCATCTGGGAAGTTTTGCACCTTATGGTGTATTGCATTTGATGATCAAATATATGTTCTATATGATATGATTATTTATGTAGATATTCTATGCAATTGCACTTTGGTCTTTGTACTACTATATGTCTATATTCCTGATACTTAAGACCGCATATGTGGCTGGATATATAATTGTTCCCCCTGTTTGTACCTGATTTTGTATGTCCTTAATAAAGTTATAACATATATTTCACTATACCCTTTTGGTCGCCTTTCTCCTTCTGTTTTGTAGTTACATTGCGATGGGTATTTATGATAATCCTGACATATCCCACTGATATCTAGTTTCCGATATGCGGAAAATGAAGTGGTGTTTACTGTTTGAGATATATTTATTAGCAGTTGTTGGTACAGTCCGGAGCACTGGTTACAGGTGTTAGATGAAGTCCGGACAGCCTGAAAGCAATTGGGGGTCCACCTTGCCAGGTGGGTTCAGAGGCCTTACTTCTGCGCTCTACTTTTAGGTCTCTCCTACTTATAGCTAAGCTGTGGCCCTCTTCCTGAGTGATGGTTCCTCACTTGTATTGCAGACAGCGCGAGCCTATCATGGGTACCGCTGCATGGGTAGTGTCTCAGGGCTCTGGTATACTGTTGTGCCACTGGGTGTTTGGTGCAGTCAAGAGACTTGCAGCCTCCTGCCCTCCAGATTCGGCTGTCGGGGCATACAGCAACCACACAACCATGGACTCTGTCATCCTTTCTCTAGTGCTCTGCTTCAGAGTGAGCCCAGTCACAGCTCCACTACCCAGAGCTCTACTACACATCTTCTCCTTTCCTTCTCCTCAGACTTTCTAATTAACCCCTTCTCCTGGCCAGAACCAGGGCAGCTCCCCTGAAGTTGAGTTCTAGATTTCCCCCTTCTGGCCTGGAGTCAGGGATTGTGTTGTATGCTGGGTGTTACCTAGCATGAGGACCTCCTCCTGCTTCCAGTCATGACATCACCCCCTGTGAGGGAGGCAATGCCACTGTGGCAACCGGACCACTGGGGTGCCACAGTCGATGTGACTGATTCCGCCTGAAGTATCCACCCCAATGACTGTTTGTGCAGGTACCTAATGCAAACACCTAACCATCTAAAGTGCTTTTTTATGATAAATAAATGAATTTATTTAAACCAGGTTAGTGATGAACAGTGCATGATCTAAATAACATTGGGTATGGTTTAAAAACAAAAAAGAACACATCCATGCACGCACACATCCATGCAGGCACACATCCATCCACTAATGCATGCACCCATCCATCCACAAATGCACCCATCCATCTATCCACCCATGCACCCATCCATCCACCCATGCATGCATGCACCCATCCATCCATTCACCCATGCATCCATGCATGTATGCATGCACCCATGCACCCATCCATCCATCCATCCATCCATTCATACTTATCTCACTCACGATCCACCAGTGAGGAGAAGGAGCCCGGAGAGGAGGAGGGGCGCCACATCAGAGCAGAGGAGGCTTTTAAGGGGTTTACAGAATTGATCTGAGCTACCCAGCATTGTTGGATATGATGCAGGTTCAGCTCCTGACCACACATCATAAAAGAGGACCTGACATTGGATGTATCAGTTTGTTGAATGTTAAGTAGTGGTTAATCTACTCCACTTTTTTCCATGGTTCATTGGAAATCTTTTTGGGGTGACATAGTACTTTAATGATTCATAAGTTCAAGCATAATTTTGCTACGTTTTAAGACTTTGGTAAAATCAATCGAGCAGTGACAACTATTTTACATGGAAAATAGAGAATGATCTATGATGTTCTAGATATCTACTTATATAATCGGGAGTTTGGAATTCGGGCACTGTAGCCGAATCCCAGACTCCTTTGCGCGAGCCGCAGCCGCACTGCCGTCTCCGCCACCCGCCGTCTCCGCCGCCCACCCGTCCGCCGCCTCCGCCCCGCCGCCGCCTCCGCGAGGTCACCGCTGCCCCTCGCTGCTCTAGCAACGCTGGGGCCTCGGTGACGCCATGTAGCTGGAGGAGCACTGTCCTTGCGGCGACATGTAATTTGCAACATGGCGTCCAAAATCTCGCCAGATTTCGCCGCCATCTTGGATATTACATCTCGCCCCACCGGCTCCACTTTCCCACCACCACCCGCTGCTTCATTCCCTCCCTCCCCTCCTCGCTCCATCGCCCACCCCACCGTGCCATTCCACCAGCACCGCTCCATTGCGCTTTATCCCCCTCCATTGCGGCCCCCCCACCTCTCCAATGCGCACCCCCCCTATATTGCGGTCCCCCCACCGCTCCATTGCACACACCCCCTCCATTCCAGCTCCTTCCCACCGCTCTATTACCCCTACCTGTCCCCCTCTCACCGGCCGCTCGGTCTCACACGGTAATGAGCGGTTATGTGACAGATATCACATGACCGCTCTTTCCTTGCTGCGCTTTCAACACAGACTGCGCCTGACACCCGATGCAAGCGGGGGACACATCCTAACCACTCTCCCTCCATCCTGACCTGACCACCCACTGTCCCTCCATCCTCACCTGACCACCCACTCTCCCTCCATCCTGACCTCACCACCCACTGTCCCTCCATCCTGACCTCACCACCCACTCTCCCTCCATCCTGACCTCACCACCCACTGTCCCTCCATCCTGCACTGACCACCCACTGTCCCTCCATCCTGCGCTGACCACCCACTCTCCCTCCATCCTGCGCTGACCACCCACTGTCCCTCTGTCCTGCGCTGACCACCCACTGTCCCTCTGTCCTGCGCTGACCACCCACAGGCCCTCCGTCCTGCGCTGACCACCCACTGCCCCTCCATCCTGCGCTGACCACTGCCCCTCCATCCTGCGCTGACCACTGCCCCTCCATCCTGAGCTGACCAATGAGCCTCCTTCCTGCGCTGACCACTGAGCGTCCATCCTCTGCTCACCACTGAGCCTCCATTCTGCGCTGACCACCCACTGTCCCTCTGTCCTGCTCTGACCACCCACTGTCCCTCTGTCCTGCGCTGACTACCCACAGGCCCTCCGTCCTGCGCTGACCACCCACTGCCCCTCCATCCTGCGCTGACCACTGCCCCTCCATCCTGAGCTGACCAATGAGCCTCCTTCCTGCGCTGACCACTGAGCGTCCATCCTCTGCTCACCACTCAGCCTCCATCCTGCGCTGACCACTGCCCCTCCATCCTGCGCTGACCACTCAGCCTCCTTCCTGCGCTCACCACTGGCCCTCCATCCTTCGCTGACCACTCAGCCTCCATCCTGCACTCACCACTGAGCCTCCATCCTCTGCTGACCACTCCATCCTGCGCTGACCACTGAACCTCAATCCTGTGCTCACCACTGAGCCTCCATCCTGCGCTGACCACTGAGCCCTCCATCCTTTTCTCACCACTCACCCTCCTTCGTCTGCTGACCACTCCATCCTGCGCTGACCACTCAATCCTGCACTCCCCACTCAGCCTCCATCCTGTACTGACCACTGACCCTCCATCCAGCGCTGACCACTCATCCTCCATCCTCTGCTCACCACTGAGCCTCCATCCTGCGCTGACCACTGAGCCTCCATCCTGCGCTGACTACTGAGCCTCCATCCTGCGCTGACCACTGAGCCTCCATCCTTCGCTGACCACTCTGCCTCCATCCTGCGCTGAGCACTCTGCCTCCATCCTGCGCTGACCACTCTGCCTCCATCCTGCGCTGACCACTCTGCCTCCATCCTGCGCTGACCACTCTGCCTCCATCCTGCGCTCACCACTGAGCCTCCATCCTCTGCTGACCACTCCATCCTGCGCTGACCACTGAGCCTCAATCCTGTGCTCACCACTGAGCCTCCATCCTGCGCTGACCACTGAGCCCTCCATCCTGCGCTCACCACTCACCCTCCTTCGTCTGTTGACCACTCCATCCTGCGCTGACCACTCAATCCTGCACTCCCCACTCAGCCTCCATCCTGTACTGACCACTGACCCTCCGTCCTGCGCTGACCACTCAGCCTCCATCCTCTGCTCACCACTGAGCCTCCATCCTGCGCTCACCACTGAGCCTCCATCCTGCGCTCACCACTGAGCCTCCATCCTGCGCTCACCACTCTGCCTCCATCCTGCGCTGACCACTCTGCCTCCATCCTGCGCTGACCACTCTGCCTCCATCCTGCGCTCACCACTCTGCCTCCATCCTGCGCTCACCACTGAGCCTCCATCCTGCGCTGACCACTCTGCCTCCATCCTGCGCTGACCACTCTGCCTCCATCCTGCGCTGACCACTCTGCCTCCATCCTGTGCTGACCACTCTGCCTCCATCCTGTGCTGACCACTCTGCCTCCATCCTGCGCTGACCACTCTGCCTCCATCCTGCGCTGCCTACACGCTGCCTCCATCCTGCGCTGACCACTCTGCCTCCATCCTGCGCTGACCACTCTGCCTCCATCCTGCGCTGACCACTCTGCCTCCATCCTGCGCTGACCTACTCTGCCTCCATCCTGCGCTGACCACTCTGCCTCCATCCTGCGCTGACCACTCTGCCTCCATCCTGTGCTGACCACTCTGCCTCCATCCTGCGCTGACCACTCTGCCTCCATCCTGCGCTGACCACTCTGCCTCCATCCTGCGCTGACCACTCTGCCTCCATCCTGCACTGACCACTCTGCCTCCATCCTGCGCTGACCACTCTGCCTTCATCCTGGGCTGAGCACTCTGCCTCCATCCTGCGCTGAGCACTCTGCCTCCATCCTGCGCTGACCACTCTGCCTCCATCCTGCACTGACCACTCTGCCTCCATCCTGCGCTGACCACTCTCTGCCTCCATCCTGCACTGACCACTCTGCCTCCATCCTGCGCTGACCACTCGACCTCCATATATTCAGTGCTAACCACTGAGCCACCGTATACAGTGCTAACCACTAAGCCACCATACAGTGCTAACCACTGAGCCACCATATACACTGCTAACCACTGAGCCACCATATACAGTGCTAACACTGAGCCACCATATACAGTGTTAACCACTGAGCCACCGTATACAGTGCTAACCACTGAGCCACCGTATACAGTGCTAACCACTGAGCCACCATATACAGTGCTAACCACTGAGCCACCATATACAGTGCTAACCATTGAGCCACATTACTGTTCTAATTGTTGACCAACAATATACAGTGCCAACCACTGAGCCACTGTAGAGTGCTAACCACTGAGGCTCTGTATACAGTGCTAACTACTGAGCCACCGTATACTGTGCTAACCACTGAGCCACCATATACAGTGCTAACCACTGAGCCACCATATACACTGCTAACCACTGAGCCACCATATACAGTGCTAACCACTGAGCCACCATATACAGTGCTAACCACTGAGCCACCGTATACAGTGCTAACCACTGAGCCACCATATACAGTGATAACCACTGAGCCACCATATACAGTGCTAACCACTGAGCCACCGTATACAGTGCTAACCACTGAGCCACCATATACAGTGCTAACCACTGAGCCACCATATACAGTGCTAACCACTGAGCCACCATATACAGTGCTAACCATTGAGCCACATTACTGTTCTAATTGTTGACCAACAATATACAGTGCCAACCACTGAGCCACTGTAGAGTGCTAACCACTGAGGCTCTGTATACAGTGCTAACTACTGAGCCAGCGTATACTGTGCTAACCAGTCAGCCCCCGTATACTCTGCTAACCAATGAGCCCCTATATACTCTGCTAACCAATGAGCTGCCGTATACTCTGCTAACCAATGAGCCGCCGTCAAGTCTGCTAAGCACTCAACCCCCATATACTCTGCTAACCAATGAGCCCCGTATACTCTGCTAAGCACTCTGCTGCACGCAGGATGACGTCCGGGAACAGTGCTTAAGTGCGGCCAGGATGGGCCCCCTCTTGCCCGCACCCGCCCGCTGTTCCCTAGCCATCTCCTGCCCGCTCTTCACCAGCCCCCTCCTGCCCGCACCCACCCGCTGTTCCCTAGCCTTCTCCTGCCCGCACCCAGCCGCTCTTCCCCGGCCCCCTCCTGCCCGCACCTTCCCGCTGTCCCCCGGCCCCCATCCTGGATTTCTGCATCGCTGCACACTCACACCGCTGTAGGTATCTATATATTTAATCACCAATGTGGTGCTGCTATTCCGCCATGCACCGCGGCACCGTCCCCAGCGATCGCGCGCAGCGCCTTCGCGAGCCGCTATTCACAGACTAAGACCCGCGAGAGCTGGCACACTTCTGCGCCACCCCCAGCCGCAGTCACGTCCCCAACGCTTACGTCACCATTCACAGCCCCAAGAGCGATGGCGCGCTCCAGACCCACCGTAAGCCGCAGTCACGCCAGCCACAGTTACGACGCCATTCACAGCCGCACGAGCGCAGTAACCATCCCTCACCGCGCATGCGCCTTCACGAAATTTACCTCACACCAAGGACACGCCACGATTTCCTCCACTCTGGAAGTACGCAGCTCTCATACAGGAAGTCAGTGGTGACAGCCATTACGTCACATCACCTCTCCACCCACCAGGACGCCCATTAAGGTCACCATCATGCCCACAAACCTGTTACCCACAGAACTACCTTTATATACTCTGCTACCCACGCAGACGGCTGTATACTCTGCTACTCACAGAGCTACCTGTATATACTCTGGTACCCACGCAGCTACCTGTATACTCTGTGACCCACAGAGACACCTGTATATACTCTGCTACCCACGCACCCGCCTGTATACTCTGCTACTCACAGAGCTGCCTGTATATACTCTGCTACCCACGCAGCTGACTCTTTACTCTGCTACTCACAGAGCTGCCTGTACAAACTCTGCTACCCACGCAGCTGCCTGTATACTCTGCTACCCACAGAGCTACCTATATATACTCTGCCACCCACAGAGACACCTGTATATACTCTGCTACCCATGCAGCCGGCTGTATACTGTGCTACCCACAGAGCTGCCTGTATATACTCTGCTACCCACAGAGCCGCCCGTATATACTCCGCTACCCACGCAACCGCCTGTATACTCTGCTACCCACGCAGCTGCCTGTATACTCTGCCACCCACAGAGACACCTGTATATACTCTGTTACCCACGCAGCCGGCTGTATACTGTGCTACCCACAGAGCTGCCTGTATATACTCTGCTACCCACGGAGCCACCCATATAGACTCTGATACCCACGCAGCAGCCTGTATACTCTGCTACCCACGGAGCCGCCAGGATACACTCTGGTACCCACGCAGCCCGCTGTATACTCAGCTACACACAGAGCTGCCTCTATATACTCTCCTACACAGGCCGCCACCTGTATACTCTGCTACCCACAGAGCCGTCTGTATACTCTGCGACCCACAGAGCCGCCTGTATACTCTGCTACCCACGCAGCTGCCTGTATACTCTGCGACCCACACACACACCTGTATATACTTTGTTACCCACGCAGCGCGCCTGTGTACTCTGCTACCCACGCAGCTCACTGTATACTCTGATACCCACAGAGCTACCTGTATATACTCAATTAACTTATGCAGATAATTATTTTTCTGTCACTATTACCTTATAGTATGATGTTTTGCCCTTATTTTACAAATGTAAATAAAAACTATGCTTTTTTCACAAGCGCAAAGCGTGTCATACATGTTTACTGTTCCTGTTAGCACATCTAAGGATGCACACAATTCATTTCACCACGCTCCCGATGCAATTGCATCGGCCCTTTTTACTAGTACATGATAAAGTGGGCATATCCCTGTAAAGGCACTGTGTCAACATTAAATTACTCTTTAAATCAGATTTTTATGTTAAATGTATTATTTTTTAAAGTGCAGTTTTTTTGTTTTCAGATCACATTCAATATGAAAAAAAAAAAGAGAACTCTTGTGATTTTTACACCGGCCACTTGGGCTCTTCTAGACTCATAGTTGCTGTTCTTTCATAAAATCCACAATTAAATGAGCTGGAATGAATAGAATCTGACGTTATCTTTAGTATCGAAGTATCTAATGTCATAAAAGAAGGAGGAGCAGCGGGAGCTGTGACTTCCCTTATTGGGATTAGTGGATCCTGTGTCATCAGCCGTGTATAGAAACATTATCTGGTGTCATGCCCATCATGGTGCTGGCGTCCCAGCAGTGGGGAGACCGGCACTATCAGCTCTTCCGTCACTCCCCTGTGTCTGCCCTGGTCTCCGGCTCTGTTTCCTGTCCTCAGGGCCTTTGTCTACATCGCAGGGAGGGAGCATTCTTAGGATGCGTGAGCGTCATGCCCCCTTTTTTAAAGGGCCAGTATGCCGTACCCAGAAGTGCTTCTCAGTCTACGCCTATGGCTGAGAAGCACGGTGTATTTAAGGCACCTTACCCCTATGGAAGTGTCACAAGGACTGTGGGGAAAAGGGAAACAGGGGTGCCTAATCTCCCCCCAAAGCTAGGGAGCTCTGAACTTTCCCTAACTCAGAGGTACGCCTGATGATGGACAAGCCTGAGTCTCCACCCTGACCCTGGTCCTGTAAAGCCCTGAGCTGATTCCCACTCCGCCCCAGAGCTGGGAAATGAAGGAACCCACTGACAAAGACAGACAGGGGAGAAACAAAATACAAGCTCACAGCACTCACACACAAGGAGAAAACAATAGGTAATAAGGGAGAACACAAGAACAAGCTGGAGTTAATACTACAAGACAGTATTAACCAAACACCTAACAAGCAGCTACTGATACCAGATTACTGGAACACCAAGATAAGGACCGGTATTGTTGGAGCAAACAGAAGCTATAGTCGGCATCAGAGACAAGATCCACCCATCTTAAAAAGACAGGCAGCAACTGTGATAGGTTTCCCAGAACATGTGATCCTAGAGGTAATCAGGAGTCATACAAAGATTAATTTAGCCTCATCACTAATGAGAACACAGCTGGTCGAGCCTGCCTGTGGAATTCAGAAGCTTCAGAGAAACCATAGTGTGGAGTGTCAGAATCTGAAGTGTGAACAGCACCAGATGCCGCCATGACACTCTACGGGTTTTGAGCAAAACTCCATGTGACCTGTCACATACCTGATACCAGAGATACCTGAGCATCGTAGTCTATGATTAGAGAAATGCATCTAGCTGTTAGATCCCTGTTACTGTTGTTGTATTCCGGGTTCCATGCTTTATTTAACCCATGTCTTTTCCCTAGTACCATTGTACCCGCATTCACCAGCCCGAACCAGCCTATTTGCCATACCCACTGCACTACCCTGAACCAGCCATGCTGCCGTACCCACTGCATTACCCTGAACCAGCCATACTGCCGTACCCACTGCACTACCCTGAACCAGCCATACTGCCGTACCCACTGCACTACCCTGAACCAGTCATACTGCTGTACGCACTGCACTACCCTGAACCAGGCGTACTGCCATACCCACTGCACTACCCTGAACCAGCCGTACTGCCATACCCACTGCACTACCCTGAACCAGCCGTACTGCCATACCCACTGCACTACCCTGAACCAGCCGTACTGCCATACCCACTGCACTACCCTGAACCAGCCATACTGCTGTACGCACTGCACTACCCTGAACCAGCCGTACTGCCATACCCACTGCACTACCCTGAACCAGCCATGCTGCTGTACGCACTGCACTACCCTGAACCAGCCATGCTGCCGTACCCACTGCACTACCCTGAACCAGCCATACTGCCATACCCACTGCACTACCCTGAACCAGCCATACTGCCATACCCACTGCACTACCCTGAACCAGCCATGCTGCTGTA
>JARQOC010000011.1:197093750-197250578 GCA_033576535.1 Allobates femoralis | reverse complement strand
CTACAGATGATTAGAGTCTGCCACTGATGAAACTGAGATGCAATTAGCAAATTAAAAAAAAAAACCTTTTGATTAGTACTCAGCATAATTCCTTCCAATTATTCAAAGTTCATGACTACGGGGGGTGAAACGTTTCCAGGAAAGTATATTTATATCTTTATTTCTCATCATGTCTCTGAATATTGTTAATCACCGAGATCTGATCTTATTAAGTTAGTTCTAGACTTGTAGGTTAGAATAAGAAAAACTTTGTTCCCTTTATTTTCATAGCCAAATGTTTGGTGGGTGCCAGTGTACCCTGTCATTTGTGCACTGGGTGGCATTGTTGTGATAATATCCATTTTGCAATGTTTCGTTGGACTCCTGGATTTTCTAGCTCCTGAAGTTATATGGTCGAAGATCCAGCATGGATCAAGTTTAAAATAATATATGTATATATACTGTATATATATATATATATATGTATATAAATATATTGCTGCTAAAAAAATAAAGGGAACACTTCAACATCACATTGTCATGTTAAATGTTCCCTTTATTTTTTTGTGCAGTATATATGTATATATATATACTAGATGGTGGCCCGATTCTAACGCATCGGGTGCTCTGGAATATGTATGTACGGTAGTTTATTTATGAAGATTTAAGAATAATGCAATGAATACACAATATCTATCTATCATCTACCTATGTGTCTATCGTCTATGTATGCTATATTTATTTATCATCTCTCTATGTATGTTTATGAGTAGAGTTCATCACACTGACTGACAGCCTTGTAGACAGGAGTTAACTGCGTCACACTGACTGACAGCCTTGTAGACTGGAGTGAAGTGCATCACACTGACTGACAGCCTTATAGACGATACGCTCACACTGACTGACAGCCTTGTAGACAGGAGTTAACTGCGTCACACTGACTGACAGCCTTGTAGACAGGAGTAAAGTTCGGACACTGACTGACAGCCTACGCCGGCGGTCGCCGTGACTTCACGCGCGGCTGTTTGCATACGCTGCACACATTGGTCGCCGTGGCGGCCAATGAGCACTGGTGCGCGATTTCGGCCTCAGACAGAAGTGGTCACAAGGCGATTATGTAGTAGATATATATACATATGTGGCACCCCTGAGGGCCATGTTGCAACAGAGTTTATGCACCTTAGCTAAAGGTGTGGTACCCCAACTCCAGGTAAGGAGGGGACACTACCCGATACCCACTGACATCGCATGCACCACTAGTCACTCCAGGCCAGAAAGATGGGGGAACTGATCAAACTCCCATCCCTAGCGTGGGGCTCCGTGCAATTTCTATGTCTAGCCAGGTACAGCTAAGCAGCTGGGGGCTGGAATCCGCAGCGCAGGGAGGCCCAAGCTTTCTGGGCACCCCCCGCTGCAAATTGCAGCCCGCAGCCGCCCCAGAACATGGCGCGTTCATTGAAGCGCCATCCTCTGGCGCTGAACCCCGCTCTTCCAGCGGCCCTGGTGGCGGTGGCACGCTGGGTAATAAAGGGGTTAATACCAGATTTGTTATACAAGCTGGTATTAAGCCCGAGATTCTTAATGTCAGGCCAGGTTTGACCAAAGCCACTAAGAATCTCCAATAAAGGGTTAAAAAAAAAAAAAAAAAAGGCCATTAGGGACTCCATCTTTAATTTAAAAAAATCCTCTTCCATCCGACGTAGTCCAAAACGCGATGTCCTCTCTGCTACATCCCCTGTGCATAGATATAGATGTTATGCACAGGGAATGAGCAAACTGAGAACAATCTCAGCTCTGCTACATCAGGCAGCAGGCGGGCTCTAGGACCCTGCAGCTGCACAGAGCAGACAGCTCTTACTCTGCGAGTTTCCCTGCTATCACTGGCACAGTAGCGAGTCCAATGCAAGTTGATTTGCATTGGGCTGGTTACTGTGGAGTAAACGCTGGGAAACTCGCAGAGTAACGAGTCCTAGCAGATAGAGCCTGAAGCTTCCGAGACACATCTGCAATTTGTAAATCGCACATTACTCGCTATTACTCGCTTCCCCATTCATTAACATTGGACTCGCTAGACTCGCAACGAGTAGCGAGTCCTGGGCTCGGACTCGCTAGAGTCAAGCGATTCCGAGTAATTTAGGACTCGCCATCACTAGCAAAAGGTTGAAAAGTTCAAGGGGGCCAAATACTTTCACAAGGCACTGTGTGTTATATATATATATATATATATCAGCAAAGCCAGAAGTGACTGGGTTAAATGCTAGCCCTGCAGTGCTTGATTACATGCATCTGCCTTGCTTTGACTGAGGGCGAGGACACTTGGATCTTTCAGTCTACTAAAGAGATTGTAATAATTTAAAGATGACTTGCACACCTACATGTTCAGGTGCTAGCTGGAAAAAGACTATATGTATTAAAAGGTGATCCGCTGCACACTAAACATAATATATGACATAATGGCTAAAAGAATGTATGACTAGAATATAAGAAACAAATTTAGAAGAGGAAAATCGACTTTACAGAAACTGCTTCAGGAAACAACATGAAAAATGAGAATCTTAGTTGATGCTTTGGCCATTGCATGTAAGCCTGATAACCTCCGTCAAGGTGCTCCCATGTATATCGGGTCCCTATCTCCCTTACCTTATGCCTCTGTCTGTGGTGCAAATGCATATGAGGGTATAAGCCTCTGAGTGCAATTCTAACCTACGTGTATGGGTGTGATAGGAAGCTTGACTACAACAAGATGGTGGAAAAAACATGGTTAATCTTGACTAGGCTATCGGGGGAAGGGTGCTCAGTCAAACACTGTAATATAATCATTTAAAGTTGACTGGCACACCTACATGTTCTACTATCTTGTTGTAGTCAAGCTTCCTAAAGTGTTTTCGGGAGAACGCTGGCCTTGGTAACCCGATGTGTTCCATGGTTACCAACCACACACAAAGCTGCTCGGACTGCACTTTAGCTGTCAGCGTTTCCTGTGCGCTGCTGAAAAGTGGACCTCCTGCAGCTCTGTGTGCGGCCGCTATCAAGGTACGCTGCGGGTTGCTTTGGGACAGCGTCGGCAGCCAGGGCTTCCCATTAACGCTGGCCGCTTCTGCTGAAAACGTCTACGTTTTCAGCGTAGCCATCAGGACCTGGGGCAGACGCAAGTCTGTCCCCAGCCATATACTCACAAACATTATGCTATTCCACAGTGCTGCTACTAAAGACTTTGAAGTACCGTATATACTCGTGTATAAGCCGACCCGTGTATAAGCTGACCCCCCTACTTTTGCCCCCAAAACCTGGGAAAATCTATTGACTCGTGTATAAGCCGAGGGTGGACCCCAGCACAGGTATACAGCCCCCAGCAGTGTGATATACAGCAGCCCCAGAGGTATATACAGCAGCCCCAGTGGTAGTATACAGCAGCAGCCCCAGTGGTATATACAGCAGCAGCCCCAGTGGTATATACAGCCCCAGTGGTAGTATACATGCAGCCCCAGTAGTATATACAGCCCCAGTGGTAGTATACACGCAGCCCCAGTAGTATATACAGCCCCAGTGGTAGTATACACGCAGCCCCAGTAGTATATACAGCCCCAGTGGTATATACAGCCCCAGTGGTAGTATACACGCAGCCCCAGTAGTATATACAGCCCCAGTGGTAGTATACATGCAGCCCCAGTAGTATATACAGCCCCAGTGGTAGTATACACGCAGCCCCAGTAGTATATACAGCCCCAGTGGTAGTATACAGGGTCCCAGCAGGGCCCCCCTCAAAGTTTGGCGCCCCCACCTCACATGATGGCCCCCCCCACATGCTGCGCTGCGCATATACATTACCAGGATATCAGCTGTCACCCTCCGGTGGCGGATCGCGGCTCCTGGGCTCCGGGCTCCATCTTCCTCTGTGTCTTTCTGCTTTGTGGCGCCGGGCTCATCGCGACGCCGGCCGGTCACGTGACAAGGAAGACACAGAGGAAAATGGAGCCCGGAGCCCAGGAGCCGCGATCCGCCACCGGAGGGTGACAGCTGATATCCTGGTAATGTATATGCCCAGCGTGCATGCGGGGGGGGCCATCATGTGAGGTGGGGGCGCCAAACTTTGAGGAGGGCCTGTATGACTCGCGTATAAGCCGAGGGGGGGACTTTTCAGCCCAATTTTGGGCTGAAAAACTCGGCTTATACGCGAGTATATACGGTATTTAGATTTTGATTGTCCTGATCTGCAATTTGTATCTGATGAAGGTCTAATTTTAAGAGCGAAATATTATGTAATCATATGTCCAATGAGGTTGGGATCATTGACTTGCTAAAATATCCGCCTCTGCTTCATTTCCATCTTCCATTCATTCTTCTTTCAATGATATGAAGTTTGCAAGTCCCGTATGCTGAAAAACAGCCCTATACCATGATGTTCCTATTTCCAAACTTTACTATTGGTATAGAGGCATTGGGGTGATTTCCCTTTTGGTCTCCAAACTTGGTGTGTATTATGAATTCAAAGAGTTGAATTTTTACCTTATCTGACCAGACTATGTTTTCCCAATATTTCACTGGTTTGTCAAAATGATGTTGAGAAAACTTTGAATGTGCTTGAACATGCTTTTTGTTCAGCAATGTATTTGTGCATGGTGAGTCTGTATACAGGCAATAGACATTGCATTAGTTGTAGTTTTCTTTGAAACAATTGTACCTGCTGATTCCACGTCTTTCTGTAGCTCTCACCACGGGTGGTTCTTGCCTTTTGGACAATTCTTTTGATAATTATTTTCACTCCTCTCTCTGAAATCTTGTAGAAAGCACCAGGTCATGGCTAGTTTATGGGGAAATTTAGCTCTTTCCACTTCTGGATTATGACTCAATCAATGCTCACTAGAGCCTTCAGTAGTTTAGAAATTCTTCTATAGTCAATACCATTGGTATCTTTTGCAACAGTAAGGTTGTGAAGGTGTTAAGGCGGCTCACTGGTTTTACCCATCATGAGATGTTTCTTGTGTGGCACCTTGGTAATGAGACGCCTTTTTACAGTCCGTTAGTTGAACCAGCTGATATTATGTTTCACTAAGTGGCAGGATTGCTTTCTAATTACAGACAGATTTCAGCTTGTGCTACGACTTTCAATGGCTTCTTCCACCTCTCTTTCTTCATCTGTTCAATACCTTTTCCCTGTGTTGTTTCTCATAACTACACATCACTTAACGTATGGACATCGATGGTTTTATGTGTGATGTCTGAAAAATTTTACAGGTTAAACTTGTTCCAAGTTTTCTCCCCAAGCATTGTGGGCCCTGATGTGTCGATATAAGAAAACATTATCCTGTGTTGAGCAAAGGAGCAGAAGTGTACAAATAAACCCTATAGTCTAATCCCACAGTCATATACTATTGTGAGGAGGTAGTTGGATTCGTGGCTTGAAGACACAAGCTTATTAATGCATATATTGCATAATCTGATAAGTATTATAGTAATAAGTAGTTATAATATAAGATCTGCCTACCAACAGGATGTACTGCAAGCCGGGCCCCTGACCCTTCCTGGCAGGGGTAAGCACCGACTCCAATGCGGCAGGGATTCACCTTATTGTGCAGAACCTTTGGCAGCGACTGCAAGTATAGGGTTCTATGCTGGAAGTATGGAATTTATGTGGCCTTTGTCTCCTCCAGAGGTGAAAGGCTCTCTTTGCAGAGACCATATGGTTCATTCCCCATTGTTGTGTATCTGAAGTTGTATGTGTATAGTTGTGTATCTGAAGTTGTATGATGAAGAAACTGTGTGTAAGATATGTGCCCGCTGCCTCACTTGTGAAGTCAAAAGTTTTGAACTAAAAGAAAAGTTGGTTCAAAACTGTTTGCCTCAGTGTCTGTCTGCACTACGGGATGGACCTGCTTCACTTGAGACATCGGCGACTTGCAGATCTACACCATACAAACCCTTGTACACAACCAGGTCAATCATACCAACACACGCAATATCCCACACCCTGTATGGATGGAGGTGACACCCAAGGATCGGGCCTCGACCATGACTACCACCGCAGGCCACCACCACACTATCTTCCATTGTCTAACGTATACTAACATACTTTTGCTAACTAAGTAGGAAGTATAGAAGAGATAAATGAAAGTATGGCTTCAATATCAGACTACAGGGTTTGTTTGTAGTCTGTTACCATGGCGACACATAGCTCTAAACAGGAGTTGTAGCTACATATACAAAATTAATTTTTAACCCAGGCTATTTGAAAGTTGATTTCTCCATTACATGTAGTAGAGCACAACGTAATGAAAACTGGACCCAAATTTATCTGATTAGTTTGGGAAGGGGGTCACTTTTTCAAATCAAATTATAGGGTTCATCTTAGCTAATTCTAGCACAACTCATGTTTTATTTTATTTTTTGCTAAAACAAAATTAAGGTTAAGTACAAAAGTTATGTCACCTTAATTCCCAATAAAGTCCCTAATAAATAAAGTTTGTACATGTCTATAGTAATGGAGCACTATGCAGACGTCTGCCAGTCAGGTAATTATTGGAGTCTTGTAGCCGAAGGCAAACTCAAGATGATTGACAAAGTGTCACAAAATAAAGTGATATTACTTCCACAATGCAGAGTTTAGGGGGGCCAGAAAATATGGAAGCGTTTTTCCATAAGTTGAGAGAAACAAACAATATTTAAAATAAAAATAAATGTACCAAATTGTCTTATTTTTAATTTCAATAATTTTCCATATTAGCAGTTGAATGTCTTCCTGGAGAAAACCTATAATGTACCTGCTGCTTCATAGATGTGTCGTTTGCCCAGTTAAGGGTGGTAAGGGCTCACCCAGCAAATTAGAATCATGTTTGAAAGAGTTCAAACTGATTTAAAAAATAAAAATGATACACCCCCTCACTGATCCCCTTCATCCCTCTTCCTATTACATTGAGTTTTGCACAAACTTCACCGACTGTTATGGAGGTGTTGGGCTCTGTTCAGATTGCAGATTCTCACACTCGGCCCAATGGTTTCTCTGGCGTCTGGAATCCACACAAGCAAACTCAGGTGTTGACCGGCTGTGTGCTGATTCATAGGCAGGCTAGCAAAAACTAATCACTGC
Source organism: Allobates femoralis (assembly GCA_033576535.1). Classification (NCBI taxonomy): domain Eukaryota; kingdom Metazoa; phylum Chordata; class Amphibia; order Anura; family Aromobatidae; genus Allobates; species Allobates femoralis. Next base: position 197,243,515 of record JARQOC010000011.1, on the reverse strand, counting down.
TGGTCTGCATTCTCCTTTTATCACATGTTGTGGGGAGGCCTATCAAAACGACTCCCCTCCTATTTATGCTGGAGTACTCTTTCTATCCATGCCAGCTATAGTTGATCTGTTAGGTGTGGTGTCTCAGACTTTCTGGAGAAATGTGGGCTATATACTTGTGTCATGAATCTGTGACAGTTTTCAGTGTTGTTTTACTTTAAGGGTAAGTTCACACTTACCCGGCGGTTTGGTCGGCGGCAGCTGGCGGAACCCGCCAGGAAGCTCCGGCACCGTCCACCGGCTTCCTGGCGGGTATGTGCGGCGGGAGCCGGGCGGGTGATGGGCGGGAGCCGGCGGATGCACAGCGTGTTCTCGGCGGCGAATCTGCAGCGGCTGAAAGCAGCACATGATTCTGCTTGCAGCCGCTGCAGAACCGCCGTTTTTTAGAACATGATCATTCTTTGCTAACCCGCTGGGAAACCTGCGGGTTAGCAACGGATGACGCTGGGTAACCGCCGGTGTGTGCACTGCCTTGGGCGGTTTACATTAGTTTTAATGTTAATCCAAACGCCGGTTTGGATTAACATAAATTTAAATAAAACTAATGTAAACAAAACGGCGGTTTACACAGGTAAACCGCCGAAAACCCGCCCAGTGTGCACTTACCCTAACAGTTTCTTTCTTCAGTACCAGCAAGGGTTAATGTTTTGACTTTGCTGGCAGTGCTAGGAAAGCTTGCTGCAGTGTATGGCCACTCCCACTTCTCCTTAAGTATTCATGTTATCCTTCAGCTGTTGTCAGCGATAGCTCATTCTTACCTTGACCAGGTTGGAGTGTGGATGTGTGTGAGCCACTGCTGTGAAGATCAGCTGACCTGGTGCCATTCCACCCGCTGCTGTTTGAAGTTCAGCAGCAGACTTAAGTAGTGTATCTTTTAGGTTTTCCCTATTCTTATGGGGGAGAGGAGGTTTTATTCCAGGTTATCTCAAGAGATAGGGTTACGCTGGCGACCAAGACCTTACCACCTTCAGGCGTACCTCTGAGGTAAGGAACAGAACAGGGTCTCAGTGTTAGGGGAAAGATTAGCTGTCCATTCCACTGGAGTTGGTAGTTAACCCTGTGTCTCCCCATGACATTAATGGACAGAAGAAGGACCAGGTAAGGAGACTCTGATCTCCCCACCATCAGTATTGCCCCTGAGATAGGGACAGTTAAGGGCTCCCTAGCTTTAGGGGGGGATCAGGTGCCATGGTTCCCCGCTAACCCCCAGCCATCATGACATATCCAAGATGGCCAAAGTCCCGGACAAGATTCCCGCTGGTCTCTTCCGAAAAAATGTTCAAGTTTGCCATTGACTTCCATCATCCTCGGTACACACGTCGTGCCCATCTGACCTGCTTGTTTCAAGTTCCGAGCTCACCCAAGTGCTCACGCAACACTAATCACAATGGAAAATGAATGGAATCAGTTAGCGTGAATATTTTTTGTTTGTTATCGGGTCTTATCCCTTCTAAAATAATTCCAATGTTGGATAACCCATTTCCACAGTTTAAAAGGAGAATCACAACAATAATCACGTCCTAGTCAGATAGACTTAGCTCGATCATACATTTAAATGGGTGTCATGATATGTGTGATGGCCACAATTTTTTTTTAGGGATTTAGGAGTTAGGTACAGCCCTGAGTAAAAAACAATATTTAGAATGCGTCCCCATTCAACCTCTGAGATGTAGAGCCTACATAAAGCCTATAGCAACCACATAAGAAAGAAATTGTCAAAAAGATTGGAAGATATATCTTGGACTGATGACCAGTGGAAGCTCCAGTACTCTCTCTCAGGACTCATTATTGATGTATTTGGGACCTTTCGATCACAAAAAACACAGTCTCAGTGGGCTCCTCTTCACTTTCATGTTTTCATCCTTGCCTTCCAATAGCCTTAAATGTTTTACATTTTCTTAATAGAGTTGTATCATGGTTTGTTTTTTTGCAAAACAAGCTGTAGTCTTTATCATTAATATTTTCTAGTTCATCCAACTTTCTGATCCTTTTTATTCCATTATTTGGCAGGGGCCACAAAACCCTGAAATTTTGTCATTTCAATTTCAGTATTCATAATATTGGATACGTGTTAACTGTGCTTTGATCAGCAGCGGGCCCTACTTATTTCAAAGGAGCCACACTACAGTAGGTGGCTGGGGATGCCCCAGAAAAGAGGGAAACTTCTTGTCCATCTGGTCTATTCATTTTTAGGATTAGTGTCGGTCTCCTGCCACCTCCCCAGAGTCTGTTCCTGAACTTCTGCGTCTGCCACCAGGCACAGCTGTATTCACTCCAAAGATGGGGCTGATGATGTAGTAGTCTGACTTGTGGATGTGTTAAATGGCTGCCCAGTTGCAGTCATTAACTCTGACTTCAGCCAATTAGGAAGAACTGTGATCTATTTGAATATTCTGTGTGTTTCTGCTAGTTCCCAGATATATTACATACATAACAAAGCAACCACTGACCTTGTGGAGACCAGTGGAGGATAACACTGCGGGCACCAGTTAAAGCACTCAAACACAGTGAAACCCAAGGTGCATTGCTCCCTAGAATTTGAATATGCAGATGAAGTCCATGGAGCCTCGGTTAAGAGTCTACAACATGGACACCAGCCAGTTATTCCACCAGGGAAGGACCTAGCCCAGGGAATTAGTAGCCCTTAAGTCACTACCCAGCCCTTGCGAGCTTGAAGATATGGCCAGGGGTTTACCATGGACTAGGTATCCAACCACAGACAGCTGTTTCAGGGTTGTTGCCCCTCATCAGTGTGGCGCAGGATTCTGGCTGGGTGGGAGCAATGCTTGATAGACCGACATCACAAAGCCCCTGGTGGGATAACTGGCTGGTGTCCATGTTGTAGACTCTTAACCGAGGCTCCATGGACTTCATCTGCATATTACATACATAGTAACATAGTAACATAGTCTTTAAGGTTGAAGGAAGACTTTAAGTCCATCTAGTTCAACCCATAGCCTAACATGTTCCCTGGTTCACTTGGTATTCATGCTTTGTATTATTGTTTTTCCGGATTGGCCTCTGCCTGATTTTGTGTTATTCTCCAGCCTGACAAATTTGTACTTTTCTCACCTGTCGTTTTTGACCTTGCTTGGCAACTTTTCTATTCCTGGACTGCAGCCCATCTATAGGCAGCAAGGCCATGGACCTTGCAGTAAAGCCAGATCCCTGTATAGGGATTAAAGGGTGTAGGGGTATTTCAAGGTTCTGCCTGGTGGTGCGGTTTGCATTTAATCTGTCCGGGATTCCTCTTTTTACCTGTAACTCGGATAGACTTTACATCCCCAAGGTCTGGCATCCAAAAATTATTATTATTTGATGACATATTTTGGCAATGTGATATCTTTCAGGAGAAGAGTTATTCTGATTGTTATACAGTCCATCCATAATTTATTTGAAGAAGGGGGACTCCAATTAAATTTTTGTAAGAGATCACAAAATGATTATAATTAACTCTGGCTGCAATGGCCCACCTGAAAAGACTAGACACGTTTATACAAGACATCTTATTCCCTGTCAGCTTGTGTGTCTCCCGTTAATGAAATCTGTTTGTTGGTTCTCCGCTGCGTATCTTATGTCTTGATCTAGATAAGATTCAATTCTGGGTAAATGGTGTTAAGGTCTGATTTCTCATGGTAATAGCCCTTGCTTACCTTCTCGCACCCCTGTGGGTCCCCAGGCTGGGGCGGCGGCGGGTTCCTGGACTGATGGGGTTAAAGCTTTGTTTATTAAAAAGTCAAACTGTTCAGTGATTTCGAGTGACAGAAAACTATTCAAGAGGAGCCATCATCTGTGAAATGGAACCGCTAGCTGTGAGGTAGAATCAGGCCGCTCCGAGAAGAACCTGAATTGGAAAGGTCAGACGTCTAGCACTAGGATGAAATTAACTTAGGAAGCCTTGAAAGGCCTCAGCTAGGTTTCAAGTAAAAATGCGAACAATTTTGGAGACTATTTTATATATTTTCATTTTATTTTTAACATAATATCTATTTATTAGATGAGGAGTCTTCATGAATATCGTGAAAAACTCTTAGAGGAGAAAACAAAATCCACACCACCCCCTTATCTCCCCTAATTACTTCAGTAGAGCATTACATGAAGGATTTTATCACTTTAAATAATAAAAACCTAGAGGGCAACAAGTCCAATCTATTAAAAATGCATAGAGAAACTTGACAGTAATAAACATGTTTTGCTGATGCTTTGGCAAATGAATGAGGGTCCTGATGAGGTGAGCCGCTCTCGTCCTAAAAGAGTACTCAAAAAATGGGTTTACCAAATTAGTCAACCCCTGCTAAATACAATTTTCGCTTAACTCCATCCATAGATGACAATGGAGAGGATAGATTACTGCTAGAGTTATTGTGTCATCATCCAGTACCTCAAAGAAGAAGTTATCACAATCTTTCTACCATCATAACTCCATCATCTAGCTTGGTAGTAGGACACAATGGACAAGTCCAGACACCATCTGGTAGGTAAACTATGAGGGAGTCTTTGTAATTGACTTTGTAATGGGAGCAGCATTGCCGGGGATGGGGATTCCAGGTACAAGATATACAGTTGGACCTTTCAATGGATTAATATCACTTGTCATCCTTGTCATATCCTTAAGTTCGTAACTGAGCGGGATAGTCACTGAAAGGGCCACTTGATATGGTGGTTATGGTGGTCTCCGCAAGGAGTCCACCCCAGGGCTAGGTCATTCCCTGGAAGGATAACTGGCTAGTCCCGTGTTTGAGACTCTTAATCGAGGCTCCACAGACTCCATTTGCACTTTTAACGGATTAAGGCGGTATTCCCGTTTCATAAAATGATGGTTGGGACTGCCATCAATCCTGACAATTAGGAATCTAAAGATGCTAGAGTAGCTCTAATCTCCTCTGTTTTGCTCTAGACAGTGCTCTCTTCCACACTCCCAGACTTGCAAATAACTATAAAACACTTCTCCATTCAACTTAAAGAGGTTTTCCACTACTAATCTAAACTGATGGTATATTCTACCGATATGCAATCGCTTTATGAGATGGAAACACTCCTTTAATGAAGTCAGGGGCTCATGAGACCATCTTGTCCAATGGACCAATTAGATTTGGAGTCAACTATGACCCTCAGAACATTTTACATTATCAAGTAGGTATTTGGAATTCTCTGTGACCCAAAGCTAACTATTCATAATGCAAACTGAAAATGACAGGAGATTCATGATATCCACACCATGGGTAGCATAAATCAGCCACAGGGTGCATAGTTTTTCTCTTCCAAGAGATGATACTTCAAAGAGCTATGCAGGGACTATGTGTCTCTGATGAATAGTCCAAGAGTAATCCAATGAGGCAATTGCCTACCCGATGATACGTAATTAAAGGCATAAATTAGTATATAAAGGAAGAGGAAAAATGGCAGACTTATAAAAACTTTTATTAGGTAAATACAATAAATGAGCATAAAAAGGAGACCATTACAGGCCACAACGTTATGAAACGTCTGTGAAATTGGCACAAAATAGTTATTGATTCTGATCTCCCCACCGATATCAGATATGATAATAACATATACAGACTTGCAATTGAGCCCTATCACACTAGTGTGATAAAACAGTATATGACCATTTGTGTGGGGTACACCCTAAAAAAACACAAGAGAAGCGCTACTGTGCGCATCAGCCAATAATTAATTAAGGAATGGGGCAATAACACTCACCCGGTCTGGTTGTGCAGGGCAGGTGCAACGCTGGAAAAAGCCTGTATAGGAAGCCTCAAAGAAGGTCTTTACGAAGAGACACCGATCCAGGTACTAGGAGCTTCATTCATGCAGGTGATCCTAGTGGTGGATGGATCTTGGAGTTAGTTGGTTTCCTTCCAAGCGCTCACATGGATCTCCAGCCGGCCGCCCGATGGATCTCACTCCTTTGACCAAGGACAACGTTGGAAAACAGTTCAGGCAAGTATCACATGGTGACCAGAGCCCACCACGGGAACTGGCACATCAATTAGTGTAAAATGCCAGATGGATTGTCCGCTGCACATCATCGCTTTCCACAGGATAGGGGATAGATAATCAGAATAGAAAGCAACAATAAAATAGCGGTTCACGAGTGTGCTGACAATCGTAGGTAAAATTGATGAAGTCTTACCAATGTGTGGTTTCCTCACTCTGTGTTGTCTGAGTAGTGTTCTGCCCAGGAGAAAGGAGTTCAGTCATTCAGTTTAGATGAGCCCTGGTGGTGCATGTGGTCTTTCTAAAAACAGCAAGGCCCGTGGACGAGAGCACCCACTGATCCTCGTGTCTTCACACCTATCGCCAGAGGGTCTACATGAACCCACTGCAGGTTGACAATCCATAAAAATAGATCACTTTTTTGCCCTGTCTGTAAAAAAGTTTTTTTTTTTTTTCATGTAAATTATGGACTTATAATAATCATCCTGATTTATTATGGCTTTCCAATGAGCCCATAAAAATATTGTCTGCCTGTGATGTTTTAGTAAACTATCCAGAATGAAAAAAGAAGAAGTCAAGTAGGTAACCCTGACCCACTGCCGCAGGAGAAGACTTCAGTATCATAAATGAGTCGTCCCATTTTTGTTCTTATGTTTCAAATAAATACAATCGTAATATAGAGGAAACCGGGAATGTAAATTGTAAAATGCCTGTGACATGGTTTTATTAGATCTATTCTTGATAGCTTTATGTGTTTCGTGTGAGCATTTATAGCGGGGTCGGCTTATCCTGTGTATATTTTATTGTCTCGTTCCATCAGAGATGAAAGTCCGTGAGTAGAAATGACACCATTATACAGGACTGTCTCCGCGGCTGAGAGATGTGGCGGCTGAGCCTATCTCGGATGTATGTGCGATGTACTTGTGCAGATATTATGCTAATGTCTAAGTGTTTATGGAGTATTTATGTGCAGACAGACATCTGTGTGAAAGATTGACTACATTTTATTACACGCTATGGCAAGAGACTGCTTTCGCCTTCCAAAAGAAAGAACAACGAAGCTAGAATTATACGCGCTTCCTTTATGTGCAGCTTATGTGATCTGTCACCCTTTATCTCAATGTGATTTCTTAATTCTGACAATTATAAAGAATAATCCTGTTTCTCATAATTCTGTTTATCTTTTCATGGGAAATCTTCTTTATGGCTGCTCCTCGATTCCAGCCAGTGATCTTTCGCTTGGGAATCAATCTAATAACAAACTAAGCTATTAGGGAATGTGAGAAAATTGTGTAATTGGTAGTATACAGGAAGAAAAAAAGTTTCCACCACCAAGAGCAAAACAGTAACAATGTATGTGGAACCTGATAGTCAAAAGTACAAAACATTGTTAGGCTTTTTTTTGTCAGTGTATTGCATGGGGTCAATGGCTTGTATGTGTAATGATGAGTCCTCCAGAGACACTCTTTATAGCATCTCTCTGTTCTGTGTAATGGATGGAAGTCCTAAATGAGGACACTGCCAAACAGTGTTTCTAAAAATATTTTTTGAACTACACCTTCTTTTTATAAACAATGGAAAGATTGACACGCCCATGTGGCGCCCCGCAACGAGTGGGTCACAGGAAGGTATTGCATCCCTGACTGAAGATGCAATATCGTCCGTCTCAGTGGTGAACAAGTTAAATCCAGAGCTCCATGTACCGCATGCACCATTCAGAGGTAGAGGGCCAATCCGGTGCTGGTGGGAGGAGTGTGAGGTGTAGTGTGGGGGAAGAATAGAAAAAGAAAGTTAGAGTATGGGAGAGACAAGGTCAAGGACGGAAGTCACATATAAAATAAAAATTCGGCTGCGCCACACTGTTTGCTAAAGGCAGAATCTCCGTTATATTAATTCCTCACTCACCTCCTCTCCGTTATATTAATTCCTCACTCACCTCCTCTCTGCACAACCAGATAGTAGGCTCACTGGTGAGGAAGGGATCCGAGACCTTTGCTCGCCGGTTCCTGGTTCCAGAATGAGCGCCCAGCTCCAGCTCGCTTCTCCGGGTCCCGTGATCAATCACGTGCCTATTGTGTCAGCCAGGTCCTTGTGTACAAAGCTGCTCTCTTCCACCACACTCCCAATAGGGAGGATAAGGTAAGGAACAATGCAGAAATGGTGGTATTTAGATTATGAGCGCTATACAAGGACACTGCACTGATTAGTATTACCTTTAGGTCTTTATTGAATATTGACAAATGTGAGTCCTCGCCACAACATGTTTCAACGCTAATGCGTCTTCCTCAAGGACGGAAGTCAGGACAGAGATCTAACTGGGAGGGCACCGAACAACGGCGGCCCACACGAGAAAGTGGGCAAGCAGCAAAGCAACGAGTCCAAACACACTCGCGCCCAGTCCCACCGGATGTCGTTTCCGAGGTAGACAGTTGTCCGTCACTGTACTACAAACCGGAGTGGTAGAAGGGCTTTATAGGAGCGCACCACCACAGCTACCAAACCTGTCGCCATCCCAGGGGGTTACCCACCACGGGAGTCTAGGACCCTTTGTAGCCGATTGAAAAATATGGAGCAGGCAATCCATTAGAGAGACCCCAGTATCCTAACCTGGTGAATTAAAGGGCGACTAGCAACAAAAAGGGACGGTTAGTAAGAGAGGAACACTGTGGAGCTTTGGACAGAGACTGTTCATCACTGGGACCACCCGATCCGTTACCCAAGAACTGTGTTACCGTGTACCGTGTACAACTTCAGTAAAGACCCGTTACAGAGGAGCATTGTGTCAGTGCCTTTTCTCTCAGAACTGCTATTAACCCATGCATTCATCAAACTACCCGAGCTGCTGTATTCCACTCAGTGCAGCCCTTGGCCCCGGGGACTACTGCTCATCCTGTGGGGAGCATCCCATCTAGCTGCCGCACATCCCACCGGAGGCCCAAGCAGCGCTGGTGCCATCACGTGACACCCACAGGTGGCGTCACGAGACAAATAAGACTTTATTCCATATTTCCCTATCCCATCTATTTCACCACCGGGCCCCCACAGCCTCAGGCACAGAACCATGACAGTGGAGCAGCGCCTGAGACCTGAGAACCCGGCAACGATGAGTCACCCACTCCAGGGCAATGAGTATACTTAGAACCGGGCTGGTTGTTGCGGTCATTTTGCGCTTGGGGGATGTCCCCCGGCTCCGTGGGCCTGGTGGTGTCATTTAAATAAGGAAATGCTGGGCTTTTATGACAGAGGGGATGGAAAAAGGGGTATTTGTGACGCCACCCGCAGTGCACGATTGTGGCGCCCCACCGTGTGAGCTGCCACCAGAGGTATTGCATTCGCACGGTTGGGGAGTGTAGTGCCCCTGTTCTCCAGGTGCTGGGATGGTGCAGTTGAGCCGGAAAACACACATGCAGTGACAGGCCCCTGGGACGGAGGATGGACCCTGACGGAGGACCCAGGCCAGAAAAAGGGGACAGGACAGTGTTAGAAGACAGACAGTAGAAGAAGACCGGAGGAGTACCATCGACTGTCGAGGAGTGGTAGTCGGGAGTGTAGAGGGGGTGTGATGCTGACTCCCGGGGGTTGGAGCAATGCCACCTAGCTCACACACAGGAGGGAAAGACTGACCGGCAAAGGAAAGAGAAGAGTGCGGGGTGCGAATGAGACAGCGAGCCCCGTACACCCGAATCTGACGAGACAGAGGGTTGGTAGATGAGACAGGGACCCGGACCTGCAGACAATTCGGATCCTTCATGCCCGAGCCGCAAATCCGGAGGCCTCAGACTTCTATATGGGAACTGTGGCCGAACACCCGACACATCTTGGGGAAGGTGACCGAACTAGGGAGCAGCTCCTGGGAGAGTGACCTAATGGCCATGGCCACCAGTACTTGAGCTCTGTGCTTCGGAGAGCGTTGAGAGCCTGGGGGGCAGAGCAATGACCCGCTTGCCTCAGAAGAGAACTACTCCTTATAGCGCTGAGAGCGACAAACCACCAGAGCCTGAAACACCTAGAGAGGACATAGAGGGCACAAACCGTGGCTTGACTACACTGACCTGGCTTTGGAGAAAGAGCAAAATGGAAACTGGCAGGAGCATACCTCGTGGACATGTTTAACATCTGAGTAAAAGTAACGGAACTGCAGCTGCGGTGTGAGAGACTTTTATTTGCAGCGACCATCGGCCGCAGATGCCGCCAGTAACGAGAGTACTGTGAACTGAGTGACCAACTGCCAAGGTACGAGCTGGGGAAAACCACTCCACTGCCCTGGGGACTACGCTCCGCCTGCGGGGAGCAAAGCCATCCAAGCTGCCGGTCACCGTTCCCAGTGGTTCTGAAGGAGCAACAGACACCCTGGCTGCATACCGCAGGTGGTGTCACGAATACCCCTTTTGTCCCCTCAGACTTTCCCTAACATCCCCCCGTTTAACTTTTAAATGACACCGGCAGGGTCATGCGACCAGGTCTCGACCCTCGTCTGTCCCCATGAAAAGAACCAAAGAGAGGTGAAGTAGAACAACGAGTTACCGCCCTGTTCCCGAGTCTTCCCCGGCCCTGGAGGGGGCGTGTCACAGTCATGTGCAGCCGCCGCTGCTGCAGAACCTCTGGGGACGATGACCAGCAGCTTGGATGGCTTCGCTCCCGCGGGCGGAGTGGGCTCCCCAGGGCAGTGGGTAGGAAAGTCAGTTTATTGTTGGCTGGTGTTCATCGGTTCATCAGCACCTCGGTGTCTCATGATGCGGCCTCTGCAGCTGGTGGGCGCTGTAAAGAAAAGTCTCACACACATCTATCGGAGTTCTGTACCTTTACTTCAATACTCCAACCAGGCCGCCAGGTGCTTCCCTCTGCCAATCTCTGGTCCAGCTGTTTCTCAAGAACTGGGGCAGTGTCGTCGAGACCCCTTAGGTATTCCTTACTCTCACAGTGTTCCTTTCCCTCACAATGTTCCTACCAATGGCGGTACTCTCAGCACCTCTGGCTCACCTCGCCTTTCTCGACAGCACCTCCGCGCACAGAGCCCAGGTACTGATAGCCACAGGTATTTACTGGTACCGCTTCCTAGTGCCGCGTCTTAGTATGGCTGCCTTCTCCGAGTTGTGCCAAGTTTGTGGCCACAGTTCCCTTGAGACCTCATGGCCTCCAGTTCAACAGCTCAGGCATACAGCTGCCGCACCATTTTCAGAGCCGGTCCCCTGTTTCGTCCACCAGCCCCTCTGTTCCTCTGCCAGATCTGGGCTTGTGGGTGATTTTAGTCTTCTTCTGCACCCCAAGGGCTCCTTCCTTCTACACTTTCCAGTGTTTCCTCCCCGGTGTGAGTGTGACCGCAGTCCAGCCCGCGGGAGCTAATACCTCACACCACCTCTTGACTTTCACTCCGACTTCATGCTCATTGTCTGTGTTCCTCCAGACTCCCTCTACTTTTTCTACCGTGTCCGCCTCACTGAGAGTGGGCCCACCCTCCTGGGTCCGCCCACCGTCCCTGCCCGGGGTCCTACATGTGTGTTTGCGGTGTGGGTCTCAATTTCACCATCCCGGTATCTGGAGAACAGGGGCACTACTCTCCCGCTAATGGCGGAGTGCCGTACAGTACCCCTGGTGGCCGCCAGACCAGGCGGACACCACATTCCCCTTTGGCAAAGGTTAGCTTGTCTCCAAGCAACCTCTAATTAAGCACAGAACTCACAAGAACAACTGAACATAAGCTTCCTTTTCATCCCTTTCGGGAGGCACGTACTTGAACGTTTCAGTATCAAAGCCCACATTATTACTCAAAGTCCTGGGATAGAAAAATAAAAATATAAAATATAAATACAATATAAAATAAGTACAGAATTCTCAGTCCTGCAGGTTGCAACACACAGTTCTTATACAGGTACAGCATCCTCCGCCGGATTAGACTCTCTCCACCGTCCATTTTGATTAATGATTATGGCGGTTTAACTATTTACACTATAAACATTTCTATAATCCCTGGTACCTAATTAACTGTACAACTGTACATAACATTTACAAGGCAACAAGTCGCTATTTACAAACTATTATTTACAGTTCTTTAAACTGACTTTACAGGTCTTACTTTATGGGAGAGGTCTGCTTGCCTGCAAACCATCCTCACCACTTGAAAGTTCAGCCGGCCTCAGCGGTATGACCTTATACACTCGTAGCGCATCCCAGCCTCGGTGTCCCATATGCCAGGTGTAACCGACCTCATCTCCGGGGAACAGGTCTCGACCGGGGTGTCCTTTCAGGAGATACGACTCTACATCTCGTCAGCTGATGAAAACTTCCTCCTCCAAGCCGTACTCCTTGATGAACTCCCAGCCGTTCTGGAGGTGGAAGTCCACAACTACTCCGCAGCGCCGTTCCGCTGGGTCAGGTGCAAGTATCTTCCAGACTCTGTCTTTCTCTTCCACCTCCTCCTGCTGCCTCCAACGGTCTTGATGCTGCTGTCGCTCTTCTTCTTCGGCCGCTTGCCTGCCTTCCCAATAACTGATGTGGGGCATGTTCTTGACTTGAGTTTCTTGGGCCAGGGCCGCAACTGAGCACCTTAGGCTAGGGTCACATTTGGGACCTTGCATCCGTTGGAAGGATGCTGGAAAGGATCCTTTTTTTCCCTTTGCCATTTTCATGTCATGTTTTTTAATTTTTAGCGCATGCGTTTCCCTTAGACTCTCATGTTAAAAAACAGCATGCGTTTTTGCAAAAGAACCAAAAAACACTCCAGACTGCGTTTTTTGGTGCGCTGGCAAAAACGTCTAGCGTCAAACACATTGCACTATGGCAATGCGTTTTTCCCATTGGAACCTATGAGTGCATTAACGGAGGCGTTTTTCTACATTTGTACATGAAAAAAACGCTGGCTTTTAGCGCATGCATGGCGCTAGTCTGACCCTAGCCTTAATTATGGTAATGCAGGAATAAGATGCACTGAATTCATTCAGACACTTGCCACTTAGTCTATTAGGTGCATCTTATCACCGGTGTCTAATCTCATCTCCGTGCGCATTACAAGAAATATTACTCTATCCATTTTGGTGAACTTGGCCAAATGCAAAACGCCAAAATTTGCTAAACTTTGGAGCGACTTTTCAAAGTAGTTCATGCCAGCCTTCTAGCGTCAACACTTTGATAATTCGGGGGTCTACGATTTTATAAAGTTGAACCCTTAAGGACCATAGCATGTATTTACCCATATGAAGTATATGTAGGGATCACAAACCCCAAAGAAACACTCTGTTAATCCATGAAATATATATTTTGTGTTGTAGTGTTTAGTTTTTCAGCAAGATTTTGGTTTCTCATCACTTCTATTATTTACTTCCAATCTTCGGGGTATTAACACAATGACCTCTTCTAACAGAACTGTATCCAACCCAGACCGTACAGCGAGCCTGCGGCATGTCCCAGGACAATGGGAACAAACAGCTCCGCCAGATGATGTTAATCCACGGTCAAACATTGCAGGAGAAAGCCAGAAATCAAAATCAATATTTGGAATTTATTTGCATCACAGAATAGATAATATGCTCTAAAGAGTGAAAACGGAGAGAAAATAGGAAAAACTTTACTTAGGACTTAAAGAAAATATTTGTTTGTCTTGATATACAGTTTACTGTACAACGATCCTTCATTAGATTAGAATACGAGTCAATTTCCAAAACAGCAAATATGTTGTGTTTTAGGTTGCAATGGTTAATATCTACAGAAAGTGGCTCAAGGAAAGATAATAAGTGAACAGGGGTCATGGCCAGAGGCACTATGAACACAGTCACAGAGGGTATGACCACGATTGAGCTCATGCAGAGTAAGACCCACCGTGACCAGCACCTACTTCAGCTTGACATGCATCCGAGGATGTACAATCGGCTGAAAAGTATTGTGATGGAGAACACAAGGAAAGGGTACCTGTACGAGTGTTAAACTGTGGAGAAGGAGAGGTCAAACTGCCCAGATATGCTACCGTTGCCAAACTGTTCACTGTCAGCAACAACTCAATCCAGGCAGTGGAACTCTTGACCGTATCCAACCAGGCGGAGGGCAACAGCTCCAAGGGACAGCTGGAGGACTGGTGTCATAAACTGCATGTAGGCACTGATTCCACCCCTTATCACCAAAAGCACAGAGTTTATCGGGTAGTACAAGGATATGAACGGGTCTTTAATAAGCATCCATTAGATTTTGGGCAGATAAAAGGGGTACAACATCACATACCCACAGGAAACAATCCACCCATAAAAGAGAGATACAGGCCTGTACCACAAGCTTACTAACAACCAAAGCAATGCTACAGGAAATGAAGGAGGCTGGGGTTATTAGAGATAGTTGTACCCCTGGGCAGCTCCACTTGTCCTAGTCAAAAAAAAAGGCACAATGAGGATGTGTGTTGATTATAGGCAAATAAATCGCATAACACATAAAGATGCTTACCCATTACCCCGCATTGAGGAATCACTTGCTGGCCTGAAAGCTGCTAATTACTTTTCCACCTTAGATCTTACTAGTGGGTATTGGCAGGTCTCCGTGGCAGGAGAAGATCGTGAGAAGACCGCGTTCACGACACCGATGGGTCTGTGTGAGTTCAACAGCATGCCATTTGGACTCTGCAACGCACTAGGAACGTTCCAAAGGCTGATGTGTTACCTGGGGCACCAAAACCTTGAGACCGTTCTACTATACCTGGATGATATCATTGTGTGCTCCAAATCATATGAAGGACATCTGGAGCACCTGGCTGAGGTATTTGAAGCATTGTCGAAGTATGGTATGAAGCTGAAGCCATCAATGTGCCACGTGCTGAAGCCAAAGGTTCAGTATCTCGGACATGTGGTCAGCGCAGAAGGTGTGGCACCAGACCCAAAAAAGATCACCGTCATTAAGGACTGGCCAAAACAAACAACCGTCAGAGAGGTACGTCTGTTCTTGGGGTTGGTAGGACACTGCAGGAGGTTCATCAAGGGCTATAGTAAGACGGCAGCACCTTTGCAAGATCTCCTGGAAGGCCAGACCAAGAAGAGCAAGGCCTCAGGTCCTCCGTTTGAATGGGGTGAGAAAGAGGAAGACTCCTTCAAGCAGATGAAGTGGGCCCTGACTGATGAAGAAATCCTGGCCTATCCTGACTACAATCTACCATTCGTGCTGTACACAGATGCCAGCAAAGTGGGATTGGGAGCTGTATTGTCACAGGTGCAGAAGGGCAAAGAACGTGTGATTGCTTATGGCAAGCAGGAAGTTCCGTCCTACTGAGAGGAAACCAGAGAACTACACTTCGTTCAAACTGGAATTCCTTGCCTTACTCTGAGCTATCACCAAATGGTTCAAGCACTACCTGGCGGCTGCAAAGTTCACAGTCTTCACGGATAACAATCATCTAACTCACTTGGACTCCGCGAAGCTGCGTGCACTGGAACAGTCCGGGATGGCCAGGTTGTCAAACTATGACTTCACTATCAAATACTGGGCAGGCCGCATGAACGCCAATGCAGATGCACTGTCAAGAATGCCTCACCTACCAGATGTGGGAGAAGACATAGATGATCTAGAAGAGATAGAGCTGCCAGCCTTCCACCGCCACAGTGCATCCCAGTGTCACCAAGGTTGAAGGGACAAGCATCAAGAAACCATGCTGAACCCATTACCTCACCATGTGTGGAAGGAGACACAAGACAGTGATCCGGCTGTTAGCCTAGTCAAAGAGTTGATAATTCAACCGGGTTCCCATCTTAGCCCAGATGCTCCACCAGAGGTGCAACAACAGTGGAAGGAAAAGAACAGGTTGTTCATCTATCAGGGTAAGCTGTATAGACATTTCATCAACCCCAGAACCCACAAGATGGTGTGGCAGATAGTGGTACCAAAGAAAGATTCCAGATGGTGCTAGAAGTGCACCGTAACAGAGCAGGACACTTTGGATGGAAGAAGCTTGAGGTACTATTACGCAAGAGATTCTATTGGGTTGGCATAAGAACCACCATTAAGAACTGGTACGGAAACTGTGGCCCATGCAACTTGAGAAGGAAGGATCGTGACAGTCAAAGAGCTCCACTACAACCAATCATCACCAAACAGCCCCTGGAGTTAGTAGTCTTGGATCATGTGAAGTTGATGTTCAGCAGATCAGGTTATACGTATGCCCTCACAATGGTGGACCACTATTCCCGAATTCCTAGTGCTAGTACCTGTCAAAGACTTAACAGCAAGAACTGCAGCGAGAACCTTTCAAGCCTACTTCTGTAGACCACACGGGTATCCAGAACAGGTGTTGACAGATCAAGGTCCTGCGTTTTAAGCTGAAGTGTTCCAGGAGTTTTGAAATTTGTATGGGTGCAAGAAAAGCCGTACCACACCATACCATCCACAGACCAATGGCATGTGTGATAAAATGAACCAGGTGGTCATAGACCTGTTGAAAACCTTGCCCTTGGAGGAGAGAAACATGTGGCTGGAAAAATTGCCTGACTTAGTGGACATGTACAACGACATACCTGTAAGTGCCACCAATTGCACACCAGCGTACTTGATGAGAGCAAGACCTGGAAAGTTACCAATTGATCTTGAGATGGGAATTGTTATTCTTGAAACCAGCTCACCTAATGCTGATTGGAATGCTGAACGCCAAGAACAGTACAAGAAAGTACAAGAGTGCGTAGAAAGAAGCTTGAATCAGATTAGAAAGATGCAAGAGAAGAATTACAACAAGAATGCACCAGCTGTTCCCTTAATACCTGCAGATATGGTTTTAAAAAGAAAAAGAAGAACAAATAAACATGATGACCAGTTTGAAGCAGAACCCTATACAGTATTGCCCTCTAATTTTGATAACAAGAACAGAGGAGAAACAGCAACAGCAGTTTCTAGAGACCATCTTAAGAAATGCCCAGAACAGTTGAAGCAAAAAGAAGTCATCTCATATACACCTCAACCAACAGAGGAAAAGAAAGAGAAGGTGATACACACAGTACTTGGAAATTTCCCTGAAAGTTGGCCTCAGTAGAACGGAGCCATAATAGTACCATTGATCACTTTCCCGCAACCAGTAGAAGTCCCAGAGAGACTGGAAGAACCTGTTCAAGTCCCAGAAGGACCACCTGTTGTAGCAGAACCAGAGGAACCTGCAATTGGTGAACCTGCCTATCCTATAGTAAGACCAAGAAGTCGCAGACAGCTGCCAAGCCTACCTGTAAGACATAGGGCTACTCATGGTACAGACACTAGTGAGACACCAGCAGTAGACACTAGTACACAACCAGTTGAGACACCAGTGCTACGTAGATCAACCCGTAGTAACTTTGGTCAGCCACCACTTAGGTAAAGAGAATAAGTGTAACATGGAAAAAATGTAAATATGTGTTCATGTATGTCAAAAGCTAAGCAGTGAGACTAATGTACAGATGGGTGGAGGAACTGGATTTAACCCCAGGAATATTAAGTTAGGAAAAGCAAGTTCCTGGGGGTGAAAGGTTGAAACTAGGACTCCTAAGCAGAGACGCTCATAATAAAATGTGAATTTGTTTTGTGTGTATTGATTGCAACTAAGGAACCTGTAACCGTCAAGCTTATTGTGCCTGCAGGACTTATTGCATGAACTTTGGCACCTCTTTTGAACTTTTACTTTAAACATGGACCATTAGCCACGGGACTGGTTGTGGCAAAAACTTCTTTAACAGCCTGCGGCGGATGGACTAGCGGATGGACTGCATTTTTCCTGTTTTTTCCGTTTTATTATTTTTTGTAATTTTTGGCTTTTGAGACTTTGTACAATTGTATTGTTATTAATGTTTCAAAATTGTGTTTCTCAGTCCAGGAGTACTGAATTTAACTAGGGGGGAATGTGGCACCCTATGGTTCGGTTGCCACAGGTACACCTGGAGCAAGGAAGGATTTCCACATCAGGTAAGCTTATGTACAACACCTTTCACCCAGACCTGAAGGAGGAACTCTACTTGCCGACTTCAGGCAAGGTTCCCTATATATTCAGACACGGTTAGGAGTTAGGCAGTTCAGTATGGTGCAGTACTGAGGAAGACAATATGGTGAAAGGTGCCGCGCTAGGCCTGTGCCAGTGAGAAAGCATAACCAGCTTGAGAGACCCAAGAGTGAGGGTGGGTCAGAGGCGAGGCAAGTTAGCCAGGGGGAAAGAAGCCATACCGGTTCACCCCAGAAGAGCAACATCGACAACCCGGACACCAGAGTCCAAGACTGCATGGGTCCATTCAGCCCAGCAGTAAAGAACGAAGGCCAAGGAGACTTCAAGTCTCCTGGCGCAGCAGCACTTGAGGCACAGCCACCCAGCAGAGCCAGGGACTGCAGCAGATATAGTGGTGCCCTGCAGCAGGGCTCTCACCGTTTTCCATACAAGTGAGGGTGCAGGAGAGGGTTAGGGCCTAGCTTCAAACAGCCCAGGACTAAAGCACACACATAGCGTAAAAGGGAGGCCTCATAACTCATCGAATGTGGAGGTCCCGAGCTGCTCGAAAACCACCCGGACTGTACCCTGGACTTCACCTTGCTCATCACATCAGTAAAGGTACAGAAACAATAACCCTGTGTGTGTGTGTGTGTGTGACTGTTATTGCGGCCCCTGATCCTGCTCCCTTCATAGACTGTCCGCAACCATAACTTCCACTACTGCCCCGGGGATCCCGCTCCACCTATGGGGAGCGTAACCATCTTGCTGCTTCACCATCATCCTGGAGATCTGTCCTGCAGTGCCGGTAACATTACCAGAACCGTAGGTGGCATCACGAAACACTTTTATTTTAATTTTATTGACTCTTTTCAGTGACCACCAGAGTCACGTGACCGGGCACAGGCCCCCTGTGCCATTCCCCATGAACTACAACGCCCGGGACCGGGTACCCCACAGCCCTGGGGCAGATCACATACACAGACAAGTACAATAAACATGGGCAATACAAGGCACACACAAGTACAGAAAGAGATAGGACCTGCCTGCAAGGGCTCACAGTCTACAAGGGATGGGTGAGGATACACTAGGAGAGGCTAGAGCGAGCAAGTTGTTTGGCAGTTCAGTAGACTGAGGATCACTGCAGGTTGTAGGTTTGTCAGAAGAGGTGGATCTTCAAGTTCCTTTTGAAGGTGTCCATGGTGGGAGAGAGTCTGATGTGTTGGGGCAGAGAGTTCCAGAGTATAGTGTAAGCATCGGAAAAATCCTGTATGCGGTCATGGGAAGAAGAGATAAGAGGGGAGTAGAGAAGGAGATCTTGAGAGGATCCAAGGTTGTGTGCAGGTAAGTAATGATAGACCATGTCAGAGATGTATGGAAGAGACAGGTTGTGGATTTCTTTGTATGTCATTGTTAGGGTTTTGAACAGGAGCCTCTAGACAATAGGAAGCCAGTGAAGGGATTGGCAGAGAGGAGAGGCTGGGGAATAACGCGGATACAGGTGGATTAGTCGGGCAGCAAAGTCTAGGATAGATTGGAGTGGTTTAAGAGTGCTAGAGGGGAGGCCAGAGAATAGGAGGTTGCAATAGTCAAGGCGGGAGATGATGAGGTCATGCACCAGTGTTTTTGCAGTTTCTTGGTCAATGAATGTACTGATGTGGGAAATATTTTTGAGTATATACCAGGAAAGGGCTCAGCATGATGAACATATATAACTGGACAGGACCCAGGATGAGGAGCACATATACCTGGATGGAGCCCAGAATTGGGGACATATATATACTGTGATGTGGACATACATACTTGGAAGGGGCTCAGGATGGGGGACATTAGTTCAGAATGGGGGACATCACTACAAAATGAAGAGGGATGAGGCAAAACATATGTCTTTATATGTTTTAGAACACTAGAAGGGCCCATACATCTGAACAACATGCAGAGTGTGCTCAGGTCTTGCACCTGGGCTTATTGGGCTCTAGTTGCGGCACTGGTTTTGTCCAACCAAAGCTCATTAATGCCTGTGTAGAGTGGAGGCTAGTCAGCCAAGTTTGCTTCCTGAGAAGAACTGCTGTAGGGAAAATTGCTAATATAAAAGAAAGTCATCAGTACACACAGTGTATGTTAGATGTACCATATTTTTCGCTTTATAAGACGCACCTGATTATAAGACGCACCCCCAATTTTGGTGAAGGAAAAGAGAAAAAAATATTTTTAATGTTAAATGGGGTCCGTCTTATAATGCCAGTGTCCATCTAACAAATCACATAGCGTATATGTCCCACATAGCCCCCTCATCCTGGTACATGGTCCCTCATCCTAGAATTAGCCCCCTTAATCTGGATATGGCACCCTTATATTGGATATAGCCCCCTTGTGCTGGCACACGTCCCCCATAGCTGGCATACGTCCCCCATAGCTGACACACATCTCCCATAGCTGGCACACGTCCCCCATAGCTGGCACACGTCCCCCATAGCTGGCCCACGTCCCCCATAGCTGGCACACGTCCCCCATTGCAGGCACACGTCCCCCATTGCAGGCACACATCCTTCATTGATGGCACACGTCCCCTATTGCAGGCACACGTCAACCAATAGCTGGCACACGTCCCCCATTGCAGGCACACATCCCCCACTGCAGGCACACGTCCCCCCTTGATGGCACACGTCCCCTACTGCAGGCACACGTCCCCCCTTGATGGCACACGTCCCCTACTGCAGGCACACGTCCCCCCTTGATGGCACATGTCCCCTACTGCAGGCACACGTCCCCCTTGATGGCACATGTTCCCTACTGAATGATCCAATGTTGTCCTAAATGACTGGTAATGATAAATAGAATCCACCTGTGTGTAATCAAGTCTCCGGATAAATGCACCTGCTCTGTGATAGTCTTAAGGGGGGTTTAGACGTTGCGATATCAGCGTCCAATTTCAATGTAAAGTCACGTGGTTCGATCGTTGGACCCGATATCGTTCCTGCGTTGTATGGTGTGAACGTCCAATACGATGCAGGAACGATGTCAATGCGATATCGGGGATTGAATGCGCGTGCTATTCAATGCTCCGATATTGAATGGAGATTGGAGCCGGATCGTGCTGTGTGACATCCCAACTACGATGCGATGTTCAACGTCACCCATTCACTCCTATGTTAAATGGTCGTTCCTGGGTTGGGGGGCGTAGACATCGTACGGACGTTGGATACAGAAATCGCAACGTGTAAACGTCCGATGCAATGCGGGAGAAACGTGCACTAAATGCGCAATTCCCCGCGCCATTGAAGTGCAATATCGCAACGATATTGACCTAAAAAAAAAATGCGTGGGGCTCCGCGCAATTTCTATGTCTAGCCAGGTACAGCTAAGCAGCTGGGGGCTGGAATCCGCAGCGCAGGGATGCCCAAGCTTTCTGGGCACCCCCCGCTGCAAATTGCAGCCCGCAGCCGCCCCAGAAGATGGCGCGTTCATTGAAGTGCCATCCTCTGGCGCTGAACCCCGCTCCTCCAGCGGCCCTGGTGGCGGTGGCACGCTGGGTAATAAAGGGGTTAATACCAGCTTTGTTATACAAGCTGGTATTAAGCCCGAGATTCTTAATGTCAGGCCACGTTTGACCCAGCCACTAAGAATCTCCAATAAAGGGTTAAAAAAACACAGAGAAAAATTTTTATTTGAAATAAAAAAAAAAAGCCATTAGGGACTCCATCTTTAATTAAAAAAATCCTCTTCCGTCCGACGTAGTCCAAAACGCGATGTCCTCTCTGCTACATCCCCTGTGCATAGATATAGATGTCTATGCACAGGGAATGAGCAGACTGAGAACAATCTCAGCTCTGCTACATCATCTCTGTGAGCATGCGGGCTCTAGGACCCTGGAGCTGCACAGAGAAGACAGCTGGACTCGGCTCGCAAAGAAACAGCAGTTACTTTGCGAGTTTCCCTGCTATCACTGGCACAGTAGCCGAGTCTAATGCAAACAATGGCAATCCTAGTTTTGTCAGCGTCTCTGACAAAACTAGGATTGATATTGATTTGCATTGGACTCATGCGAGTAAACGCTGGGAAACTCGCAGAGTACCGAGTCCTGCGAGTCCCTTACTACTCGCCGAGTAACAAGTCCTAGCGAGTAGATTCGCCCATCCCTAGAAGAAAGCCATTTCTCAAAGATATCTATAAAAAGTCTCGTTTGAAGTTTTCCACAAGCCACCTGGGAGACACCAAACATGTGGAATAAGGTGCTCTGGTCAGATGAATCCAAAATCAAACTTTTTGGCCACAATGCAAAAGATATATTTGGCGTAAAAGCAACACAGCTCATCACCCTCAAAACACCATCCCCACTGTCCAACATGGTGGTGGCAGCATCATGGATTGGGCCTGCTTTTCTTCAGCAGGGACAGGGAAGATGTTTAAAATTGATGGGAAGATGGACGGAGACAAATACAGGACCATTCTGGAAGAAAACCTGTGGAGTCTGCAAAAGACCTGGGACTGGGACAGAGATTTATCTTCCAACAAGACAATGATCCCAAACATAAAGCAAAATCTACAATGGAATTGTTCAAAAATAAACATATCCAGGTGTTAGAATGGCCAAGTCACAGTCCAGACCTGAATCCAATCGAGAATCTGTGGAAAGAGCTGAAAACTGCTGTTCACAAACGCTCTCCATCCAACCTCACTGAGCTCCAGCTGTTCTGCAAGCAAGAATTTCAGTCTCTCGATGTGCAAAACTGATAGAGACAAACCCCAAGCAACTTGCCGCTGTAATCGCAGCAAAAGGTGGTGCTACAAAGTATTAACTCAAGGGGCGAATAATATTGCACGCCCCACTTTTCAGTTTTTTCTTTGTCAAAAAGTTTAATATATCCAATAAATTTCATTCCACTTCACGACTGTGTCCCACTTGTTGTTGATTTGTCACGAAAAAACTAGAATTTATATCTTTATGTTTGAAGCCTGAAATGTAGCAAAAGGTTGAAAAGTTCAAGGGGCCGAATACTTTCACAAAGCATTGTATATATCAAATGGATGGCTGGGCTCATGTGTCACTGACCTGGAGGAAGATGCCGCCAGGAATCACTATGGCGGGAAGACGTCATGGTGGTGGGAAGCTCTGGGCAATGTTCTGCTGGAATCTTTGGGTCAGCACATTCATGTGGATGTTACTTTGACACGTATCATCTCCTAGACCTAATTGATCACATGAAATTCGTAAAGGAGAACATTGGTGAAAAAAAGTTATATTCATCCCGTGAAGTCAGAGAAGATCTTTTCATCTTAGCGGCTCTATATATTCCTTTTCCTATGCGCTGCACACAGCAGAGAATATGACAGCACAGCTTCCTATAATGTATTCATACACTTTTCCATCAGTCTCTTTGTCATGCAGCCGCTACAATGTAACGCTCATGTTATTTAACATTCTACAAAATGCATTATATTTAAGGAAAAGTTCCTGGAGCCTCTGTTGGGCCTCTCCATCAGCGCGAATCTACGGATAAATCCACGGACAATCCCTGCAGACCTGCATGAATAGTGGGTTTGTGTTGTACATTCGCAGCAGCTAAAAAATAGAAACCCCCGTCTCATTTTCATTAAAATGTCATTATCTGGAGCAGGCAACCCTCGGGGATCGAGTGAGTGATTCCCTTCTCGCTGAATGCCTGTCTAAACCTTGCAAATCCATTTTTCATTGGACTTTTACATCCATATTAGGAGCATTCATCACAGCAGACTCCGAGTTTTCCATCTATTTTTTATGATTTTGATTTAATCATACAGAGTGAAGGCTTTGTATAGCTACTTGTGTTCGCTACAATGGATAGTCCGGGCGTGGCTGCTACTTAACACTCCACGGCAGAGGCGCTGAACATCTCAAAATGAATTGGTCTCAAGACAAAGCGGCTGAATGCAAATGCTCCTAGCATCCTAATAAAATGTGCAGCTTATTCCAGAATCACAGATAATAAAATGCAGAAAAAGCTTAATGTGTATGTTCAGTAGTAAATATGTTTTGTATTCTAAAAAATAGTCTCCCGAGCAGTATTTTATTTTTTACAGAATTCCAATTGATTATACTTGGTGACCACTAGGGGGAGCTTCAGAGCTCACTGCATACTGTATGTACATTGAGATCAATGATAACATTGTATACAGGATGCTCTTAACTTATGTCAACATACATACATAAATGTACATCCACCTTGGAATCTGCATGTATGGAACTGAGCACGGGCTGTGTACAAGAACAATACATGGGCCCTTTGCAGCCCAAGAGCTCCTTAAAATGCTAAGTCTTACTGACTCTGGAAGTAAAAATAGACCCTTTAGGCTAGGGACACACTTGAGCCTTGGATCCGTTAAAAGCTAATATTTTTCACTTTGAAAATTGTGAAAATGCATGTATTAACGGATCCATAGGCTCCAATGCATAAAATGCATGGTCAAAAGGCAACACTTTTGACGCTATGCGCTTTTGCATCAGCAACAAAAAACGCTGGTAGCGGCATTTTTGGGTGCTTTTGCAAAAACGCATGTATTTTTTTAAAATGGGACCCTAAGGGAAACTCATGCGTTAACGCTAGCATTTTTTTGGCAGCAAAATGCAACAGAAAAAAATGCCTAGCATTAATGCAGGCTTGCCAAAAACATCCCTCCAAGTGTGACCCTAGCCTTACTCAGTTTCGTACCTTGAAGCTCATGGGCCCTGATGTGAAACCTCCAACGGGTGCCAGGTGATGAAGGAGTGCGGGGGGGAGAATTGCATAGTCGGATACTTGGGGGCCTTTGAAAGGGGGCGCTGCAAACAAGAGGACATACCTCCAAATGAGACTTCGTTATTGATTTGTTCTTTTAACATTGCCGGCAAAGGACTCACTTTCTTAGAAGACGAATCAGCAGGAGCGAAAGGGTTGCTTTTACTTCTTCCACCCTGGAAAAAATGGAAAGTCGCTACTAATGCAATGGTTGGGATGGGAAAGGGGGAGAGGGAGGGAATGGGACAAAGGACGGGCTGTTGTAGCTCCGATACACGTTCAGAGATTTGCTTTGTATAATGATACGTATGAGAATACTGCTCCACATCTGAAACTACCACCCAGGGTACACCCTATGCCAAAACATAATGATAATTGGGACCCGGAGTCACCACTTTTGCTACAAGCTACATGTAATGATCTGACCACAGGTTGGCCACTCAACGAGAATCATGGTTAAAATATCATGGAACGTGAAGGGCCTGAGGTCAACTGAAAAGCGAGCCATGGTACTTAGACACCTCAAGAGATTGAAGGGAGACATAATCCTGCTCCAGGAAACACATTTGACCCAGCAGGACATGTTCCGCATGCATAGACTGTGGGTAGGAGGGGTCTACGAGTCAGGAGCTCTGGGGAGGCGGGCAGGAGTGATAACCTTAATACACAAGTCATTTGCACATAAAGTTTTGTCTTGTCACCACAATGACCAAGGGCGACATGTACATTTGATTTTGGAGACGTCGTGGGGGACCCTTAGTACACACAATGTGTGCGCACCTAACTCGCACAGGATAGTTTCTTCCGGGACTTACATCACATTAGACAAGGGACGCAACTCAATAATAAGGGATGACATGAATGGGGTAATGTCGGAGTCGGAGAACAGGTCGGGAAGAGGAGGGGGAGTACGGTTAGTAGACTCAAGTGCGGGTTGATACGACGCTACAGGGACGTGATGAGGGACGTGTGGAGGTTGCAACATCCGGTGGAGAGACAATTCACACACTTCTCACACCCATACGAGACCTGGTCACGCATTGACCTTTTTCTAGTGCGTGAGGATATACTTCAGAAGATAGAGGAGACTACAATATAGACATGTTAATTTCTGTTCTGGGAGACGGCCAAGGCGGTCCTTAGGGGTAAGATTATTGCCAATACCAACAAGACGAATAAAACGACAAATGCCCACTATATACGGACAAGTCAAACAGGTGGATGTACACAGACTATCTGACTCAGCCCTCCCCACGAACGAAACAAGTGTGGCTAGAGGCCAAAACAGAATATGAACGTGGGCCAAAAAGAGGGAGCTCTTTGGGAAATCCCTACGAGATGCCGAACTATACAAATATGGAGATAAGGCGGGTCGCCTATTAGCTAACTTAGCGAGGTGTAAACGAGGCAAGACACTCATAACCACACTCAAAAGACCAGACAATACGGCAACGACCAACCCCAGAGATATAAATGACATTCTAGGAGAATATTAAGCTACTTTGTACAGAGCCAGAACATCAGATAAACAGAAGGATGAGAGATGGCTACAGACAGTGACACTCCCGACAGTCACGGAGGAAGGTCTGGGCATTCTGACTGGTGAAATAACAAAGGAGGAGATAGCTAGGGTAATAGCCGACCTGAATGTACATAAAGCACCGGGCCCAGATGGCTATGTGGCTGGTTTTCATAAGATGCTGTAAGATCAGATACTACTCCACCTACAGGGACTACATAACGGATTCCTATCAGGACAAGGAATTCCAGACCACATGAACACTGCCTACATAAAGCTACTCCCTAAGGGAGACAAAGCATCAGAAGACCCGGCCAGCTTTAGACCAATCTCGCTAATAAATCAAGATCTTAAGACCATGGCTAAAATTATGGCGGACCAGCTGGCTCTTCTACTTCCAGACTTGGTAAAACGGGAGCAAGCAGGCTTTGTCAAGGGAAGGTCGGCGGTAGGAAACATACGCAGGTCTATGATGGTTTTGGAAGCGGTTAGGTTGAGGGGACAAAACAGGGGGTCTCAGCCATAGTCATTTTGGATGCAGAGAAAGCTTTTAACAGCGTCAGCTGGCCATGGTTGGAAACTGTGCTAGACATGATGGGACTGTGGGGGGCGTTTAGGAAATTCTTGCGTTCTGTCTACAAAACCCCGAGTGCCAGAGTGAGCACACAAGTCTTGCTGTCAGACGCAATATGGCTGGATAGGGGTACATGCCAAGGGTGCCCCCTGTCACCTTTGCTATTTGATTTGACGATCGAACCATTATCACGGTTGATAAATGAGGGCCAAAGCTTCCAGAGGATCCGCATAGGCAGCAAGGAAATTAAATCTAGCTTCTTTGCAGATGATGTCATACTTTACATGGCGGATGCATGTAGGGATGTCCCCAGCCTCCTATCACAGTTGGAGGCCTTCGGGGAACAATCTGGATTCCGCCTATCTAAGTGTGAGATACTCCCACTAAAAGACTTAGAAGGAGGGTGGAGAGAGACGGGAGGTACTCAAGCGAGTTTCTGTGGCATCCCTCTAGCAAATAGGACCACTAAATATCTGGGAGGATATCAAGGGAGAGATACGAGAGACATATACAGACTAAATTATGCCCCGTTAATCAACAAAACTGGACAGGTAGAGAGATGTGCCATTATCCTTGTTGGGGAGGTGTCACCTTATCAAGATGTATAGTTTCTCTAGGCTCCTCTATCCATTCAGACCATCCCCCTTTTACTTCGCCACGTCGACGTAAATAGGATAAATAGAGCTTTTACGACCTTCCTTTGGAGGGGTAAAAAACAAGAATCAGAGGACGCACACTGATGCTTACACGAGACGAAGGTGGACTAGGGTTACCTAATGTACGAAGCTATAACATAGCCTGCCTAACGAGACATATCCTAGACTGGCTGAAACACACTAGCAAACACTCAGACTATACACTTGAGTCAGAGTGGTGCACCCCATGGGACCCTGTAGCCATTTTGCACTCAACGGGGGCAACACTGGACCCTCGGGTGAAAGATGTGATCATTTTCAAACACATGAGGGGGGTTTGGAAGGCACTGCGAATCAAGCTCGGGTTATCTTGGAAGATATCCAAATATCTTAGCCCATGGCATCACCCGGACTTCAGCCAGGGCAAAGACAATGCACTCTTTAAAGTCTGGAGAGCTAAGGTCATTAAAACACTACAGGATCTAATGCAGATGGAGGAGAGGAGGTGGTTGACGGTGACAGAGACACTCAGGAGTTGGCGACTTAACCATTCTCATGCTTTACAGTTTGAACAATTGAGGCTGTATTTATTCCATCGCTTATATGACTTAAGGAAGGAATGCTTAACCCATGGACTAGACACTCTACTAGATAGATCAATACTTGTAAAGCATAGGACAACAGGAGGCTTAGGTTTGCCCAACATCACTGCGTATTATTAGGCAACACTAATTAAAACTAGCCAGAAGTGGTGGTGTACTTTGGATAAACCTTCTTGGGCAATGTTGGAGGAATTTCACAATTCCACTATTCAGGCTTGGATCCAAATCTGAAAAACTTTATGCAACTGCACCACCTACTTGGATGGATGTAGATGTCATTTCAAACCTTAACCCGGGAATAAAACTTCGACTATGGAAGAGTAGGGGAATTAACAAATTTTCAGATATATTGAACGTGAAGGGTGTTGAACCTTTCCAGGTATTACAAGATCAATTTAGACTTCCAGATTCAGAGGTGACATTTTGGAATTTAGTTGAGACAGTAATAAAAAATGAAAACTTTAATTTTAATCTGCAAAACTACATTTAATTTACTACAGTTAATTTATTTACACAACCTGGAAATAAAACTCCTTGGAAGACTAGTAATATATAGCATGTATTAAATGAGGACACCCATGTACCGTATATACTCGCGTATAAGCCGAGTTTTTCAGCCCAAAAATTGGGCTGAAAAGTACCCCCCTCGGCTTATACGCGAGTCAGTGCGGGGCTGCTGTATACAGCGGTATAAAGCAGCCCCCGCATCCCCAGTAATGCAGGGCCCCCCCTCATGCTCCGGTCACCTGTAAAGCAAGTTATACTTATCAGTGCCCGCTGCCGTCCGCGCCCGCCGCTGCCGACATGCGATCCTCCATCTTCATGCATCTTCTTCCTGCTTCTGTGCGCGTCGCAGGCAATGACGTCATTACCGGCGACGCGCACAGGAAACAGGATGAAGATGCATGAAGACGGAGGATCGGGATGTCGGCAGATGCGGGCGCGGACGGCAGTGGGCACTGATAAGTATAATTTGCTTTACAGGTGACCGGAGCATGAGGGGGGGCCCTGCATTACTGGGGCTGCCTATATACTACCACTGGGGCTGCTGTATATAGGGGCCCTGCATTACTGGGGCTGCAATACCACTGGGGCTGCTGTATATAGGGGCCCTGCATTACTGGGGCTGCAATACCACTGGGGCTGCTGTATATAGGGGCTGCAATACCACTGGGGCTGCAATACCACTGGGGCTGCTGTATATAGGGGCCCTGCATTACTGGGGCTGCAATACCACTGGGGCTGCTGTATATAGGGCTGCAATACCACTGGGGCTGCTGTATATACCACTGGGGGCTGCTGTATATAGGGGCTGCTGTATACACCACTGGGGCTGCAATACCACTGGGGCTGCTGTATATAGGGGCTGCAATACCACTGGGGCTGCTGTATATACCACTGGGGCCTGCTGTATATCATACTGCTGGGGCCTGTATACCACTGCTGGGGGCTGTATACCTGTGCTGGGGTCCACCCTCGGCTTATACGCGAGTCAATAGATTTTCCCAGGTTTTGAGGGCAAAAGTAGGGGGGTCGGCTTATACACGGGTCGGCTTATACACGAGTATATACGGTAACTAAACTAACATACTTGTTGACATGGCAGAAGGACTTAAACCTCACAGACGAAATGGATGAAAACAATTTTCATAAAACTATAACGACTATTTATAAGAGCATCTCTGGTGTTTCCCTGATTGAAGCACAGTACAAGACATTAACAAGGTGGCATGTCTTGCCGCTGAAACTTCACATGATAGATCCGTGTAACTCTGACAAATGTTGGAGAAACTGTGGTTCTGTAGGGAACATTCTCCATATCTTTTGGTCTTGTCCGCAGCTTAAAATATACTGGGATGCAGTTCAAGACCTTATCAATAAGGTGACCAACTTAAACATTACTCTAACCCCTGAACTTGCATTACTTTTATTGAATATAGGAGATATTCCCATGAGGAACAGATCACTAGTAGCACATATTTTATTGACTGCGAAAAACTCAATTGCTTCTTATTGAAAACAGACATACGTACCCAATATCTATGACCATAGAAAAGATAACTACCGTATATACTCGTGTATAAGCCGACCCCCCTACTTTTGCCCCAAAAATCTGGAAAAACCTATTGACTCGTGTATAAGCTGAGGGTGGACCCCAGCACAGGTATACAGCCCTCAACAGTGTGGTATACAGCAGCCCCAGAGGTATATACAGCAGCCCCAGTGGTAGTATACAGCAGCCCCAGTGATAGTATCCAGCAGCCCCAGAGGTATATACAGCCCCAGTGGTAGTATACAGCAGCCCCAGAGGTATATACAGCCCCAGTGGTAGTATACAGCAGCCCCAGAGGTATATACAGCCCCAGTGGTAGTATACAGCAGCCCCAGAGGTATATACAGCCCCAGTGTAGTATACAGCAGCCCCAGAGGTATATACAGCCCCAGTGGTAGTATACAGCAGCCCCACAGGTATATACAGCCCCAGTGGTAGTATACAGCAGCCCCACAGGTATATACAGCCCCAGTGGTAGTATACAGCAGCCCCACAGGTATATAGAGCCCCAGTGGTAGTATACAGCAGCCCCACAGGTAAATACAGCCCCAGTGGTAGTATACAGCAGCCCCACAGGTATATAGAGCCCCAGTGGTAGTATACAGCAGCCCCACAGGTAAATACAGCCCCAGTGGTAGTATGCAGCAGCCCCACAGGTATATGAGCCCCAGTGGTAATATACAGCAGCCCCACAGGTAAATACAGCCCCAGTGGTAGTATACAGCAGCCCCACAGGTATATAGAGCCCCAGTGGTAGTATACAGCAGCCCCACAGGTATATACAGCCCCAGTAGTAGTATACAGCAGCCCCACAGGTAAATACAGCCCCAGTGGTAGTATACAGCAGCCCCACAGGTATATAGAGCCCCAGTGGTAGTATACAGCAGCCCCACAGGTAAATACAGCCCCAGTGGTAGTATACAGCAGCCCCACAGGTATATAGAGCCCCAGTGGTAGTATACAGCAGCCCCACAGGTAAATACAGCCCCAGTGGTAGTATACAGCAGCCCCACAGGTATATAGAGCCCCAGTGGTAGTATACAGCAGCCCCACAGGTATATACTGCCCCAGTGGTAGTATACAGCAGCCCCACAAGTATATAGAGCCCCAGTGGTAGTATACAGCAGCTTCACAGGTAAATACAGCCCCAGTGGTAGTATACAGCAGCCCCACAGGTATATACAGCCCCAGTGGTAGTATACAGCAGCCCCACAGGTAAATATAGCCCCAGTGGTAGTATACAGCAGCCCCACAGGTAAATATAGCCCCAGTGGTAGTATACAGCAGCCCCACATATATATATGCCCCAGAGGTATATACAGGCCCCCCCATCTATATACAGGCCCCCCGCCGCAATCCTGTAAAGGAATAGATTAGTATACTTATGCATCCGCTGCAGCTGTCCCGGCGCCATCACGATTCAGCATCTTCCGACTTTCAGCGTCTCGCGTCTTCTTCCGGTTTCCTCCTCGGTCGCACAGGAAATGACGTCATTGCCTGCGACCATCGGAAGGAGACGCGAGTCGGAAGATGCTGAATCGCGATGGCGGTGGGGCAGCTGCAGCGGATGGATAAGTATACTAACGTATTCCTTTACAGGATTGCAGCGGGGGGCTGTATATAGATGGGGCACTGTATACCTGTATACATTGTATACAGGTATACAGTGACTCGCGTATAAGCCGAGGGGGGACTTTTCAGCCCAATTTTTGGGCTGAAAAACTCGGCTTATACGCGAGTATATACGGTACTCATAATACTTTGGAAATTTGCTTTGCACTCAGAAACAATACACAAGACAAATATAGTATAAAGTGGTCAGACTGGCTAAGGAACTTTACTCCAGTTGATTCCTAACCCATTGGAATATACAACATTTATCCTCAGGCCAGAGATATTAAGAAAAATAATACTAAATCTCTTGGGCATAGATTGTAATGGTGTTTAGACATTCAGTTACTATAACTTATCATTCTGAAGGAAGATGATAGAAAATCTCATGTCATTTTTGTTATTTGTTTTGTTTTATTTATTGCTCATTTCAGTACTATATCTTACAAGTAAGATTGTCAACTCATATAACACTATAATAGACTTTTATTATAATGAATTTGTATGATTGGACAAATCAACTGTAACGTCTATAATTTGTAACCTGTGATTTTCTTTTCCTTCAAAAATTCAAGTTCCCTGGGGGCCGCACAGGATTCTCAAAAGATGGGAGGTTAGACTACAGGATGAGGAGATCGAGGGGAAGATCCTGATGGGTTGGCACGAGGTTCGTAAGAACATCATAAACGAAAGGTGGAGGGACACCTATTTCAGAGTCATGCATGGGGAAATTTTGGGGTTCAATATACCACCCAACAATACCCATCCAGACAGAAAACAGTCATGTCCAAAATGTGGAGACAAGGGAGTTGACATGTTCAAAGGGATATGGAAATGCAGGGTTATCCTTCAATACTGGAAGATAGTGAGGAGCTGGACATAACACATACTACAGCATCATGTCCCACTAAGCTGCCTATTACGGATATTCCATAACCTGATGGACCTGGGTCTAGACACGGCACAGAAAAAATTACTACACACCACCATGGTGCTACACAAAAGTCTGATACTACGACACTGGTTGACAGCAGCGGCACCGACGCTATTGGAACTATTGACTGATCTGAAGGGGGCAATGCTGGTTGAGAAGGTGAAAGCAAAAGGGTACAGGACACCAGAACAACTAAATTCTTTGCGACATGGAAACCCTTCATAATAGATCAACTTTCTGGAGGTGACATCCACTGATTAGTATATCCCTTCCGTAACACGACATGGTATAACTCAGAAGACTTACATGGCACGCTTGGCCCACTGAAGGTCTTGGGCACTATGAGAAACACTCATAACGTTTAACCGGTGTTGCGGTGGTGGTCGCTGGGTAGGGTGGTGGAGCTAGATATTAAGAAGTGGAATGGTTATCAGCATTTCTATAGGGTCAGAGTAGAGGGGTGGGCAGGGATTGGATGAAGGGGTCCTCTTCCTTTCAATTTTTCTTTTTTTTTAGTATTCCCTTTCATTTTCCTCTTTTTTCCTTTCTTTCTTTTTTCCATTTCCTTCTTTTTTCTCTCTTTCTCTTTTTTTGGGGGTGGTAAAAGGCTCACTATGCTAAGCTCACATACTTACTAAATACAGACAATGACACGTGTATCACCACATGGAATACAGACAGACCTGAGGTGCACATCCTCAGGAATGGACAATTTAGACTTTACAGGCTTTACACGTGGGGAATATTATGTTATGCAACTATATTTTTGTGAAGCTTAATAAAAAAGAATTAAAAAAAAAAAAACAATAACTCCCAGCCATACGCTGGTGGGGACATTTTTAGAGTGTGTGCACTGCCCCTGTAAGAGACAAAGAGCGCTCATGTGTGTTCCCTAAGAATGTTACCAGGTCACCCGTGTGACATGTGCAGACCCAGGGAACAGAGCAGGAGAGAGACATTGGGGAGATACAGATGGCTAGCTGCAGTTGTGAGTACGTTGGCATCCCTGCCGAGAGCAGGACGTAGGACAGTGCAGGAACACCGGCATTACACAGTGCAATTTTCTTCCCACAGACAGTGGGTCAACAAAAATACACAAACTTCTAAAGAGCCCCATGGAGTACCTGGAGTAAGGTTTCTGGAGAGAACCTTTATGGAACATTTTGTGACTTTTCTTTAAAGGATTTGTGACTTTTGGTTCCAAAAAGTTGCAGAAACTGAAGAGCATTCGTGATTCATGAAGTGCGTGCACCACTCTGAAAAATTGGGGTAAAAAGCATCAGCAACTACCACAAGACAAAAAAAAGAAAATTGGCTTCAATGAATCGTGAATGATGAATCGAGCTCTATGTGTTAAAGAAATCTCATGGTTATTTTCCTATAGGAACGAAAAAAAATGTGAAATTAATTGTTCAAAAATATTTTTTTTTTAAAGAGGAAAAATAAAAAAAAATAAATAAAAAAAAAATGAAATAGAAAAAAAATAGTACACATAATTGATAGGGGAAACATTCTCAAATAGGTGGGCTCTTGGTAATAAGAACCGGAATCGGCACACAATATTTCCATTTCCTTATCCACATCTACTGTAGATAGAAGTAAATCTTTAGTGCGTTTTATTGGATAATCTTGGGCAATATTAGATGCTCACAATTATAATTGCTATCCAAGTTAACTAATTTTAATCAATGTTGCCTCCGGCTACATGCCGATTCTTATGGCCGGGTCTCTGTTGTAATGAACTCCATAACTCACAAAGCAACCTGGCGGCCGGAGTCGGCAGAAGTCATCTCTCCCAAGACCCACTTAGAATATATAGAAAAGATCTAGATCTAAAGAGATAAATACGGATTTCACCGCGGCCATATTTCCTTATTAATATGCTAATGAATTGTGTCTAATATATTTGCTTCTCGGCTTCCGAGCGGTTCCCGGAGTTATTAATTAATTAGACAGTCATTGGATTTCATGCGTGTTCCCGTTAGCCGGTTTGGTAGGAAGTTTATTCATGTTTATTTACATAAAAGTCCGTCTGCTCATGGTAAAGGCAGATTATTTTTTTCACAACACATATCTCATGGGGTCTGCTTGTGAAATGTTGGCCGCCTCATTAATGAGTGTATGTTCATTAAGATACATGTTGAAATGCAATTAATGTGCGGTTGCTCTGGGTTTTTTGTTCCCTCTTAACTAATCCACCGTTTCCATCAGTAACTCATTAGTCCTGTCTGCCGAAACAGTTTGCAAATTGTAGAAGAAAACTGTAAACAGCTCATTTAGGGGCCATCACGGACCGTTCCACAAATGCGTCTCTGAAGCTGGAGTCGGCAAGATGCTTTAATATTCAGAGGATGGTAATAAAAGGTAATGGAATATGAAGCCATCGAGGGTGGGAACTGAAGTGCGTTGATACCTTTGTAAGAGTCCATTGTTCTCAGAAGCACAGGTCCTATTTGTGTGCTGCCGAAACCAATGACATTTTGTGCATCCCAGAAGATTAATTCCCTGTAAATGAATGTTTTGCTTGTTTGACAGTTGATCTGCAGTCTGTTTATACTAAAAGATTATCATGAAAACCTCGGAACTCATGTTTAAAGCAATCATGCAGTATAAACTGGCCTTATGGACTAAGTATCCGTTAGGGGTTACTGTGTAGGGGGCTTTGGCACCGCCATCCCCGCCCTGGAAGGGCCTTTATGGTTAATTGCATGCAAATGTAAATTGTAAGTGTTGTGTGTTATGTTTATGTAGTATGACCATCTTGTGGTCAGTGTACAGATGACTGCTTCCCTGGCATCTTCAGGCAAGCTATGATTAATGGGAGTTAGTTTTGTATACCCCTTAAGGGTGGAGCATAGTGAACAAAATGGGCCTGCCATTTAGGATTAGTTGGGATAGTCATCATGGTGAAAAGTGAAACGGATAACTTAGGCTGCATCTGTGGGAGGCATAGCAAGAAGGAGGTTCCCAGGAATACTTTGGCTGAAGCCTCTGGGCCAAACCCAGGCCCCGAACACGAAGTGGCACAAGATTAGAGGAACTCGGCTGCGTCAGCCAAATGTACTACGTCCATTTAGGTTTGTGTCCTTGGGAAATGGCCCAGGTACAGTCTGCCTTCTTCTGGCTTAACTTAAAGATTCCCCCTTGTACCAAAGTCTCCTGGACTCCTGTGTTGTTTTCAGAGAGTGCTGTTGTATCGACTATTCCAATAGCACTCGTGCTAAATCCCTCTTGGTGGTACCAAGTAGACTGTTTAGACTATTTGATTCCCCCTCCAAGCAATTATCCGACACGGCATTAACCACCCAGTCCGACTCCTTTCTCATTTATGGAGGAGATTCGGTTTGCAGATAACATGGCCCTGGAGTGGTTGCATGGGCCTAAGGCCAATTACTTCTACGACCAGTGTACCCAAGACAAGGTGATGGCATTGTTAATGGATAGGGGTTTTGGCCTCCTAGTGGAACAAGGTACTGGGCATTGGTGCTACATCGAATGGTACCCCCTGATGCGTGACCATCTTCCCAAAAGACTGTGCACCATCTTTATCAGGGAGGAAGTCTCCTTCATGAAGGTGATGGACAGCAAAGGGTGGTTTGTGGTTGGCATAAAGCAGGGTGCCATCGCCAATGAATTTGAAAAGTGGCAGGAGGAGGCCACCCGGAGAGAATGTGGCATTGGCACTTCATACTCGAGGAGTAACACAGGGGCTATCACGCAAGTTTGACCTGTGCTGCACCTGCTGAAGTGACCACTCCTCACACACTCTGTCTCACGATACCAGCGAAATGTTTACGTTGTGTCTCGTGCAATATCGCACCTCTCACGAGACAGGTAATGTTGCGAGTGCTGACACCACTGAGGTTATCTCAGGTCACACGTTGAGATTCCCTGCTGCGTGATACCTGCTGTGTAACCTGAAACAAACTCAGGGAAGTCATGAGGAAGTCTGAGTTTCATGATCAGGCCCAGAAGCATGGCGAGTGTGACAGTGGTGCTGAAGCCTAATAAGTAATTGTGTAGGAACATAATGTCTGTGCCAAAACAGTAGCACTCCACTGTAAAATGGTTGGAGCTGGGTTTGGCAAGTTTTGGGCCTTCGAAGACATTTTCTAGGCCCTTGATTTTGCCTCACACTGATTTGAATGAGGTTTGCTGGTTTGGCAAACTGTGTCAAACAAGTCGGCAAACATACGCCGTTTGGCGAACCGAATCCGAACTTTATAAGGTTCACTCATCTATAGTCACGTACACTGTAAGTCAAATAGGTGGGAAATGCATAAATGAACAACATACAAAGAAACAATTTGCGCAGCATTTTTCATGTGATACTTATTAAAAGGGTTTGGGAGACCACAACTCACATTATCCATCTGGACTGGAGCACCAAATACCTTGTCCAGGTCCTGATAAAAGTGTATGTAATTTTTCCATACTTATGCCACTTATCCCCTGCTCCAAGGAACTGTGCACACTGCACAGTGACATCTGCAGCACGGCAAGCTGGTGGAGTAGTTTTATATTATATTATATAGAGTGTCCTCCCTTATTATTCATTAGTCATGTACACTGAAAGTCAAACGGTAAAGGTTGGGAGATGCATAAATGGACAACACACAAAGAAAAAGTTTGTGTTGCACTTCACAAGCGACACTATTTGTTTTAGGGTTTGGAGGCCCCAACTCGCATTATACACCTAGAGCACTAAAATATATTGTCCAGGCCCTGGTGACAAATGTTTAGGTCATTTTAACCAACTTGTGATGTCTCAGCAGTCCATCTAACCAAACACAGGAATGACGTCACTGTTGATTACCTAGCTGAAAACCTGTGATGTCATACCCTCTTCATTTAACAAAATCCAACTAGTGATGTAACTGTAGGTCATCTGACTTAAGCCCTATGATGCCGCAATATCTTACCTTACTTAAAACCTATTTGTCATGTCACTGCAGCTTGACCCACAATAAATTATCCGATTTTAACAGTTATGTCTCAGCATCTTATCTGACCAAAAAACCTACTGCAGACATATATGCCAACTATCCCAAATTTCTAGGACTGCCGCGATTCTTCAGAAACAGTCCTGGCAAATTTGCAGTATCTCTGCCATGACAGAGCAAGAACATGCCCTGTGTGTGGCACATAAAAAGGGAAAATACATGGAAAGAGTAAAAGGCTTGACAATAGAGGGAATAAGGGTGACCCTTACACACTCTCCTGAAACTGAACCCTAAACTGCCTACCATCCCTTGATGGGTCCTTCCCCTCGTGCGCTATCATGTACCTAAGCCCTGGCTAGTGAATAGGTCAGCAAGACACCAGTCTTACTACTACAGGGTGAGTCATCCATATGGATACACCTAAATAAAATGGGAATGGTTGGTGATATCAACTTCCCGTTTGTGGCACATTAGTATATGGGAGGGGGAAAACTTTTCCAGATGGGTGGTGACCATGGTGGCCATTTTGAAGACTGCTATTTTGGATCCAACAGTATTTTTTTAATGGGAAGAAGGTCATGTGACACATCAAACGTATTGAGAATTTCATAAGAAAAACAATGGTGTGCTTGGTTTTAATGTAACTTTATTCTTTCATGAGTTATTTACAAGTTTATGATCACTTATAAAATGTGTTCAAAGTGCTGCTGCCCATTGTGTTGGATTGTTAATGCAACCCTCTTCTCCCACTCTTGACACACTGATAGCAACACAGCAGAAGAAATGCTAGCACAGGCTTCCAGAATCCATTGTGTCAGGTGCTGCACATCTCGTATCTTCACAGCATAGACAATTGCCCGAGTGGGCAATTTACCGTATATACTCGCGTATAAGCCGAGTTTTTCAGCCCAAAAATTGGGCTGAAAAGTACCCCCCTCGGTTTATACGCGAGTCAGTGGCGGCTTGCGTATACAGCAGCCCCAGCAGCCTCAGTAATCCAGGGCCCCCCCCCCCGCGCTCCGGAAACCTGTAAAGTAAAATCTTTATACTTATCACTGTCCCCTGCCTGCGACGAACAGGAAGCCGGAAGAAGACGGACGGAAGAAGCCGGGGATCGTGATGTCGGCAGCGGCGGGGCCAGTGATAAGTATAAAGATTTTACTTTACAGGTTTCCAGAGCGCGAGGGGGGGGGCCTGGATTACTGAGGCTGCTGGGGCTGCTGTATACTACCACTGGGGCTGCTGGGGCTGCTGTATACTACCACTGGGGCTGCTGTATACTACCACTGGGGCTGCTGGGGCTGCTGTATACTACCACTGGGGCTGCTGTATACTACCACTGGGGCTGCTGTATACTACCACTGCGGCTGCTGGGGCTGCTGTATACTACCACTGGGGCTGCTGGGGCTGCTGTATACTACCACTGGGGCTGCTGTATACTACCACTGGGGCTGCTGTATACTACCACTGGGGCGGCTGGGGCTGCTGTATTCTACCACTGGGGCTGCTGGGGCTGCTGTATACTACCACTGGGGCTGCTGTATACTACCACTGGGGCTGCTGGGGCTGCTGTATACTACCACTGGGGCTGCTGGGGCTACTGTATACTACCACTGGGGAAGCCTGTATACCACTGGGGGGGGCCTGTATACCACACTGCTGGGGGCTGTATACCTGTGCTGGGGTCCACCCTCGGCTTATACACGAGTCAATAGGTTTTCCCAGATTTTGGGGGCAAAAGTAGGGAGGTCGGCTTATACACGGGTCGGCTTATACACGAGTATATACGCTATATGGAAACACCTAAATAAAATGGAAATGAATAGTGATATCAACTCTAAATAACTCATGAAAGAATAAAGTTACATTAAAACCAAGCACACCATTGTTTTTCGTATGAAATTCTCAATACGTTTGATGTGTCACATGACCATCTTCCCAATGATTTGATAGGTACCAGTCGCCCAACAGAATCCGTGGCTGCTAGATTGGGGCACTGCATGCGGAGGCGCTGACAGAAAAGGCAAAGAAGTAGCGCTGAGAGTGACCAGAGAACGGAGAGGCACACGAAGGGGCCCTAGGCGAGCTATCCCGATTCCTTATGGACAGACCAGACTGGACTTGGTAGAGAAAAGCAGAAAAAGGGGGATAATCCACAGCACCTTGTGGAAAGGGAATCCACTGGGTTCCTCACATTTGGGCGCACGCCCTAGGCCAGGGAGATCCACCCAGCACCAACAACTTCCATATATAAGAAAGAACAGCGCCTCACAAGCTGGTAGCTTATATCTTCAGAACTTTATTCCATCCACCACAGCACGTGCTGTGGTGGATGGAATAAAGTTCTGAAGATATAAGCTACCAGCTTGTGAGGCGCTGTTCTTTCTTATATATGGAA
Organism: Allobates femoralis; assembly: GCA_033576535.1. NCBI lineage: Eukaryota > Metazoa > Chordata > Amphibia > Anura > Aromobatidae > Allobates > Allobates femoralis. The sequence goes on along the minus strand of JARQOC010000011.1, from coordinate 197,203,613 downwards.
GTTGGTAGAGAAAAGCGTCCGGTGGCCAATTGTAACTGAAGTGAGTAAATCGGGTACAGAATTCCAACGATGTGCGAGACTGTTCCATTTCCCCGCCTGCGGAGCTGCCGACTGCCTTAGTACACAAGACACGAAGGGCCAGCGTAATCATGGCCTTATACACTCCTTCAACTAAACATATTTACCCAGGGGTACCGCTCCACCTATGGGGAGCGACCACATCAGGCTGCCACACCAACAGCCCCGGAGGTCTGACCCACTGCGTCGGTCCATACTGACCGAAAACCATAGGAGGAGTCACAAACATTTCCCTTATAAACTTTATTCCCATCCAACATACCACAGGACCTGATCCCTAGCCAGACAAAACACTGACTCTCCCGGGGTTACAGAAGCCGGATCTCGACCCCTGTGACTCCCACCGACGCGTATTCCAAGAACCCCACGGCCCTGGTAGTGGGCGAGTCAATACCAATAAAGTGCCTCAGTGCAAGGCAGCAAGGAATGAATCCCCAAGGACCCCTGACACACATTTTCACACGCTCTAATCCTGTTTTTTTTTTTCAATAAGACAACACTGGAGAGAAAAAGACAAAAGGGCATAAAACAACAAAGGAACTTCATACTTCCACGGGACAACTTCTCCTTGGAGGTCAGCAAAGAAGAACTATAACTGGTACATGGTTGAGTAATGAATGAGCTTAAATAATGAAAGGGAGTGGCAGCAAGGATCAGCTGCTAAGATGAGAGCTATATGAAATCTCAGCAGGATCAAAATGGAAATCTTTAACTCTTCAACATCCAAGTGAAAATAAATCTGCTCTATACATGTTTATCGCTGAGTGGAATCCTAAGAGGACCTGCGATCTACTAATAGCCGAGACCTTATAAGCCTAGATACTGAAAAATGTTCAGTCAGACGTGATACACTCATGACAGTCTCTGGATAATGGGGAGGTTTACAAAAAACGCTCCCCTAAATGAGTATTTTTGGGCATAAAGGCTGGGGGGTGTAATTTTGTGCAGGACCAATGGTTGGTCTACAACAAGGTGGGGAACTTTTTCTGCAAAGGGCCATTTGGAAATTTCTACCATTCTTCGGGGGCCGCACAAGATTATCAACTTCAAAATTCCCCTGCTATATTTGGTTAAAAATTCAACTCACCCCTACTACGGGGCAAGGGCTGATTCTCTTTAGCTGGCTGTGATGTTAGATATATTTATCATGTTGCTCTCAACAGCTTTTACAGGTTTGCTAGGTCCATAGACATCACAAGAGAGGTGGGGGCATATACATCACTGAGGAGGTTGAGGCTGGAATGTAGAGACCAGTAAAGAGTTGGATTTAAAAGGGAGGCAATCGGCAAAACGCAACTCTGCCAGCCTGAGCACTGCAGTCCCCAGGAATCTGCCTGGCGGACGCAATAATGATCACCGAGAACCGCATGCGGCCCATGGGCCTGAGGTTCCCCACCCCTGGTCTACAATTGCCAGCACTAGCATTGATAGCTATGTAAAGGGCAGAACACCAACAAATATATTCTTCTTAATTTCCCAATACTAATTTGTTGACAAAGGAGTGCTAGCCATAGAACAAACAGTAAACTGGTCATTAAACAAGTACAAAAGGGCAGGCCGTCAGCAAAACTGGTCTGCCAACCTGAGCACTGTAGACCCCAGGAATCTGCCCGGGGCAAATGGTCATTGACGGCTGCATACAGGGCCTGAAATTCCCCACTCCTGGTCTACAATTGCCAGCACTAACATTGATAGCTATATAAAGGGCAGAACGCCAACAAATATATTCTTCTTAATTTGCCAATGCTAATTTGGTGACAAAGCTAGCCATAGAACAAACAGTAAATGGGCCATTAAACAAGTACTAATTGACTCATATATAGTATATAGTGAATCAATGCTCGTTTATGGGAATTGGACACGGGAGTGATGAGTTAGAACCCCCTTGTTTCCCCGCTTTATATAGGACAACTCTACATTTTTTAAGTAGTAATTCCTAAAATAACACTATGTTAAAGAAATGTTATCTATACAACTTTCCATTATGTGAATCCATAGAATATGTAGCGCTGTATACCGTTACAAAACGGTACCCTTGAAATGTAAAATGAACCAGGCTATGCTGAAATGCCGTAAAAGAGGAGCACGTCCCTGTAAAATACATTTTCCATTCTCTCAACTGAAAAGGCTTTATGCCTCACGTTTCCCACACTAGTTTGGCTCTGACAAATAATTTAGACGAGGACAGGAAAGGTTTGTTTCCTTTCTCTCAGTTGAAAGAGTTATGTTTCTTTGCTGTTGGATTCAGTGTATAGAAAACTTTCCGCGGTGCTTTGTCATATAGATCCTGAGCCTGGCACCGCTACATTCATTTTTGCATTCAATGCCGCGAGCAGGTCTGACTATGACAATGCAATAAAGAATATTTACCTGATTAGCTTACGACGGAGCCCAGCATTGATCCGGCCATTGTTCTGACAAACATAAATTCTGCTATGTACCGGAATAAATTAAATGTCCCGTCTTGGAAAAATATTATTTGTCGCATCTCAAAAAACAATTGCCAATATACATTTAACTCACTATTAATTTAATTCATATTAACTGATCAGTTTTAATAAAACGGAAGACCATTCAATAGCATAATTACCAACATTGGTAGAATTAGGAAATTTAGGTCCTGCCCTAGACCAAGACATAAAACAACCTTAGGATGGCGCCAAATTATCTGACATTGCCCATTTTTATCTAAATAATATCTCTTTTGACATGAATTTGCTGGTATTGCAACCAAAAAATCTGAACAGTCCCAGGAAATCCCAAAATGTTTGCAGATATACCAATATGATGTCCTAGTGGTATAGAGTTCAAACTTTCATACCTCCTAAAATATTTGAAGGTTGTGAAAAGAGGGGAGACCACTTCAGAAGCTCAAAATCCCCCATAGGGTTTCCCTAATCCCTCAATGATCAGCTGGAAACTAAAGAACAAGTGTTAAATTTTCTCATAGTGCCTCCACAGGTTAATTAAAGCATTGCACCATACTCAATCAGGGTGCTGTCCATGTAATGAGTGGACTTGGAAGGTCCTCCAAAGCAATTGACTTCCTTTGAAACGGCTCTTCACCTTGGGTAACAGATGAAAATCCTTATCAACGGTGAGCAAAGACTTGGCATGCTATTTAAAAAAGGCAGCACAAATAAAGCAGCTTTCTTAATTGCTTCATTGGGGGACAGAGGAAGACCTTGGGTGTATGCTTGCTGCCACCAGGAGGCTGACACTATGCAAAAAACACTAAAAGTAACTCCTCCCCAGCAGTATACACCCACTACTGGCACAAACATAACTCAGTTTTAGCTTAGTGTCATAGGAGGCAGACACGAGTCTCTTTGAGCCCATATCTACCAAAATTTTTTTTTTGTTAGTTAGTTACATTTTTCTTTTCTTTCTTTCTTTCTATAAAGATTCATCAGGGAATACGGAGTGACTTGGCCAATTCGTCACCCCAAAAGAGATCGCAAGTCCAGTGTACACTGGTTGCATTGTTAACTCTCCCTCTCTGGTCCAGGGCCTGCCCTGCACAAATGCGTGGCTTGGAGAACCCCGAGTTTGGACGTAGGTATCTGCCCTGGCCCATCTGCTTCCCTACGCACTCACCCACCAGAGACGGTCGGTAGAGTAATCAGATGCCCGGATCCCTGAGGAGACGTTTTCTGTACCTACGTTTGGAACTTTGCACCTTACAGGACAAGGTAGGGATCTGCATCCTGGTGGCAGCAAGCTGACATTCCCTCGACCCTTCGTCCGTGGCCCGGGTCTCCTCCCGCCCCATACCAGCTCACCTCCTGATAGCACAACAGTTTCCCCCTCTGGTCTCCCATTGGGTGCCATTTAGGTGCCACAGGCTGCAATCGGTCTGAGCACCTTGGCTGCATGCAGGCTAAAGCTGCTCTGGGCACAGATCCCACAGCTGCAGCAGGGGTTGCCTGCTTTTTATTAGGCTCAAGGAAGTTGTGGGTGTGGGGGATGTGGCAAAGGTGGCTCCAGACCTTTTTCAGGGCTTGTACGCCCCTTTGTGCTACTTTGCAGGTCGGCACTGCTCATTATCAGAGGCTCCGCACCGCGGGCCTCCTGCTCCTGGCCGCTGCCTGATATTTACTTCCAGGCTCCACTGCAGCCTCTGGGATTCATCCACCTGCCCATGGACCACCCCCAAACCAATCAGGAGCACCCGCAGGCAGGCTTTTCCTGATGGCAGCCACCCCCGGTGTCCCCAGGCTCCGCCTACACTCCGCCCCCAGGCCAATAGTAGGCTAGAAGGGTCCGGTTTATGCCGACATCGGCCATGCCCCTGGCACCTCAGGATGGCTTTTCCTTGCCTATTAAGCCCTGCTCCTCTCCTAGACCAATGGGAGTCGAGCGCGGGCACCATTCATGCTTTTTTCAGCCCCGCCCACCATCCCCCAGCATGAGCCCAAGTTTTTAGGCCTCACTGCTCTTTCCACAGCTCTCAGTCCCCTGCAAACAGGGTGCTGATGCTGCCTCTGTGCTCTCCCACTGCACCTTGCATAGATTCATCACGGGGAACATCACTTCCGGTTAGCGTTATAGAAATGAAGTTGCAACATCGTAGGATCAACGGTGTTTATTCCCTCTTCGTGTGGTCTTACATGGTGCGGATGGGAGGACGGGGGATTCTCAAAGGCGATGGCCGTTTCACACCGCAAGTGGCGCTTCAACAGGCATATAGTCCACCATATGCCTGTTGACTATATGCCTGTTGAAGCGCCACCCCACAAAGAGTGAATAAACACCGCTGATTGTGTGTTGCAACTTCTTTTCTATAACGCTAAACACAATAGCTGTATATACAATAGAGAATACAGAATAGAGACAGCTGCTACCTGTATACACAATAGAGATGGCTGCGGACCGTATACACAATGGAGACTGCTGCTGGCTATACATACAATAGAGAATACACAATAGAAACTGCTGCTGGCCATACACAATAGAGAATACACAATAGAGACTACTGCTGGCCGTGCGCAATAGAGAATACACGATAGAGACTACTGCTGGCCGTACGCAATAGAGATGGCTGCCAGCCATATAGACAACATCCCAACAGCTTCCCTCCATTCCGACAGCCTCCCTCCATCCTGATAGTCTCCTTCCTTCCTTCCTCCATCCACAGCCTCCCTGTCTCCCCCACAGTCTCCCTGTCTCCCCCACAGCCTCCCTGTCTCCCCACAGCCTCCCTGTCTCGCCACAGCCCCCCTGTCTCCCCCACAGCCCCCCTGTCTCCCCCACAGCCTCCCTGTCTCCCCCACAGTCTCTCCACAGTCTCCCTTTCTCCCCCTCAGCCCCCCTGTCTCCCCCACAGCCTCCCTGTCTCCCCCACAACCTCCCTGTCTCCTCCACAACCTCCCTGTCTCCCCACAGCCTCCCTGTCTCCCCCACAGCCTCCCTGTCTCCCCCACAGCCTCCAGCATAACTTACCATTGGGGGAGCTGTGGATGCGGAGCAGGGGTGCGGAGCCCGGAGGGCACATCTGCAGGACGCTGCCTGCGAGGAGTAGCTGCGGGCCTGCGGCAGCTAGTGGTGGGCGCCGCCATGTTCTTTGTGGCCGGCGCCAACTAACAGTACAGCCGGTCGGTGGAAGCTGAGACTTCAACAAAATGGCCGCGGCTAATTGGAGACCGCGGCCATTGTGTAGAGGTCTCAACCTCTATTGACCGGCTGTACAGTTAGTGGGCGCCAGCCACAAAGAACATGGCGGCGCCCACCGCTCCCTGCCGCAGCTTCTCCCCGCAACTCCAGGGTCGGGCGGCGGTGACCGGACTCCGGTCAGGCGGGAATGCGCCCTGCACAAGATGGCGCCCTAGGCGATCGCCTAGTTTCGCCTAGCTGTTGTCCCGGCCCTGACCTGGACCATAAAGAAACAAGACAGAAGAGGAATAAATACCTTCGAAATGTGTTGCTGAAGAAGAATTTTATCAACACCATGGATGGCAAGAAGAACAAAGAGATCAATTTTGGAAAAAATCAAGACAGATATGTCACTTGAAGCAAGCCTCACCAAGCTATGACTTACCTACTTTGGACACATCATATGACATTTGTAATTGACGCACCCCAGGGCCATGGTCCTCGGATCCCAGGCGTAGCTTTAAGGGACTGTCACTGGAGGCTGCTGCCCGGATCCATGGCCCTGGTGGTCACGAAAAAGGGGTTTAGTAAAAATAGAATAATGAAAGTTTTTTTAATGTGACGCCATCAACAGTATCTGGTGATGGCACCGGCACCACCAGCAGACCTCCGGGGACGATAGGTAGGCAGCCGAATGGTGTCACTCCCTACAAGCGGAGCGAAGTCCCCAGGGCAGTGAGGTGAAGAAATGGTTTCACACTGGGAGAGGCGCAGTCTTCTCCTTAAGACTGGAACACAGGTGACCAACTTAGTAGAAATTAGACACAGGAAACCTTCTTGCTCTGTACGAGTATTTACTGGCAACTTGTCAAGGCAGTTCTCATCGGTACACAGTCACACAGTCACAGGTAGTTGGACGGGTAGTCACCAAAGGATGCCAAGTCTCTCTATGGCCCTCTACGATGTTCCTTCTGGTAACAACTTCTGTCCTTTTCACTCACTGCGCTCTCCTTACTATCCGTGCGCGGCCCTGCATGGAGCCCTCTTCCTACAAGGCCCGTTGGGTATATAGAGGTTACCTTTCTCTCTCTAAGGGGCTGAATCCAGTTTGGAGCTCCTGGTGGGGACGTCCGTGTCGGACCAGGTCAGGGCTATATGAAAAAACAGAAAAAGAAAAGTTGCGCCAAACTGTGTAATTAAAAATAAAGGGTGGGTGACTAGGTCCCCTGCTCACCTGGTCCTGTTGTGCCGACCGCACAACAGGTTGAAGAGCCGTAGATGGAGCCCCTGGTGCTCGCGCTGGCAGGGAGCTCGATATAGTGCACGTGAGCCGCCGGTGTCCGGTGCACGTGACTGCTGTGGGAGGGTGTCAGGGTGCGTCTGCGAGGTCCTGGGAGCCGAGCTGCAGCGTATCACGCTTCCCGAAGGGAAGAAGTGTGTAGCCAGAAACAAGGAGGTGATATTGTGTCAGCGCTCAGGCAGGGACCAGGACACTGCTGTGGCAAAGTTTTACCTTTAGGATTTATTAGGTCTAAATGGGAATCCAGCATCCACAACGCGTTTCAACACAACGCAATCTTGATAAAGACGCCTGTTGCGTTGAAACGCGTTGTGGATGCTGGATTCCCATTTAGACCTAATAAATCCTAAAGGTAAAACTTTGCCACAGCAGTGTCCTGGTCCCTGCCTGAGCGCTGACACAATATCACCTCCTTGTTTAGGGCTATATGAAAGGCCTGCAACCCACCGGGTTTGGCGGCTCAAAGCTAAACTTTCCTGGACATCATGGACTGGGTTCCCTTCGGACAGGTTATCACATCGGTCCGGCACCAGACTTGCTCAAGCCAGAGATCCCCCTTCTATCTGGGTTGCCTTCCTTTTTCAGGCACCCTCCACCACAATCCTCACAAGGACCTCCTTCTCCTCCTTCCCTCACGCTACTCTTCTCACGTTCTGACTGTCACTCCTGCTTCTTTCACTACACCTAAGCTCCTCCCACCGGGACTGGTTCTCTAGCAACGGGTTAACCAAAAGGTTCCCTAACCTAAGTGTATGAATGCAGGGATGAGGCCGCAGATTAATATTATCATCCTCTGGTGACCGGGATACCGCACACGCTAGTCTGGGTGTAGTACCTCTTCTGTGGCGCACTGACCAGACAGGCGCCACACAATCACCAGAGAAGGAGATCATGGTTGGAAGAATAGAGGGAACAAGGTGAAAAGGAAGACCAGCGACCCCATGGCTTGATACTAAGAAGATAACGGCGGATAAGACCCTGGTGGTCCTATCTAGGCATAGAGAAGACCCTGGTGGACCTATCTAGGCTTATAGATGATCCTGGTGGACCTAACTGGAATTGGAGAAGACCCTGGTGGACCAATCTAGGCTTTGAGATGACCCTGGTAAACCTATCTAGGCATGGGGAAGACCCAGGTGGACCAATCTAGGTTGTACAAGATCGATCTTCCTATAGAGTATTTATTCATCAAGTCACCATGGCTCGAGATTGAGCTAAAGGCCAGTAATCAATAATAATAGCAACACTTACCAAAACCAGGCCACAATACTAATATAGTGCACTGCACAGCAGGCCTCCATGATAAAAGGTGGAGTCAGCGCGAGTGCAAAATACTGATGGCCAGGTATTGGCAACTGTGGTTTTTTGTGAGACCGTAATCTGTGATTTTTCTTATATGCTACAATAAGATTCTAAGGGACTAAAAATAAAGTAAAAGCATATTTAAAGATGTTATTAAAAATATTAAAAAAAAATAAAATTCAAATCACCTCATTTTCCCTGGTAAAAAGTAAAGAAATTTAAAAAATTAAGTATCGCCACATCTGTTAAAGTCGGGGGGAGAGAAATATAAAACTAATTAACCCATACAGTAAATGACACAATGGAGAAAAAAAATGTCACATTAGAATTCTGGGTTTTTATGGTCAACACATCAAACCTGAATGAATGCAATGAAAAGGAATAAAAACACTGTATGTTACCAAATAGATGTCAATAAATTGTTCCGCTCGGCACACAAACAACAAGCACCACTGATGGAAAAATACAAAAGTTACGGTTCTCAGAAAATGGCGACAAAGTCTTCTTTTTTATTTCTTAATTTTTTTTTTGATTACTTAAAGAAAAGTTACCTATGCAGGTGTGGTATTGTAATTGTACTGGTCTTTTAAATTATGTTTAGGTCATTTTTAATATATAAAAAATGACATTAAAACAAAACCCAAAAAACAATGGCAAATAGAGTTTGTTCACTTCAGCTTTATGTTGCAAATTTGGCCTCAGACAGCAGCAAACCTAATATTGGCCTTAAGGGAACCTTTACTAATTTGATACTTTTAGTCCAATAAGTCCTCAAAAACTTAGTCTCTTGAAAAGGACAGAGCTGTGGGAGGTTGCAGCACCAGGCACAGGCACAAAAAATATATAAGACACTGTGCCTGGCAAGAGATGCACCACTTGGAGCACCACAGACCCTTTAAGAAGATTATTCACAGGGATCTCCATTAGTCTGACATTAAGGGGGTGGTGCTTTTTTTTCTGGCTCCGGATCTCGGTACCAAAAGTATCAGAGTCATAAATCCAAAGGACGGTCTTATACGTTGCGCTAACTGTATATGGACAATGACCACACAGGATCTGTATGTAATGCTGCTTTATCTTAACGCGTTTCAGAGCAATCCTCGCTCCTTCATCAGGAATGCAACCGTTTGACACCCGTATGATATGCGAATGTCATGCATATTACATGCTTTTATAATATGGTCAATCCCATGCTATTAAGTTAGAATAGATAGAGAGATAGATAGAAAATCAGATAGATAGATAGATAGATAGATAGATAGATAGATAGATAGATAGATAGATAGATAGATAGATAGATAGATAGATACGGGTGCAGGCCTACCTCTACAGCTTTCCACTTGTCAGGTACATACCAAAAAACAAAAGGATAGACAGCATTCCGGTTTTTTAGTTGAATAAAAGACATTTATTGGTCTATGTGCAGACAGGCAACGTTTCAATCCTATTGCATCTTTATCAAGCAATCACAGAGACTCATGGTGGGTTTACACGTCCCAATATCGGCCCGATATCGGAGCCAACGACGCGGGAGCGCGCTTTTTGAGCGCGCTTTTCCCGCCATCGCATCACCGGTTTAGACAGCCCGATATCGGGATACAACGTCCCGACGATGTGTACGCCCCCCAACCCAGGAACGACCAGTTAACATGGGAGTGAATGGGTGACGTGGGCGTACACATCGTAGTTGGGCTGTCACATGGGACGATGCGGCTACAATGGTCATCCGATATCGGGCGGTTGAATAGCACGCTCATTCAACCCCGATATCGTTTTGGCATCGTTCCAGCATCGCATTGTACGTTCAAACCGTACAACGCGCGAACGATATCGGGTCCAACTCCCGAACCACGTGACTTTTGGTCGGAGTTGGGTCGGAGTTGGACGCCGATATCGTGACGTGTAAACCCACCATCACACTCTGTGAGAGCGTCTGCAATTTGCTGTTGCAATCAGACAGCATTTCTTCAATCTGGATGGTGATTGTGCTTGGTTGCCATATACATTAGTATATGGCAACTAACCTGCCATCATAGTGTGTTAAATAAATAAGTAATTTAAAAAAAAACACATGGGGATTTGTAGTATTTTTCAGTCTAGTTTAGTGAAAGTGGACAGCTGTGAGCTGCCACCCTCAGCAGCCTAATTTTTCCTTGGCCGGCAAAAAAAATGTGTGGGCTCCGCCCTTCCTTTAATTGCCAGCCAAGGTAAAACTAGGCAGCTGAGGGTTGGTATTCTCAGCGGGGTGAGAGTCCATTGTTTTAGGACCCCCACGCTAAAGAATAGCAGGCTGTAGCCGCCACTGAAAATGGTGCAATCATTGTAGCGCTATTTCCAGGTGCTTTACCAGGCTTTTCCAGTGGCCCTGGTGGCAGATGCATGCTAAGTAATAAGGGATTAATACCAGTTTTGTATTGCCAGCTGGTATTAAGCCCTGAGATTCTTAATGTCAGGCCAAGTTAGACCCGGCCATTAAGAATCTCAAATAAATGGTTAAAAAAGACACAGCACAGAGACAAGATATTTTATTCAAAATAAAAACACAGAGACACTTAGTGACTCCATCTTTATTAACTCCTCCCCACCCTCATACCCCTCCATGATCCTCATCTTCTCTCTGCTTGGCACACACAGCTCTGCTACATCAGAGACCGCGGGGATGAGCAAAGCACATCTTCTCCCCATAGTCTCTGATCACTGAATGAGGCAGGTACCAGGCGCAAAAATAATGTATGGTGCTGTGCATGGCAATGGACACACCAGTTGGAGCAGCACCGCCCATTCAATCAGCTGACTGGAAGAGACAACACTAATCCGACTAAAACTGGCTTTTAAGTCTTTGAAAATGTAATCAGTTGAATAGCACTTCTAGAGATTTGCCTTAAAAGGCACAGGCACAAGAATAATTCATGCTGCTGTGCCTGGCAATGGACACACCACTTGGAGCATCACAGCCCATTCAATCAGCTGACTGGCAGAGACCACCACTAATCTGCCAAAAACAACCAATAAGTCTTTGAAAATGTATTCACTTGAACAGAAATGAGTTGTAGAGTTGCAGTAACATTCACAGGTACAAAAATAATATATGGTGCTATGCATGGCAAGGGATACACCACTTGGAGCACCATTCAATCAGTTGATCAATCAGTACCACCAATGCACTATTATAGGTTATTACTTCTTTGAAAATATATTTACTTGCATAGGACTTAGTTGTGGAGTTTCATTGCCAGGCACAAAAATAATTTATGGTACTATGCCCGGCAATGGGCAGACCACTTGGAGCACCACAGCCCAATCAATCAGCTGATTGACAACTGCCACCACCAATCAAACTAAAAAAAAACAGTAAGTCTTACATAAAATGTATTTACTTGAATAGCACTAAGTTGTAGAGTTGCAGTACCAGGCACAAAAATAATGTAGGATATTGTGCCTGGCAATGGACACACCACTTGGAGCACCACAACCCATCCAATCAGCTGATCAGCATGGATCACCACCAATTTGGCTAAAACTGGCCAATAGGTGTTTGAAAATGTATTCACTTGAATAGAACGGAGGTGTAGTTTGCTGTACCAAGGAGAGGCATGACTCACCGTGGCCGGCTGACTCCGGTTGATACAGGCGATTCTTCTCCTTCCTTGTCACGGGTGGACCGCGCCTGCCGGTAGTGGGGCCCGGTGTAGTGCAGATCAAAATTGAAGACGTCTTACGGGAACAGATTAAAGGGGTTTTAATTTGTTTTCTTCGTGACGCCACCTATGAGTAGATTCGGTAAGGGCTACCGACGCTGCGGAACCCCCGGGGGATGGACAGCAGCAAGATGTTACGCTCCCCACAGGCTGAGCGGTGATCCCCGGGGGCTGGAGCTGCTCAAGATGTTGTGCGGCAGCTGCGGTTACCTTAGTGTGCGGACGGATAGTTCATAAGGAGACACGGACACAGATAGTCTCTGCAACGGGTCTTTACTGTAACCAGCAGGCAGTACATGGCTTACAGTGGTTGAGTAGTAGACCGGGTGGACTCAGCAGTGATAGTGTTCCTCAGAGATCCGCAGTGTTCCTCCATTCTACCTACTTAGTTTCTCTTCTTGTGCCAGCGTCGCCCAGGAATACCAGATCGGGTACGGGGAGGCTGCTTCAATGCCCTATCCATGATGTACGTTCTGGATGCTTTGGGGAGCTTTGGGTCCCTCAGTGGGTACACCGCTGGTTAGACGACTGGAAACTGGCTGGTGGTGGGGTGCTCCTATAAAGCTGCTCCTCCACGGGGCTGGTTCGCGTGACAGAGGTGAACTGCTGCCAGCTTCGGTACCAGTGAACCGGCTGTAAGTTGTGGGCACGGGAGTCTTTTGGGAACCCGTGTAGATATGCCCAATCCCGGTGGTTAAGGCCTCAGGTGCTGACACCCGACCGGTGACAGCCCAGGGGCCCGCACGGAGTGCGGAGCCCCCGCTCCTCTCCAAGTTCTAGTCTGCTCTTGTCAGGTTCTAGATTCTCCTACGAACTGTGTTCTGACTGTCTAGATTATTGTGTGTTCTACTACACTACCCTAACACTCCACCCACCAGGACCTAGGATTGGTCCCCTGTTCTAGGTGTTGTATGTTGGGTTGGATCTCAGAGTTAACTATTGCACTGCTTTGTCAGAGAATATTGCGGCTGCAATACTCCCTTGTGACGCACTCGTTGCGGGGCGCCACAGGCACAAAAATAATGTATGGTACTATGCCTGGCAATGGAAACACCACTTGGAGCACCACAGCCCATTAAATCAGATGATTGGCAGGGACCACCACTAATCTAACATTACTATGCCACTAAGTCCCTGAAGATGTATTTCATTTGGCATTTCCTAGTGATGTAGTGTACGAAATGGTAAAATGGTCTTGGATTAACCCCTATGTATTTGGCGGTATTGGGTTCCCGCTGCTTTTGTGACTGCTATAACCGGCAAAGTATGTATCGCCTAAATTTAGAAAGGATATATACTAGAGGATTTGCATTGGTTTAGGACCTGTATATGGACATGATTGATGAAACTATTTGGATTACAATAATAGAGAACTTTATAACAGCTATAAAACAAGCGCACAGGCGCTCTTACATTTAACGGTGCTGTATTACAGGAGAACGTCTGCTATCATTACTCACAAAATCCTGTGCGTTCACATTTACTGTAATTTGTTTCTCCCAATTTCAGATATCGCTTCCTATCAGGCATCAAAGCAGCACGTCAACAGATCTGGAGAAATAACCCGACTTCCCCTCGCTGATAGAGTTTGTGATACGGCAAGTTTTTGCCAGGTAATATACAGAGGACACTGAACCGCTTCTACTTCTGACTCTGTCCTGTCACATGTCACCGCGACAGTGAGTGACAGGAGCGGAGAGACGAGAGATCTTTAAGGAGAAGACACCAGGGACACAAACTGCGACCATATTTCAAGTGCTATATCTCCACTGTCCTCTTCTTATAAATTGGTTTGTCGTGCTCAGATGATTACACTGCTTCTGTCTGACCCAGAGGAGAAAAATGCATCTTTTATCTACCTTCTAGCAGATAGGGAGTCGGGAATAATACAGAGAGAGGAGACAGAAGAGAAGAACCCAGAGGAAAAGAAGGAAGAGCGGCTCTAAGGCAGAAAGAATGGAAGGAAGAGGGGTGAAGGAGATCCCGAGACATGATAGGGGGGAAGCTATGAAATGAGAGAGGAGAAATTAAGTAGGTTTCTATATCACGCAAGCAGTACGGCAAAATGACAAGAAAGAAGAGCACAACATCCATCACTGAATCTGCCCAAAGTTTGATGTACAGTATGGAGCAGTGCGAGTCGGTTATTGCAGGATGGCTGTAAATCTACTGCTAGATTTTGCAGAATGAACGCAACCGTAATGGCAAATCGTGCAGCCACGAGGGAACTAAAGGAAAAATTCAGCTTTGCTACATTAATAAATAATGCACAAGAGGGTGAATCCACACAGCTGTGCAAATGTCTGTTGGAGAGTGTGAAAGCTTCAGGCTTATGCTGTGGAGGTATTTTGTGGGACAAACAGTAGCAGGGTTATACTGTGGAGGTATTTTGTGGGACAGACAGTAGCAGGGTTATACTGTGGAGGTATTTTGCAGGACAGAAAGCAGCAGGATTATACTGTGGAGGTATTTTGTGGGACAGATAGCAGCAGGGTTATACTGTGGAGGTATTTTGTGGGACAGACAGCAGCAGGGTTACATTGTGGAGGTATATTGTGGGACAGACAGCAGCAGGGTTATACTGTGGAGGTATATTGTGGGACAGACAGCAGCAGGGTTACATTGTGGAGGTATATTGTGGGACAGACAGCAGCAGGGTTACATTGTGGAGGTATATTGTGGGACAGACAGCAGCAGGGTTACATTGTGGAGGTATATTGTGGGTCAGACAGCAGCAGGGTTACACTGTGGAGGAATTTTGTGGGACAGACAGCAGCAGGGTTATACTGTGGAGGTATTTTGAGGGATAGACAGCAGCAGGGTTATACTGTGGAGGTATTTTGTGGGACAGATAGCAGCAGGGTTATACTGTGGAGGAATTTTGTGGGTCAGACAGCGGCAGGGTTACATTGTGGAGGTATATTGTGGGACAGACAGCAGCAGGGTTACATTGTGGAGGTATATTGGTGGGACAGATAGCAGCAGGGTTATACTGTGGAGGTAATTTGTAGGACAGACAGCAGCAGGGTTATACTGTGGAGGAATTTTGTGGGTCAGACAGCGGCAGGGTTACATTGTGGAGGTATATTGTGGGACAGACAGTAGCAGGGTTAGGCTGTGGTCACACATAGAAATCCGTTTTTGGAAGTGATTTTCATCACCAATCCGTTTTTTTCTGGGTGCTTTTTGAGCCTCCTGCACTCCTGTCCGTTTTTGGACTTAGTCATTTTTTCATTAAAAACGCATGTGCGTTAACGCAATTGCCTATATGTGCCATGCGTTAACGCATGCGTTTCCCATAGGGCCCCATGTTAAAAAAACGCATGAAAACGCATGCGTTTTTTAACTGATGCCAAAAACGTTGCATGCAACGTTTTTGACTCAAAAACGGACAGGGCAATGTTTTGAGCTCCAGAGAAAAACGGACAGGGTGTTTATTACATCCAATCCGTTTTTCTGTCAGTTTTTGGACTTAGAAAAAAAAAATGAGAAAACTGAAGCCAAAAACGGACTGAGGGCTTATGTGGAACCCCAGCCTTATACTGTGAAGGTATTTTGTGGGACAGATAGCAGCAGGGTTATACTGTGGAGGAATTTTATGGGACAGATAGCAGCAGGGTTATACTGTGGAGGAATTTTGTGGGTCAGGCCATGTTCACACACAATTTGCGTTTCTTTTAGCACTCCTAAAACCACTTGCGTTTTTTTAAGAGTGCCAAAAAATGTGCCTTGTGTGTGTGAAAGCTTTCAAAACGTTTTTGCACTTAGTCATTTTTTCACCAAACACCCAAATAACAAAAAACGCATGGCATAAAAATTTGTGGTTTTGTTGAAGGAATTTATTTTCCGCTTTCCTGCTGACCAAGGGGGGGGGGGTGCTATCATAAAAAATTTTTTTTGTATTTTCTTTATTATCTTTATTATCATGAACCATTTACAAAAACGCTACCGTTACGCAGGTGTCTGCATGTGCCCTGCGTTTCCGTCTGTTTTTCCCAGCGTTCCCATAGGGGCCCATGTTAAAAAACGCATGCGTTTTTGGGAAACACCTCCTGCGTTTTTTTCTAGACCCAAAAATGCTGCATGCAGCGTTTTTTTGTGCTATGGGAAAAAAACGCAAGTGGCCCTGAAAAAACGCATGCACACTCACATGTACCCTGCGTTGACGCACCTGCGTTTTTTAACACCCCAAAAAACGCAGAGATGGGCAAAAAAACGCATTGTGTGAAAATGGCCTCAGACAGCAGCAGGGTTACATTGTGAGTATATTGTGGGACAGATAGCAGCCAGGGTTATACTGTGGATGGTAATTTGTAGGACAGACAGCAGCAGGGTTATACTGTGGAGGTATTTTGCAGACAGACAGCAGCAGGATTATACTGTAAGATATTTTGTGGACAGACAGTAGCAGGGTTATACTGTGGAGGAATTTTGCAGGACAGACAGCAGCAGTTTATACTGTGGAGATATTTTGAGGGACAGACAGCAGCAGGGTTATACTGAGGAGGTATTTTGTAGGACAGACAGCAGCAGGGTTATACTGTGAAGATATTTTGTAGGACAGACAGCAGCAGGGTTACATTGTGGAGGTATTTTGTAGGGCAGACAGCAGCAGGGTTACATTGTGAGGCATTTTGTAGGACAGACAGCAGCTGGTTTATACTGTGGAGGTATTTTGTGTTACAGACAGCAGCAGGGTTATACTGTGGAGGTATTTTCCTGGGACAGACAGCAGCAGGGTTATACTGTGGAGGTATTTTCCTGGGACACACAGCAGCAGGGTTACTGTGGAGGTATTTTCCTGGGACAGACAGCAGCAGGGTATACTGTGGAGGTATTTCCTGGGACACACAGCAGCAGGGTATACTGTGGAGGTATTTTCCTGGGACAGACAGCAGCAGGGTATACTGTGAGGTATTTTCCTGGGACACACAGCAGCAGGGTATACTGTGGAGGTAATTTTCCTGGGACAGAACAGCAGCAGGGTATACTGTGGAGTATTTTCCTGGGACACACAGCAGCAGGGTATACTGTGGAGGTATTTTCCTGGGACAGACAGCAGCAGGTATACTGTGGAGGTATTTTCCTGGGACACACAGCAGCAGGGTATACTGTGGAGGTATTTTCCTGGGACAACAGCAGCAGGGTTATACTGTGGAAATATTTTCTGGGACAGACAGCAGCAGGGTATACTGTGGAGGTATTTTCCTGGGACAGACAGCAGCAGGTTATACTGTGGAGGTATTTTCCTGGGACACACAGCAGCAGGGTATACTGTGGAGGTATTTTGTAGGATACACAGCAGCAGCGTTATACTGTGGAGATACATTGTGGGACAGACAGCAGCAGAGTTGTCACAAAAATTGGACAAACAATATTTTTTATGGAAACATTGGAAAACCATAATAAATTATTATGATAATGAGTGATACATGTCTGCAGCCAATAATTTTAATATAAATACATCAGCTTAACTATAAAATGATGATAATTACAGTCAAAATAATCTTCAGCTTCAAGAAAATCATGAATGCCTTAAAAAAAAATTAAACATAGGGCAAAAAATGCCCTAAGTTTATGGCCTTGTTCACAAATATCAGCTTTTTTAACCTTCTCTGCGTTTTTTGGGCAGTTAAAAGAAACGCAGGTGCGTTAACGCAGGGTGCATTTGAGTGTACATGCGTTTTTCAGCTCCACTTGCGTTTTTTTCCCCCCAGTCCAAAAAACGCTGGAAAAAAATGCGGGGGTTGCTCCCAAAAACGCATGCTTTTTTTAACATGGGGCCCTATGGGAAACGCATGCGTTAACGCAGGACACATATAGGCACCTGCGTTAACACTAGCATTTTAAAAGGCTCATTGAGGCACCCTGCGTTAACGCTAGCGTTTTTGCCTGCGCTTTTGGGGAAAAAATGACAAAGTCCAAAAAGGATTATAATCCTTTCAGACACACAAGGACATTTTTGGCACTCTTAAAAAAACGCATTTGGATTTTGGAGTGCTAAAAAAAACGCAAATGTGTGAACATGGCCTATGTACTGTCCTGGAATTTCTGGATCGTTTGCAACCTTGAACAGCAATGGTGCAGTGTTGGCTGTTGTGTTTTATGGGAATGCAGGTTCTCACTGGCTCTATTACGTGAGTTCCCCCTTCTATCCTGTAATCCTTCATTTTGATATGAAAGAATAAAGGGCTTTCTATATGGACCATGTAAATCAGTTTATTCCCAAACGATATATTGGTGCTGATGATCCATCTGACAGATAAATATCTAAGGATCCAGCAGAGCTTGGTGAATAGACTGTGTGACGCAGTGGCTTGCTGCATTGCAAATGTTAGAAACAGAACATTGATAGGCATTTTCAATCATTCACCCTGGTGAGTGAATCACCTCTCAGGGGTATTTGCACAATCTCCAACTTAAAGTATAAAAATCTGGAGAAAAACATGGAGTAAATTGCAGTAAAAAAACAGATTTTTATTTAGATTTTTAAAATGCGTGATAAAAAAGTGGATACAAATAGTCTGAGATGCAACTCACCCCTATGGTAAAACCATGATTATAGACAAGGCTACATTCTATGATATAGTTTAAATGTGGATCAATACAGTTTTTTATGCATTGCAAATATGTATGCTGGGACTTGTTATTGCACAGGTTCAGGTAATGAATTATAAGTGATGGTTTGCAAGTTAGCAGAAGCACATGGTGTGTCTGGCAAAACTGAAACCTTCCACCGGTGTGTCTCATGTGGAACATTTGGGATATAGTCCAAGTTTCTGTTTGGACACATGCTCCTCTAGATTTGCAGCAGCCATGTTGCCAGAATCAAATGGTGGAGAAACCATGTGTGTGCAGAACCTGTGAGGGCTCTCTCTCGGTGTTTCGAGCAACCATTGTCCTGGAATGGACCTGCTATGGAAGCGTGGAAATGGCCAGTGTCCTGGAAGATATTCAACGAGGAGATCACAGGCATAATCAGGAATCTACAGTCCTGCTGAGGATCTGGAACTGACAGGTGTTGGTGATCCCAGAGAAGGCAGTTCCCTGAATGAAGCACTGGCAGGAGTCAATGAATGGAGCTGGGAATAGCACCTGTAAAGTACCCATGTGTCTAAAAGGGACTATGATTAAAATACCTGTCGGGCGTATCTGCCATTGGAATAGACTAAAGGTCATGAATGTTCCGTTGATGTTAATGACTGTATCATGTATGAGGTTTTTAGTGTGTAATAGACCGAATGGACTTTTTTTTCTGTAAAAACGTGCCTGTTTACTTCAGTCCTGCTATCGTTTGAGTATCCCCCAAAACGCTCAGTGTGCAAATCACTATAACTGATACAAAGAATCTTCCAGAGGCTCTCATCCCCTGTATATACGTAGGAAGCTCAATATATACAGGACTGTGTAAACGTTTTAGGCAGCTGTGGAAAAAAAATGCTACAAAATAAGAATGCTTTAAAAAACATAGAAATGTTAATAGTTTATTTTTATCAGTTAAAAAAATGCCCAGTGAATGAAGAAAAGAGAAATCTAAATCACATCAATATTTAGTGTGACCACCTTTTGCGCTCAAAACAGCATCACTTCTTCTAGGTACGTGCACAAAGTTTGTGAAGGAACTCGACAGGGAGGTTGTCCCAAACAGTGCGGAGAGATAACCACAGATCTGCTCATTACTGTCAGCAACAAGAGAGATCCAGCTACATCCATTTACTGTTTGGAAACGTCTGTCCAGAAGTGGTCTTGATAGGAAAATAGTGTTCAAAATCCATACCATTGGTGTGGAAACAAGTCCAAGTGACTCTTTGCAAAGGAAAGCTTAAAAACTAGGGTACAGAAAACTGTTGGCAGGTAAAATGATGAGTAAAATAGTTTGGTGTATAGCTCTAAATTTGTTCTATAGCAGAACAATGACCCCAAATATACAGCCAAAGTCATTAAGAACCAATTTCATCTTATAGAAGAACAAGGAGTCCTGGAGGTGAAGAAATGGTCCCGCAGAGCCCTGATCTCAATTTCATCAAGCCTGACTGATATTACACAAAGAGACAAAAGGATATGCACAAGCTTCATACACTGAAGACCTGGGGTTAGTTCTCCAAGATGTTTGGAACAATCTTCTTGCGGAGCTTATTAAAAACTGTGTGCAAGTGACTGGGAAGAACTGATGAATTAGTACAGTTTAAAAAAAACAAAAGGACTTATTCAATAAGACTTGCATTGTGTACGCAAGTCTTTGGCTGGGATCAGATGGCCATTTAACTCTAACGAAGATCGCATGCACTGGCCGCGGCGTTTCTGATCTGAGTGTTACAGCTTCATGTGTTTCTATGCAGCTCTCACACTCAGGTCAAGAGGAGCTTCTGTCCAGTCCGGGTATTTTGATACAATCATCATCCGTATCGTATGGTCATCTGACCCTGGCCTTAAAGAAAGACTCAGTGTCGAATTCAATAAGAGGTGCACGCCACTGAATGCATTAAGCATATGAGGCGGTCGACAGGGTAAGAGGTACTCGGAAACCGGGGCTGATGGCGGCTTTGATGGGGGATCACGGCTGGTCGATCCCCGGTCCCGTGCCCTGGACCCTCAATGGCGGGGAATGGTGGGGGATAAGGGGATTGTTAATGTGACGCCACCTATGGTACCTGGTAACGGGTATACCAGCAATGCAGCCGGCCGCTGAGGTGATGGTGGGTGCAGCAGAGTGTGGTACAGCTCCCCACAGGTGGAGCTTTACCTCAGGGCAGCGTGGATGAATGAGGGGAGTAGTAGTTAAGTCTTTGTTGACACAGCAGTGAATTGCGGTGGTTAGACAGTCACACAGACACACAAGGATTGTTGTTTTGGTACCTTTTACTGATGACAGGGTAACAGGTACAGTCCAGAGTAATAACCAGGTCCCCGGTGCAACTTGGGACTTCCACCTTAGAAAGTTATGAGGCCTCCTCTGTCTTTGTGCTCTGTGGTGTGGGGTAAGTCCTGCCTGAGCCTGAACCCACCGCTTCTTCTTTTCCCTCTCGGGGCTTTGCTGCAAACTGACAATGAGGTCCTTCTGCGGGGTCCCTGTTTCTCCTAAGGCCCCTGGTCCTATGCTTGGTCAGTTTCAGCGTCTCTTACTTGTTTTTCTCAGGGGGTAAACTTCTCCTGAGTCCTCCAGGCTTTTGCTCTAGCACTAAATGATTACAGCGTCGGACTCCGGTGTCCGGGTGTACTAAAGGGCTGTAGTAACCGGTTCCCTTTTCTTAATTCCCTTCTGTCTCCACTTGCCTCCGACCCTTTCCCTAGGGTGCGCACAGCAGTCAGTGGTCCCTGGTCCTGGATCTCTCCCAGCCACCAGCTCCTCCGTCTCCTCTCTCTTCCACTCCTCACTGCAGACTGACTCTTCGGACTGACTAACTCCTCCCCTCAAGCCTGGATGTTTTAAAGGGGAACTGGCTTAAAGCAGCCAGTAGAGCTCCCCCTTCAGGTCTGGGGTGGATGGTGTGGTGTGCTGTGCTAACCAAGGTGTAACTCCCTCCTTGCATCGGTGGATCCTTTGGCAATCCCCGCAGGGGTGCCACACATATATTCTGAATGGAGTATGCCTCCATGCACTTGGCCAGAAGTGCTACTTAAGTCAAAAACGATAGCAACACTTCTGCCATGGAAAATGTCGACATTTTACATTAAGTGTATGAGATCTCGTGGCTAATCTCTGACTCTTTCCAGCTCCACTCAGGCTGGGGTCACACATAGAAATCCGCTTTTGGAAGTGATTTCCATGACCAATCCGTTTTTTTTGGGTGCTTTTTGAGCCTCCTGCACCTCTGAACATTTTTGGACTTAGTAATTTTTTTTCATTAAAAACGCAGTGCGTTAACGCAGGTGCCTATATGTGCCATGCGTTAACACATGCGTTTCCCATAGGGCCCCATGTTAAAAAAACGCATGCGTTTTTTAACTGATGCCAAAAACGTTGCTAGCAACGTTTTTGGCTCAAAAATGGACAGAGCAATGTTTTGAGGTCCCGAAAAAAACGGATAGGGTGTTTATTACATCCAATCCGTTTTTCTGTCAGTTTTTGGACTTAGAAAAAAAAATGACAAAAATGAAGCCAAAAACGGACCAAGGGCTTATGTGTGACCCTCGCCTCATTTGGGCAAAGCTGCATCAGTCGGAAAAGTCAATACATTTTTGCTCAACTCCATGTTGCACCAAAACTTTTTAACTTTTCAAAAGGTTATTTTTTTTTCAGTAATTCAATACAAAAAGTGAAACACGTATTATATAAATAGAGTGATCTATTTCAAGTGTTTATTTCTGTTAATGTTGATGATTATGGCTTACAACAAATGAAAACTCAAAGGTAATGGCCATGTTCACACACATGCGTTTTTTGACCATCTCTGCGTTTTTGGGCTGTTAAAAAAAACGCAGGTGCGTTAACGCAGGGTACATTTGAGTGTAGCTGCGTTTTTCAGCTCCATTTGCGTTTTTTACCCTAGTCCAAAAAACGCTGCATGCAGCATTTTTGGGTGCTGTAAAAAAACGCATGTGCGTTTTTCCAAAAACGCATGCGTTTTTTTAACATGGGGCCCTATGGGAAACGCATGCAAAAACGCATGGTACATTAGTACCTTTTAGTGCCATTCAAAAACGCATGCGTTTCTCATAGGGGCCCATGTTAAAAAAACGCACATGCGTTTTTTTAACATGGGGGCCCTATGGGAAACACATGCGTTTTTAAAAGGCACATTTATGCACCCTGCGTTAACGCTTGCGTTTTGCCTGCGTTTTTGGTGAAAAAATGACTAAGTCCAAAAACGTGGCAAATCCTTTCAGACACGCAAGGGACATTTTTAGCACTCTTAAAAAAACGCAAGTGCTTTTAAGAGTGCTAAAAAAAACGCAAATTGTGTGTGAACATAGCCATTATCTCAAAAAAATTAAAGTATGGAGGATGAAGGGTTAAAAAATGTGCTGTTGTATTCCACGAGACATCAAAGGGTGAATATAATATTGATTTATTAGTCAATGCATTTCAGGGCTCTCTGGCCCCTTCCTCAGGACAAATCAATGTCATATTGCCATGATTCAGGGAGCCATGAAACGTGTTGGCTAATAAGTCAATATTACATTCACTCTTTGGTGTAGATATTGATATTCACTCTTTGATATAATATTGATTTATTAGTCAACTCATTTCAGGTCTCCCTGAAATGCCCTGAAACATGGCAATATGATATTGCTTTGTCCTGAGGAAGGGGCCAGGGAGCCCTGAAACGTGTTGACTAATAAATCAATATTATATTCACCCTTTTGATGTCTGATGGAATATGGCAGCACAGTTTTTAACCCTTCATCCTCCCTACTTTACTTTTCTGAGATAATGACTTTTGGGCTTTCATTGGTTGTAAGCCATAATCATCAACATTAACAGAAATAAACACTTGAAATAGATCACTCTGTTTGTAATGACTATAGATAATATATTCCTTTCACTTTATGTATTGAATTACTGAAATAAACTAACTTTTTAGTGGTATTCTAATTCATTGAGATGCGCCAGCATTGTTTTCCACACCAGACTTTCGCACAGTGCTGTACATGTAAAGAAGAGAAGGAAAATGGGCAGCAACCCAGTGGACAAACCTAAAAATGACAATTACCTGCTATAAAACTAGAAATGTTGCCGTTCAGAGACGACTTGTGGGAGGTTTTTGCTACAAAGAGAAATGTCTTGAGACAGAACGTGTTCAGACTTGTTCAGAATACAGAAGAATAAGAGAAGAAATAGGCGTGATGATCATTGAAAAGAGTGCTCTGAATGTGAAGATTGGGGAACGTGGACGAGAAAAGATAGATATTCTTGTAAAGTCAGTGACACTGAGATGTTCAGTGCTGTTTAGTGGTTGGGGAACCAGTCTGGATGTCCTTTGTTGAGAAAGAGATGTTGCAGTGTGTGACAGGTGTAGGCCTGTGCGGTGGAGGGACTTTGTTGTGCAGATGGCGCTGTGATGGATGGTTTGTCCATGTGTTTTCTCTCTGGGCTGTGTTGTGAGATTTCTCTGTTGCTTCCTATAATCCTCCAAGATAAAAATGAAGGCCCCTTTCACATCTATGGCTGTGGTCACAGTACCATTTTTCACATGCATTTTTGGAGACCTGCGTTTTCAAAAACGCATGTAAAAAACGCACCCATAGGCCCCCATGTTAAAAAACGCATGCCCTAATAGCCAAAAAGCATGTGCGACTGTCCCATGCGTTTTTGGAGCATATCCAAAAACGCATGCGTTTTTTAATAAGGGGCCTTATGGAAAACGCATGCAAAAACGCATGTACAATTAGTGCCATTCAAAAACGCATGCGTTTCCCATAGGAGCCCATGTTAAAAAAACGAATGCGTTTGCAGAAACGCAAGCGTTTTTTTAACATGGGCTCCTATGGGAAACGCATGCGTTTTTGAATGGCACTAAAAGGTACTAATTGTACATGCGTTTTTGCATGCGTTTCCCATAGGACCCCATGTTATAAAAACGCATGCGTTTTCTACAAAAACGCATGCGTTTTTCAAAACGCTCAAAAAAATACTACAAGCACTATTTTTATGTGCAGATTCAAAAACGCAGCCAAAAATGCAGGGAGCCATCAGAGACCTTAAAAAACTCATGCTGACATGAAAAACGCATGTCAAAAAGCATGCGTTTTTAAAAGGCACTAAAAAAACTGTGACTACAGCCTATGCGTCTGCTGCGTTTTGCTTCATTTGCGTTTTCATGCGTTTTTACCGCAAAAACGCATCAAAACGCATGCGTTTTTGTCCCCATTGATTTTAGTGGCAACGCATGAAAAACGCATGCAATTTTGCCAACGCAGTTCAAAACGTGGCAAACAACGTTTTGGCCTGCGTTTGCAAAAACGCATGCGTTGTGGGTTTTTGCAAACGCACATGCGTTTTTGAATGCGTTTTTCATGCGTTGCCATTAAAATCAATGGGGACAAAAATGCATGCGTTTTGATGCGTTTTTGCGATGAAAACGCAAATGAAGCAAAACGCAGCAGACGCATTGATGTGAAAGGGGCCGAAGAAATTAATGGATGCTGCATAAGGCTGTGGTCACAGTTGCCATGCGTTTTTTTAAGTGATTTAACAAAACTCATGCTTTTTTTCATGTCAGCATGAGTTTTGTAAGGTGTGTGATGGCTCCCTGCGTTTTTGGGTGCGTTTTTGAATCTGCACCTAAAAATAGTGCTTGTAGTATTTTTTTGAGCGTTTTGAAAAACGCATGCGTTTTTGTAGAAAACGCAAGCGTTTTTATAACATGGGTTCCTATGGAAAACGCATGCAAAAAAGCATGTACAGTTAGTACCTTTTAGTGCCATTCAAAAACGCATGCGTTTCCCATAGGAGCCCATGTTAAAAAAAAAACGCATACGTTTCCGGAAACGCATGCGTTTTTTTTAACATGGGCTCCTATGGAAAACGCATGCGTTTTTGAATGGCACTAAAAGGTACTAACTGTACATGCGTTTTTGCATGCGTTTTCCATAGGAACCCATGTTATAAAAACACATGCGTTTTCTACAAAAAACGCATGCGTTTTCTACAAAAATGCATGCGTTTTTGGATATGCTCCAAAAACGCATGGGACAGTCACACATGCTTTTTGGCTATTAGGGCATGCGTTTTTTAACATGGGGGCCTATGGGTGCGTTTTTTACATGCGTTTTTGAAAACGCAGGTCTCCAAAAATGCATGTGAAAAATGGTACTGTGACCACAGCCTAAACCAGTTCATTCTCCCACCATGAACATAGTGAGGCACATGTAGTAAGGCTTTTATGCCAGTTTAACAGTGTTAGGGGCCTCTCACACTAGCGTTTCTGTCCGGATCCGGCAGATCCAGACAGAAAACCGCATTTGCCGCCTAACGGCTACACTTGCCGTTCACTTGCGGCGAGCACCATGCATTCTGTATGCGACTTGCGTGAAGTGCCGCAAGTGCGGTATTGCCGTGATCCGGCACTTGCGGCAGCGAAAAAAATGTGGTCAGCTATGCTTTTTTTGCGCGGCCACAAGTGCCGGATCGTGGCAATACCGCACTTGCCGCACCTGCCGCAAGCCCCATAGACAATGCATGGGGCCTGCCACAAGTGCGGCCTTTAGGCGGCAATTGCGGTAGATGCGGTTTTCTGTTCGGATCTGCCGGATCAGGACAGAAACACTAGTGTGAAAGGGGCCTTAAAAAGTCATACATTTTGGTATTTTTGTACACAAATTAGCAATCTTTTGCAAATTAACTCTGTTCTCTTCACTTTTCCTGAGTGAGCATAGTTAGCTATGCATGTAGGGAGGGTCTAGAGTGCTACCACCCCAACCCTGGGAATGCTGTGTTCTTGTACATATATTGATGTGTTATGGACTTGTGTGTATCTATGTTGACATGTGTCAGAATTATGTGTATATAGTTCTGTGTATTCTGCCACATTGTGACCAAGATAAAAGACTGCTCCCTGGTACCTCGAGTAAACTAGGGTTAAATTAGCTAGTACACCCCTTAAGGGTGGCATTATGGGTTTCCTCTAGAAGCAAAAGTGTTATTAGGTTAGCTAAAAACAGGATAAATAGGGAGCACACATAGGGCATTATCGTCTTAATAAATAGTCCAGTCCCCCCAATTGGTGTGACTCACCTGCGGTGGTTGTGAGAGCCACAACAAACTGAGAGAGCCTGGTAATGGTCGCTGCAGGTGCCCACTGAAGATAAATGATTTCCACCGAAGAAAAAGCTGGGCTTTGTAGTTTGCGCTGACCTCAAGAAACTTCCAGTCTATTGGACTGGAAGTTTCTTGAGGTCAGCGCGGACTACAAAGCCCAGCTTTTTCTTCGGTGGAAATCATTAGGTTAGCTAGTGAGTCTACCCACTAGGGGTGTAGTTTAAGTTACAAAACAGGTCTGTTGTTTAGTCTACAGCAGGAGAGTCCCCAGAGAAACAAGTGGAACAGGAACAGCTCAGCATTTAATTTGACCAGAGCTTCAGGGTCATCCCAGGACCAAAGCACCAAATTGGGATTGCGAAAGTAGACGTGAGTCTGAGGCTCTTCCCATGGGTGTTCGACCCTTAGCCCCTGTGGATAGCCCACACAGTGACTGTTCCCTACGATATTATTGTGGCGGACTTCTAGATAAGACTCAGGCAAACGATTCGTCAGGGTGCTTGCTACAAAGGATCATTGCTTAAAGGTGGCCCTGATTGTTCCTTTGGACGGATCTCTATTGATGGAATAGGGCTGGAGCAAAGATAGACTTTATGAATTTGAAGCAAGGTGCCATGTTGTTGAAAGGACAGCATGAGAGTGTTGAGGTACCAGAACAGCAGGAGCATTCTACATTAAATTTTGTTAAAGTAACTGTTCCAAAGAAAGTAACGTTTAAGTTGAGTACCCATGTTTCATTAGATTGTTTTAGTAAAGGATTGTGAGGCTGTGGTCACAGTTGCCATGCGTTTTTTTAAGTGATTTAACAAAACTCATGCTTTTTTTCATGTCAGCATGAGTTTTGTAAGGTGTGTGATGGCTCCCTGCGTTTTTGGCTGCGTTTTTGAATCTGCACCTAAAAATA
This sequence comes from Allobates femoralis, assembly GCA_033576535.1. NCBI lineage: Eukaryota > Metazoa > Chordata > Amphibia > Anura > Aromobatidae > Allobates > Allobates femoralis. The sequence goes on along the minus strand of JARQOC010000011.1, from coordinate 197,176,038 downwards.
GTGCTTGGCTATGTTCACACACAATTTGCGTTTTTTTTAGCACTCTTAAAAGCACTTGCGTTTTTTTAAGAGTGCTAAAAAATGTCCCTAGTGTGTCTGAAAGGATTTGCCACGTTTTTGGACTTAGTCATTTTTTCACCAAAAACGCAGGCAAAAACGCAAGCGTTAACGCAGGGTGCATAAATGTGCCTTTTAAAAACGCATGTGTTTCACATAGGACCCACATGTTAAAAAAACGCATGTGCGTTTTTCCAAAAACGCATGCGTTTTTTTAACATGGGCCCCTATGGGAAACGCATGCGTTTTTGAATGGCACTAAAAGGTACTAATGTACCATGCGTTTTTGCATGCGTTTCCCATAGGGCCCCATGTTAAAAAAAACGCATGCGTTTTTGGAAAAACGCACCTGCGTTTTTTTACAGCACCCAAAAACGCTGCATGCAGCGTTTTTTGGATTAGGGGTAAAAAACGCAAATAGAGCTGAAAAACGCAGCTACACTCAAATGTACCCTGCGTTAACGCACCTGCGGTTTTTTTAACAGCCCAAAAACGCAGAGATGGTCACAAAAACGCATGTGTGTGAACATAGCCCTTGTAGTATTTTTTTGAGCGTTTTGAAAAACGCATGCGTTTTTGTAGAAAATGCATGCGTTTTCATAATATGGGCTCCTATGGGAAACGCATGCGTTTTTGAATGGCACTAAAAGATACTAACTGTACATGCGTTTTTGCATGCGTTTTCCATAGGAACCCATGTTATAAAAACGCATGCATTTTCTACAAAAACACATGCGTTTTTGTATATGCTCCAAAAACGCATGGGACAGTCACACATGCTTTTTGGCTATTAGGGCATGCGTTTTTTAACATGGGGGCCTATGGGTGCGTTTTTTACATACGTTTTTGAAAACGCAGGTCTCCAAAAATGCATGTGAAAAATGGTACTGTGACCACAGCCTTACAAAGCATGATTGGATCGGTCTCTGCTTTGGCCCTCAACGAGGACAACTCTGAGGTTGACTGCTGCACTGGGGAGCCAGCTGGGGCACACGCTGCAAATCTAGGGAAGCTCTGCCTTGAACACAACGACCAGGATCCTGTGTCGCCAGTTCCCCCCTTCCCAACATGCACATGAGGTTTCAGCCAGATGCAAGTATTTGTGACTTTTTTTCTCGTTATATTGAACTTTTGAAAGCCCTCTTATAATAACTTTCTGGAAATGAGCTGGTCAGATGGGTCTGACTAATTTCTTATAGATGTAACAGGGCTTCTAGTCTAATTATGAGTTCCCACCATTCACAGGATCAGTGGTGGTCTCTTTAGCGGAATCACTAGTGATCAACCATATATCAACTTTCCTATGGATCAATGATAAATCTTTTGCAGGAAACAACCCTTTTATAGTTTTTGATGAAATTGGCGCAAGAATATAGTTGGAAAGTGGACGTGGACTTTAAGTAAACCCAATAAAGAACAATGCATTATAAAAAAAGAAAGAGAAGACCACACCAAACATCCTCCATGTTCATCTTTGGCTCTAATACACTGACAGTTTCTTCCTGTAACGCACAAATAAGTCTGACCTTTGGAGAATATTGGACAGTGAGAAGTGATGATTACTGGACTATGGAGTGTTTCATTTGGACTCACTGAACCCTAAATGACGTCTCCACCAAACTCTGTCTAGTCATGGCCAGCTTCTGTCAGGTTGTCAAGATGTGGTCAGGCAGATCTATATATGTTATCATTGATGATGCCCTGACCACTCCTGGTCAATACCAGACTCAGAAAAACAGTTAACCCATGGATAGGCATAACTAATTCATGAAGACTATGTGGGTTTTTTCTGTTCTAAAATGGGTTTAGTGTTCCTAGAATTCTTAGAAAATAATAGGGAACCGTCGAAAAAAAAAATGTTCTGGTATACAATAATAAACTGGCCTATTGTACAATACTTCTCTTAGGATATGATGGCTCATATTTTAATTTTTGTGAGTTAAACAGTGCCATGAGAAAGTATATCACATCCAGTTGTGAGGCAAACTTAGGTTTAATGGCTGCTTTGGTCACTGGCTTTAGGTTTTGCAGTGGCCCTTCTAGTTTGGGCATTGACTCTCCTGCTTGAACTGTGCAGGGTTGTCAAGCAGCATCACATGGCATCTGGTCTATTGGACAAGGAATCTTTTTATCACGCATTACTTTAGGATTGAGGTGAATACCTTTCTTGGCTCTAAAATTTGACCAGTATGGCTTGCCAAAGTCCTAGTTCTGATTAATAACTATTGGAAGTGAGAAAATCTATTTGTAGGACCCTAGTTCAGCCTTCATATCAATGGACTGTGAATGACGGACCTCGCCCAATACGTGCCGAAATCCCTGGCACCTCTTCTGATTTGTACACCCGGTCCGACATCATTGGCATGATACACATATAATATTGCACCAGGCGTTATAATTGGGAGAGGGATTCAGACAGGTAGGAGTTGATTTATAGGGCTCCTATACGGTAGCTATGGACTGATGTGGCCACTTAACCAGGTCTGCTAATCGGGAGAGGGATTCCAACAGGTAGGAGGTGGTTCATAGGGCTCCTATGCGGTAGCTACGGACTGATGTGGCCACTTAACCAGGTCTACTAATTGGGAGAGGGATTCCAACAGGTAGGAGGTGGTTCATAGGGCTCCTATCTGGCAGCTACAGACTGATGTTGCCACTTGAAGAGGTCTACTAATCGGAAGAGGGATTCCGAAATGTAGGAGGTGTTTCATAGGGCTCCTATCCGGCAGCTAAGAACTGAAGTGGCCACTTGACCAGGTCTACTAATCAGAACATGGATTCCGACATGTAGTAGGTGGTTCATAGAGTTCCTATCCGGCAGCTACAAACTGATGTGGTCACTTGACCAGGTCTATTAATCGGGAGAGGGATTCCGACAGGTAGGAAATGGTTTGTGAGACTCCTATCCGGTAGCTAAGGATTGATATGGCCACTCAATTCACTCACTTCTATTGGCTATGTTTCTGGCTATGCTCTATTCTGGCACTTTGAACCTATACTCTATTCTGGCACTTTGAACTGTTGCATTCTGACTGCTCTCTTGGTGACAGATCTTGGTGATATTCTAGAATATGCAACTATGACTGGCAATCCCTATATATTACATTATGTGGCAAAAATAGTAAGAGCCTTTTTCCAGAGTCACTCTCGGTGGTTTACAAATATCTGATGAGTATTGAAAGTTAGAATTAAACTCATATTTATGCCACCCATGAGGAGTGTATGGGGTAAAGATTTGTAAGTTCTTGCAGTATCTTTTCTTTTCTTGTCTTTATTCGTTGACATTTTTTGCGTCAAATTCTTCAATACAGCGCCTACGTTTCATGACTTGGCCCAAAATCAAAAACTGCTCACTATTTTTGTCTTTTGTGACTTTTCAAAAAAGTTGCATGTTTATCTAAAAACAAACCAAATTGAAAACCCCATCTGAAATCTTACTCCAGGCAGAAACTGGCGTGGGGTGTGCCAAAAAAAATGACATTTGGCAAAAAATAAAGTCAGGTTTCATGAATCTGTCTAATATATCTTTATGAACAAAGTTGTCAAAGAAAGGTCAAAAGACTTAAAAAAGAAAAAGAACTTAAAAAATGGAGCAAATTGTACACTGTGTGCAGAATTATTAGGAAAAGGTTTTATTGTAGAGGATTATCTTTATTATTTGATCAACAACTCTGTTCTCAATCTTACCCAAAAGACTCAAATATCAAAGCTTAATATTTTTGGAAGTTTCAGTGTTATTTTTTTGCGTTTTTTTTTTTTTTTTTTTTTTAGATTTGGCTATCTTAGGAGGTATATGTTTGTGCAGGTAAATATTACAGTGCAGAATTATTAGGCAACTTAATAAAAAACAAATATATTCCCGTCTCACTTGTTTATTTTCACCAGGTAAACTAATATAACTGCACAAAATTTAGAAATAAACATTTTGACATGCAAAAACAAAACCCAAAAAATTAGTGACCAATATAGTCACCTTTCTGTATGATGACACTCAACAGCCTTCTGTCCATACACTCTGTCAGTTGCTTGATCTGTTTGCGTGCAGCAGTCACCACAGCCTCCCAGACACTGTTCCCAGAGGTGTACTGTTTTCCCTCCCTGTAGATCTCACATTTTAGGAGGGACCACAGGTTCTCTATGGGGTTCAGATCAGGTGAACAAGGGGGGCCATGTCGTTATTTTTTCTTCTTTTAGACCTTTACTGGCCAGCCACGCTATGGAGTAGTTGGATGCATGTGATGGAGCATTGTCCTGCATGAAAATCATGTTTTTCTTGAACGATATCGACTTCTTCCTGTACCACTGCTTGAAGAAGTTGTCTTCCAGAAATTGGCAGTAGGTCCAGGAGTTGAGCTTCACCCCATCCTCAACCCGAAAAGGTCCCACATGTACATCTTTGATGATACCAGCCCATACCAGTACCCCACCTCCACCTTGCTGGCATCTGAGTCGGAGTGGAGCTCTCTGCCCTTTACTGATCCAGCCTCTGGCCCATCCATCTGGCCCATCAAGAGTCGCTCTCATTTCATCAGTCCATAAAACCTTTGAAAAATCAGTCTTAAGATATTTCTTGGCCCAGTCTTGACATTTTATCTTATATTTCATGTTCAAAGGTGGTGTTTTTCAGCCTTCCTTACCTTGGCCATGTCCCTGAGTATAGCACACCTTGTGCTTTTTGATACTTCAGTAACATTGCAGCTTGAAATATGGCAAAACTGGTGACAAATGGCATCTTGGCAGCTTCACGCTTGATTTTCCTCAATTCATGGGCAGTTATTTTGCGCCTTTTTTGCCCAACACGCTTCTTGTGACCCTGTTGCCTATTTGCCATGAAACGCTTGATTGTTCAGTGATCACGCATCAAAAGTTTGGCAATTTCAAGACTGCTGCATCCCTCTGCAAGACATCTCACAATTTTGGATTTTTCAGAGCCTGTCAATCTCTCTTCTGACCCATTTTGCCAAAGGAAAGGAATTTGCCTAATAATTAAGCACACCTTATATAGGGTGTTGATGTCATTAGACCTACACCTGTCCTCATTACAGAGATGCACATCACCTGATTTATTTAATTGGTAGTTGGCTCTCAAGTCTATACAGCTTGGAGGAGGACAACCTGTATAAAAAGTATCATGTGATCAAAATACTCATTTGCCTAATAATTCTGCACACAGTGTATAAGGCGCTAAATAAAGTCACTAAAAAGGAGCAATGACTCCAGAAAACTGGGGAAACAGCAATGATGAATAATGTGTCTATGGTTATTATGTGATCTATCATGAACTTAATAACTCCTTGTCCAATTAATCGTAATATTTTAATATCCCTTTAAAAGTTCTGGCTCAAGAGAATAGGTAATAATAAAACTGTAAAAAAAAGTGAAACTCCCCAGGTGTCCACCTATCTGAAAATAACATCTACTATCCAGACCAGTTTGTTTGTGATGGTTTTGCAGTTCTTCTATTACTAGCCTACAATTTTGAGTGGTCCTCTCAGAGAATTTATAGAAGTGAAATATCTTTGAGATGATTACTCAAACCTACAGAGAAAAATGGTCTCTAAAAGGGGTACCTTCTCAGAAAAACATAGCTTTGAGAAAAAAGTATGTGGACATCCGACCATTACAGTTATGTAAGCTTGATGGACATTCCATTCAAAAACCATAGATGTTATAATTAAGTTAAGGTGATTACAGTCTCAGTCTCAGAAACGGAACATCATACCAACAGTAAAATATGGTGGAGGTAGTGTGATGGTCTGGGGCTGTTTTGCTGCTTCAGGACCTGGAAGACTTGTTGTGGTAAATTGAACCATGAATTCTGCTGTCTACCAAAATATCCTGCAGGAGAATGTCCGGCCATCTGTTCATGACCTTAAGCTGAAGCGTGTTTTGGTTATCCAGCAGGACATTGATCCAAAACACTCCAGCAAGTCACCTCTGAATGGTTTAGAAAAAACGAGATTAAAATTTGTGGCCTAGTCAAAATCCTGACTTTAATGTGACTGAGATGCTGTGACATGACCTTAAAAATGTTCTGATGCCCTCCAATGTGGCTGAATTACAACAATTCTGTAAAGATGAGCAGCCAAATTTCCTCCAGAGCACTGTAAAAGACTCATTACCAGGTATCACAAATTCTTGATTGCAGTTGTTGCTGCTAAAGGAACCCAACCAATAAATAGGTTGAGGGGTCAATCACTTTTTCACACAGAGCCCTATAGGTTTGGATTTCTTTTTTCCTTATTAATAAAGCCCTTCATTTATAAACTGCATTTTATATTATCTTCGTCTAATATTTAAATTTGATTATCTGAAATAATTAGCTGTGGCAAACATGCAAAAGAATAAGAAATCAAGAAGGGGCAAACACTTTTTACACCACTGTATATGGTCAGTTAAAAGAATTATTGAAAACCATTCACAGTGAACTCTGATCTAGATGAATGGTGAGGTTAAAGAGGTTTCTTGATTAAGGAAATTCACATATGTATCTACTGCAGAGGTGTGGAAGAGAGTGTGATTCCAGCAATTTTACACTTACTAGGCTGTGTTTTGCTCCTACAAGTCAATCAGTGTTTTATCAAAAGGAAATTATCACTATATGACAACTGGCCTTGTGCCTCCTAGTCCAACCCAGCACTGATACTATACTATACATTGTACACAGAAAGCTGTGATGTGGGCGGGGTTATACACAGCTCAACAACTTAGCTATGCTAGATCTGCAGCAGAGAAAACTGTGATTGTGACATAACTATGGCATCCACTAAACTAAGTGACATATTGCTGGAATCAGGGTCATGCTGCTGTCAGATTATATAGCAAAAACCTGCAGACAAATTCCCTTTAAACTATGTTTTGTTTGAAAGTTTTTCAGAGAAAAATATTCCTGGCAGCAATCGTGCATCCAGGCCCCGACTCATAAACCCCACAGTTGGGCAGCGTGGTGCATCGTGACTCCTCTGACATGTTCCCTTTAATTTTCAAAGGAGTCTCAGCCATTTCTTAAGATCTAGATGCTATCATTATACTTTCCTTGCACGTGGGGTGGCGTATACCCCCTGGAAATAAGATGTCTTGCTCTATAAATAATTGCAATGCATTTAATTAATTAATTCCATGATTATTTAAATGCCTTTAATTATGCACTGATTAGATTTGGGAAATTAATAAAGATGTAACCGGTCTGATTTTTGAGGTGGCAGGAGATCTCCTGGTGATATTTAAGTCAAATGTAGGAGCAAGCTTCCCACTTGTAATATAATTTGTGCATGCAAAGAGCATGATGACTTCAGTGGGTCAAGATTACATATCATTCTTTTCATAGTTTACTGATGAATAATGAAAAACTAAGGAAAGCTTTAGGTGTTAGTTGCAAAAGTTGGGTTCTTTCAGGCACTGCTGCAATACAGATGCAGTATATGTGTATGTAGGGGAGTGGTCTGTGCACTACCCCTGAAGACATCATTGTTTTCTGTGTATAGTGATAGTATTATGCTTACATTTCTGTGCGTGTTTATGGGCACAATGCTATCATTGGGTGTCACCAGACCTGGGTTCCCTAGAGGGAAGTGTAGGTCTCAGGTATAGTGACAGGGCTGAAGGAGTTAACTAGAAAAGCTGGCCCACCGGGAAGGGATATAATGTTGGGTATTTCCTTGTTTTGAGGTTGTTGATGGAAGTTCAGAGTGCAGAGAATCAGAAGTTATGGTGGTGTGAAGGGAAAGCCAAGGTGTAAGAATTGGGCAGGAGGAAGTTAAAGTGACCGGGACCGGATTGCAGCTTAGCTTAGCTTAGGGGATCAGAGAGCGCGCCGCCATCAAGCGGGCTAGTGTGAACTGTGTGGACAGTGACAGATTCAGTGATGGTTTATACTCATTGACACTGGAGATAAACTAAAGGAGTGATCCTGGAGAATTTGCATAGCCAAGTCGGGTTATCCAATCACAGCAATCCAAAATGACCCGTGTGGTTAGATACCTAGGGGAGAGCAGAGCACCAGGTGCCCCATTCCATCCTCCTTGGTAGTTAGTGTGATCTGGTCTGCAACTGTAACAGAGGAGCTGGATTATACTGAAATGTCAATGCCTTGAAAGAAACCAACCGTCATAAAAAGCTTTCAAAAGTTAAATGTTTTTGCAAAATGGATGAAACTGGATACAAGCCGGAGTGAGACAACCCTTCCGTGAAATTCTTCAAAAGTGGCGGCATTTCTTACACTGGAAATATTACTCCATTCCCAATTGGAGTAACATTTTCGACAACATGCAGATGAAGAATAAATTTGGCACATCTTGATCCTGCACGCCCAGTAGGAAATGGCAATCTTGGGGCCTTGGTGCTTAAGATTGATGTTTTGGAAGCTGTAAAAATGGGTAAGCATAAGGACCATAGAAACCTTCACAGTTCACAGTCTGATGTCTAGATCTCTGGGTCAAAGTATCTCCAAAGAGACCGGTCTTGTAGGGTGTTGCGGTATGTCATGGTTAGAATCTACCAAAAGTGGTCCAAGGAAGGACAACCATTGAATTATTGACAGTGATGGGTATATCAATGATACATGTGGGAAGTGAAGGCTCATTGTTGGTCGGATCCCGCAGAGCTAATATTGTTGAGAAAAATGCTGGTGTTTTCTGATGGCTATGGCAAAGGTGCCAGAATACGAAGAGTGTCACAGCTCACTGGGTTTGGGGCTGTGCAGTCAAAGACTAGAAAGATTGTCCACGTAAAAGCTCTTACATGGACTCATGAGCCTTAGAACTGGACCATGGACTAGAATTGGACTGGTGATTAGAGATGAGTTGACCCATTGAAATTTGGGTTCGGCTGGTGAAGCCAGACTTTTTTAAATGGGCTGTTCGGGCCAAAACTTGACCTGAACCTCATTTGAAGACACTGATTGGTCAGTTCAGATGTCCGCTCACATACAGCCAACTTCCAAAGCGGGAAGGGCGGAGATTTGTAATTTTTTTACTTTACAGCCACACTACAGCCAAAAAATCTGCTTTTACCCCATACCCTCCAAGCAACTGGCACTGGGGCCAAGCACCAGGCGTACCCAAGAACAGAGATGCTCACTCCAGTGATTTGGATAGTTAAAGTGCCTGAACTCCTACTCCTAATAGGTTCACTCATCTCAACTGGTGATTTGAGGGAGACCTAAATAATATGGCATCATTATTATGGCAGAACTATGCCGATCCTTCTGCAGAAATCTCTAACACTTATACCGGAGCACATAGTGAAGAATTTAGTAGAGGATATTGTGACATTAATGTTACTAATATAGATTTACTGTGCGGCTTCCAGGCTATAAAGATAACTGTTTCTCAATGGATTTATCATGGTCAGCTTAGCCGGCCAGATGATTACACATGGAATCGTTTGTCATAACCATGGATGGTGCTCTGTGCTATCCCTTCAGCACTGGGTAACTATATAGCGTGCACTTTGCCCACTTGGGTTGTTACGTTATCAGGATGAAAAATTGGTATCAATAAAGAAATGAGATGTACGAGTATTGGAGCTAATTACAGGGCCATTAGAGAGGCATTCATTACAACAGGTGATAAAGAGATTGGACATCTATGGATCTCATCAATAAGTAATCATTGGAGACTCTGGAAGTACACCAGGAGGAGACAGCTTCATCTAGAGCTGCCTGCATTCATAAATGGATATTACACAGATTTGTCAAATATCATTGCGTTTTAATGAGGGGATGCACTGTCCCTCCCAAGTATAGATCACGAAATCAAGATATATCTCTTTATATTCTGTTTTCCTTAGATGTGAGTAAAGGAGGGGTCTGGTAGTTATATAGTTGTAGGTGATCTACTGTAAAGTAAGCTTCCATCTTTGAACACCATTTTGTTTTTTTTTGCCTAAAATCCACTGTCTATACCTAAAGTAAGAGGGTTCCCATTAATCTCAAGAATAAGGCTCTAAAATGGGGCAGTGGCCATCGCTCCTATCATTGTCTTTAGGATTGCTTCAGATAGCCAAGAGTTGCACTCCGAATGGGGCATTTGAGAGGCTTATACTTGGGAACCATGGTGGTGTAAAGGGGGGGACTATGCCTGTTTACTCTTGATGCCAATCTCAATGTATATATTAGTGTGATCTGTGTTATGCGTCTTTGTATATTATGTGATGTCCCTCTATATATATGTTGTATAAATTATAAGATAACATTTAAGGTAGCACTTAATATAGGAATAATGTGTAGTATAAGACAGAGGTGTAGCTACAGTAGGTTTTCTGGCACCTGGGGCAAGAATTCAGTTTGGCGCCACTTCCCCCCCTTTCCCAGTGGTCTGAGTATTCATCATGGGACCGATCATTCATATGCGATTTGCATACTTACAGTCATATGTCGATGAGCTACTCTACCTAATTCTCTCAATGTCCAATAAAAAACAAAGTACATTTGGATTGCGCTACAGGGCGTAATGTTTGAATTAAAGGGCTCGTCCTGGTTTGAGATGAAAATCTGTAGTCCCACTAGGTGATTGCAGGCCTCTGAATTCTCACAGTGCATGCACTGCACACTGTCAGGATTCTCCTGTACTAATGGAAAGATTGGTCGGTCATGTGTGCACAAGCATGCAATTTATATAGTTCTGGCCATGTGCTGACTAGACGTGTCTAACCTCAATCTGTTCATTTTCATTGATCAAGGCCTCGCATGTCTAGTGCAACTCTCACATTTACAATTTCATGACCTTTCACTTTCACAGTCAGCACCAGAGATCCTGACAGCGGGCAATGTGCGAACTGTGAAAATTCAGAAGTCTGCAGTCACATGGAGTGACTGCAGACTTATCACAAACTTGAGACAACCCCTTAAATGCCCCTAACAAACAAAAACATACAACCCTTAAATTGTCAGATGGCATAAGACTTTATGAATGTAGCCACTGTGAGGTAACGACGTTGATTAGCAAGTCAGGAGGCAGTGACCCAGGCACTGGATTATACAGCACACAGTTTCTTTGGCACAGTTCACATATGTACAGATCTCCAAGTTCCGAGTCACAGCCGGGTGCAACTTCATACAATCCCACCAGTCGATAAAGACCCTCTGTGCCTTCTCACAGGTTCTCTCTTGGCCAGGTCCCAAGCAAGACCAAGCCCTCATGGCTAGGCTGTGTTATGTCAGCACACAACCTCTCCCCTCTCCTTCCACTCATTCAACTCATGAAAGTCCATTCTGAGAGAGCCACACCCTTCAATCCTGCTCAGCTTTAACCCCGTGCCTACACCTGGGGAATCCTCCAAGACCCGGAGTGGAGGGCTCCTATAGGGATTTGGAGCACAGTCTGGGAGACACATACCGGCCATCATAGATCGCCCCGGTCACTGTCTCACATACCCCCCCTCTGTTCAAACTTGTGGGGTTGAACTCCAGCCACCATACAAGGGCCCCTAAACAGGGCATAAGCATTGCCCTGCAACCATCCGGCCCGGTGTTCCACAGTAAACCTGTAGTTCTGTAAGGAGAGGAACCACTGGGTGACACTAGCGTTCCGCTCCTTGGTAGTCCGCATCCAGACCAACGGGGAGTGGTCTGTCACCAAGCTAAACTGTCACCCTAAGAGGTAATAGCGTAGGGATTCCAAGGCCCACTTAATAGCCTGACACTCTTTTTCCACTACGCTATAATTCACCTTGGGTGGGTGAGCTTCCCACTAAAGTAGGTGCCGGGGTGTTCCCCCCTGTTAACCAATTGGGACAGTACTGCTCCCAGCCCGACTTCGGAGGCATCCGTCTGCACAATAAACTCCTTCCAAAAGTCGGGATTGGCGAGAAGGAGCTGTCCACATAGGACCTCCTTCAGGGCCAGGAAGGACTCCTCAGCCTGCGAATGCCAGCGCACCATGACGGACTTCTTTCCTTTCAAAAGATCCATCAACGGGGACGACAGTCCAGCAAACTTGGGAATGAACCGCTGGTGGTACCCTACGATGCCTAAAAAAGCCCTAACCTGCTTCGTGGTAAGGGGTAGAGGCCATTTCCGTATTGCCTCGATTATATTGATTTGGGGCTTGATTACCCCTTGGCCTATCAGGTACCCTAAGTAGCGGGCTTCCGTGAGTCCCAATGCGCACTTCTTGGAATTGGCTGTCAAACCGGCAGTTCTAAGCGCATCCACCACTGCCTGAACCTGAACCAAGCGGGACTGCCACTCAGTGCTGTTAATTATGATGTCATCCAGGTACGCTGATTCATACGCCTGGTGTGGTTACAACACCAGGTCTATCAGCCTCTGGAATATGGCCAGAGTGCCATGTAAGCCAAAAGGCAAGACAACATAGTGGTAGAAACCCACAGGTGTAACAAAAGCGGTCTTTTCCTTTGCTGACTCCGTCAGTGGCACCTGCCAGTAGCCCGTGGTCAGATCGAGCGTTGTGAAATACCGTGCTTGTCCAAGCCTATCAATCAGCTCATCCAGAAATTCATCACCAGAACCAACATCAGTACATGGTAAAACAATTGTAATGTTAGGTCAGACCCATACACATTTGTACTGCATAAACCCACAACTCCTACGACATCCTTAGCAATGGTAAGGAGACACTGGGAGTTGTTGTTTCCAGCTATCATCAGATCATACAGGAACTACAGCATTGACGAGAATTAGTCAGTATCACAAATAATCATTTACATCTAGGTACCTTATAGATGGACCTTATCTCTGATCGAGATCGTCATTTTCTTTTCTTCATCTTGTCTAGATACCATGATGACTTTTCACATCCACAGCTCACCTGTGGAGACTTCCATGTACTCCGGTCTTCTGCAACACATCCCGACACAATACCCTTAAAAATAGAATAATCAAAATTCTCATGAGTACAAATATCTGCCCTACACTGTGCCCCTAAATAAATAATTGCTCCTCCTCACTATTCCCTGCCTGAAATATGATTTACACACGGAACCTCTTCAGGTACATGCCCTCCATGTAGCCCTCTCCTTTCCATACTGGGCTCCCTCATTACTCTGTCCTTTACACTGTGTCCTCCTATACTGACCACTGTTTATACTGTTCTCCCTTATCAAACTCTACATCCTCAACATACTGTCCCCTCCTGGCTGTGGCCTCACACTGTCCACGCATGCTGCCCCCTCTCCATACAGCCTCACAGTACTCATTCTCTATTCTGTGCCCCCTTACATTTTTCTCATCCACTACTGTTTCCTCACTGCCTCACTCTACATACTGTGCGGCAGCCATCCCCCATACTTTAAACACTGTGTCCACTCTGATCTTCTTACTCCAAATACTGTGTTGGCAGGCCACCCACCTCTCTCCTACTGTTTCCACACTGTTTCCCCCTCATTCCACATACTGTGCTGCAGCAATCCCCATCACACCTCATACTATGTCCACACTGATTCTCCCCTCACTCCACATACTGTGCTGCAGCCATCCCCCACAATTCACATATTGTGCCCACACCGATATCCTCCTTACTCCACCTACTGTGTCGGTAGCCATCCCCCTCACTCCTCATACAGTGTCCATTCCCCCCTCATTCCACATACTGTAGTGCAGCCATTCCTCCTCACTCCACATACTGTGCTGCCGCCATATTCTTCATGCCTCATACTGTGTCCACACTGATCGCCCTTCACTCTTTTATACTGAAGCTTCAAATTTACCCTCTTGGTTCACCTATACTCCCCTCACCCCCTATCCCCAGTTTTGTTCACATATACTTCCCCACCCTCTCCCCCCCAGTTTGGCTCACATATACTCCCCTCCCTCCTCTATCCCCAGTTTGGTTCACATATACTCCCCTCAACCTCTCCCCCCCAATTTGGCTCACATATTCCCCCACTCTCTATCCCCAGTTTCGCTCTCATATTCTCCTCCCACTCTCTATCCCCAGTTTGACTCACATATTCTCCCCTACCCTCTCCCCCTTTCCCTCAATACATCAATCTTCAGGGGTCTTCAGCTCCTGTATGGAGCACTTTTCCCTATCCTGCTACCTCTGCACCGTAGGGCCGCAGAGTGACATCAGCAGCATGATTAGGTGACCTGATCACGTTACTGATATCCCCTTGACCCAGCAGTGCCAGGAATCAGGTTGCTTCTTCCAATGTACAGAGAGTCTGATAGCCGCTTCGTACAATGGATTGCAGGCACGCGGCACTTTCTCTGCTCCCGCTGTTAGCTAACCGCGGAACCACAAAATAGCTGGCTCCACTATGGAGGGGCGGAATATATGGCAGGCGGGGAGACACTTCGGGCACTACAGCCGAAGGCCCAATGGTGTCCACCTGCCTGCTGCACCAGGGCAGATGCCCCACCAGCCCCACCCCGGATATGACACCGTATAAGATAGGTATAGTGAATAGATAGTTAGACAGCTTGTTCAGCTACTGACTGTAGGGCAAGCAGTAGTTACTGTAAGTAGTGGGATCAGCCCATTGGAGGTGGAACAGCTGCTAGGCTTAGAAGGAAAACACCATCTTAGTAGTCACTAGTGTTCTAGTATTAGTACAGAGTATACAGTTGTAGCAGTGTGCGAGCCGAGTAGATATCTTAGGTTGCAGTAAGTGGGGGTTTGTGACATCTGTCACCGTTATATCAGTGGACAGAGAGAACAGAGCAAAGGATTACAGAATGGGGAAGTACAGAGACAATAGGAGTAATTAGAAAATGTTTTCAGCTCACCCATGGGATGCAGTTCCAATCTGGGAGGAACACGGCTGCTGCACAGCGTTCAGACAAATAAAGAAGATAGGGGTTGGATCCAGCTCAACACACCGGGATAATTAAAAAAAATCACAATTTTTATTGGAGATCCTTAAAAAACATAACAGTGACAAGAAAACTGGGCATCCCAGAACAACAGAAAAATAGCATTGGGTCGTGTGTATATAAAGATCAGACCATACGTGTTTCGAGCAGCTTGGCTCTTGAACACTTCTTCATGTATAGAGACAACCTCAATCCATCTGTTAAGAGCTTCAGGCCGGAACTCTACAGAGGTTCCACTCTCAGTGTACTGACTCTAGCGGTACGTGTCCACGAGGGGAGACTTGATATGGATGAACAGGTCAGCACAAGAACAAACGTCAGACGATAAGAGTCTGGTTGACAGTCTACACCATTATAGAGAACAGGTCTCCGTGGGTGGTACGTGACTCTAGGTCGAGAAGGAGACTAAATGACTCTAACATGAGGGAGAGTAGTGCTAAGCAGGAAGGAGGAGGATTAGCTACGTCAGAGGTACTAGGATTTATGGAGCAGCCCAAAGCTTAAGTGTATCTTAAAGCCAAATGTATTGCCAAAGACTTTGTAAATTTTTGTGTGCGCAGTATCTGTGTGCTCATGGTACTATGCAGAACGTTGTCAAGAAAGCAACCCACAGCTGTGTCTGTTTTTGCCCAGTGGAAGAATCCCTGTCCTGCGAGAAGGCTTAAATCCAGGTATCATATATAGGGAAGATGGTGTATCACGGTCCGCGCTGCTGTCTCAATGGAATCACAAGGAATGGATGTCTCCAAGAAGTCACTAGGAAGGCAAGGTGACAAAGCAATGATCTCCTTTATTCACCAATGCGTTTCGGCACCTATCCTGGCACCTTCACCAGGGTATTCCAGGTATGGCTTGTACAAGCAAAGACCACAAACCCAATCAAGATTACGGCAACCAAATTCCCCCTGCTCTGTGGAGGTGGCGCGGACCACCCAAGAAGAGAGTCCCTCGCCCGCCCCTTTGAGCCACCCTCACAAAGATCCCAATGCTGAAACCCTCAGCAATCAGAAAGTTATCAATTTTCCTAGAAATGGGAGAAGTCCTTTATTGATTACTGGAGATCTCACCTGTTGGAGACTGAAGGGACTGCAGGCTATGTTCAGACTGGACATTTCTGATCCGTTTTTGATGCCACGTTTTTGTTTTTTTTAAACTACACCAAAAATAGGATATTCAATTTGCTGTGCAAAAGTCAGCATTTTTGACTGCTCCGTTAGTGGTCCAGAAAGTGCATCCAGAAAATAATGAAAATGTCAATCTTTACTCCATTTTTCTTGTGTGCTTTCTGCACCACTAGTATCCAATTACTTACCCTCCCAGGCAATCCCACATTGACCCCCGGTGATGTCTTCCTTGCGGGCATCACAGGACCTGCGGGTACGGTACTGACAGGACCTGCCCATGTGACTCAGGCTGAAAGTGACTTGTACTACTCACAGACAGGTGGTGCCGGTGCCCGGAAGGAAGGCATAACCAGATCTCACCGTGGGATCGTGGGGAGGGTAGGAAAGTCTTCTTGTGTCTATGCCTGTGTATCTGTCTGTCTGTCTCCCCCAAAAACAGAGAACAGCCACAGCTCCTTCATTTCCAAGACAAGTGGGGGTCTAAAGGATCAGACCACCAGTGATCATTAATTAATGACATATCATGACAATATGTCAACACTACTAAAATTAAGAAAAAAAATTATCTACCAGTGTCTACCACTAGGGAAAGCATGCAGGTAACTAATTATGACTTATGCTGGCATAAGCTTAGTAGCTTTTGACTAATGAGCAATGATTTTTCTAAATTTCCAGTCGGCTCTTCGGAATTGTTTCTGCATGGTCCATATTTTTGAACAAGATCCTCAGGGGCGGGACTGATGAACCAAAAAAGACAGCCTCCACCAATCCTTGCCATCCCCTAACATGTGAAAAGAGCAGCATCAAATGCCTTATGCAATAAATAGTTATTTGATGTATTTTAGGAAGTGGGCAACATCACATTTACAATTGCTACATTTCTACTGTGTTAATCTACATGTATCAGCATTGGAGCTAATACATTACATTACTGTATCTTTTGTTGAATTTTGACAGCTATGGTACGGTAAAGAGGTTTGTGATATTTTACAGAGCACTTTCAATTTTTGCCTTGCATGCCCAAAATAAATATCCAGCTTACCTGTGCCTATAGGTGCTCAATAACGTCTACAACAAGGACCTTTAATTAGGCTTCACGGGTGGAGTTTTTGTGCATTTTAGCAACCGCAAAATGTTTTCTAAATGGCTGAACTTTGTTCTTTGTGCTCAAAAAATGTCAAAAACAAAAACAGTACGTCACCAATAAAGCAGGATAATCCACTATAAAGGGCACCACACTGAGTCTCCTCACTTAGCTGCACCTTTAGAGTCCTCTACATGGCAATTTTCCATCTGCCGCTGGCGCTTCATCCTGCTTATTCTCCCTTGTATCTTATTAGGTTTGTCCTTTACAGGTCTGCCAATGATCCCACTCTGTGCCTCTTCTCATTCCAAGTTTTCCCTGTGGTTATCTCACCATGCGCTGACCATTTCTCCCTTAACAATGATCGCAGGGTCACTCAGCAATTTTTCTTTTTTTATATATAAAGGAAGGCTTAACATGCATGGATGTCACGTCGCCCTCTGGGCAACCACAGCGGACGATGATAGTAATATCATTCCTCTTACGAGAATGGTTAGACTGGGATGAATAATATTCACTATGAAAGTCATCCACAAGTACTGTATATTCCTTTATCTATTCTTTTGTAGATGAAATGTCAAAATAAACTTTAAAGAGCGCATTTTCTAAAAAAAAAAAAAAAAAATCTCTTAAAGGAGACATCTTTAGTATTTTTTGCTTAAATCGTTAAAATTGACTTAGTGGGGTCCGAACTCTGGTTCTGGGACCCACACAGATCACCCTGGATCAAGGGCCCATGGGTGTCTAGATAACTAGAATGTGGCTGAAAGGCAATACCGGGCTCAGTAGGAACTGGATTTATGGCACAGTGTCTGACCAAACAAGCCAAGATAAAATGCCGCTGCCTGTTGTCAAGAGTAATTACTCCCTAGCAGCAGTGGAGTTGAGATAGGCAAAGACCTTCCCCCACTTTTGTAATCTATCTACAAAAAGTGATGGAGGGATTTATACCTGTACAGGATAAGCAGGCAGATCTTTACTTATCTACGGAAAGTAGGGGAGGGCCTTTGCCTCGTACAGGAAGAGCGGGCGGGTCTTTATCCCCGTACAGGAAGAGTGGCAGGTCTTTGCTAATCTACCGGAAGAGGATTGGGGTCTTTTTCCCTGTACAGGAAATGGGGGCAGGTTTTTGCTTATCTACTTTAAGTGTATAAAGGCAGTGGTGTAACTTAACGCACATGGGCCCCAATGCAAATGTGGCGCCCTTGCGTCTTGGTCGCCACAGTGATACTGCACCTAATAATAATAATAATAAATAAAACTTTATTTGTATAGCGCCAACATATTCCGCAGCGCTTTACAGTACAAAATCCACAGGTGTGGTGCCATTTCTCTCAGGTAAGAAAGGATACGAACCTGAGACACACCATATTACATCCAACATCATTCCCAACTCCAGGCCACGAGATGCAGGGCAGAAGAAACCCCTCTAGAGGGCAGTCCCCATCTGCTGGCTGGAGGAAGGAGTAGTTTAGGGGGTGGAAATACCAGTCAGTCGGAGTTCGTAAGTTGGAGAGTGAGGAAGAAGAAGAGTTCTAGGGGAGGCTAGAGCTGAGGCGGAGTGAGACCAGTGGGTAGGTCACCACGGAACCCTGGCCAGAGGGACCCCAAATCTACAACCACCATTCAGGTCATTGGTAGAGGAACTAGGTGCATGAGGGGACCGGCCCCAATCTGGAGTGAAAACTGTTCAAAACTATGTTCAAGCCAGGAAACCTAGGCTACTAGACTGAAAGTGCAGTAGCCAACCCCGTGTACACTCCCAGGCACAGTGACTACAGAGGGTCAAGAGGATGTGCCAGGCCGTCGTTCGACAGGGCCCGCAGTTGCCTGCCTTGGGACTTATAGCATGAAGATGCAGGACGGAGGAAGGAGAGAAGATCAGTGCAGAAAGGACAGCAAAGAGAGGCTTATGAAGGGTGTCTCTGCAGACTGTTCCTGGACTATCTGAGGGTTGGCCAAGCTGCACACTGGAAGAGCACAGTACCCCGGCTGGGTTGGCACCGAACTAAGCTGTAAGTAAAGAGATTGCTAAGAACTGCAAATCCTTGTGTCTGCCCACTTCTTCTGCACCTCCCTGTACCACAACTACTGCGATCATTCACACAGACTCTAATACCAAAGCCTGGGGACCCACTCCATCCGTGGGGGTTTGATACACCTAAGCTGCCATTACATCTATTCCCCAGGGTTCACTACAAGCAGCACTGGTCATCCTGACCAGAATCCACGGCTGGTGTCACAAATAAATTTTATTAATCCCCTGTAAATATACCCTTTTTATGTTCGGTCACGGCCACGGATTCTGGGGTTGCCACTGTGGCACCCCTGCAGACCGGTCGCCACTAGAAGGTGCAGCAACCAGGATCGGTAAGTTCAGTCACCCCAAACACACACCCAACACACTCCGATCCCAAGACTACGGACTCTATGCCCAGCAACGGGATGGTGGGAGGAGACAAGTGTAGGGTGGGAAAGTTAGACAGGACACGATCAGGAGGGAGGAAACAAAAAAACAGAAAACACCTTAGGAAGTTAGTTAGTCAGCCAGTTAGCCCAAGAACTAGCAAGGAGTCAGTAGTCCGACGGAGAGGAGAGAACACCATCATTACACGGACCCAGCATGTACCATCATGAGGCTTTTCCAGGTCCTGGGCTGCAGACTGTAGAGAGAGACAGAAGGAGTCCTAGGGACACAGATAGTGAGCAATCAATTTGTGGGCCCGAATTAGCTAGAAAGCTGAAGGACTGGGTGGAAACCTGGGTGCCGGCTCTGATGTGGCTAGGACGCTCCACACTCCAACCCCGCGGGCGGCGGGGTCTTTATGTCCCATTACCAAACCCCGGTGCAGCGAAGAGAAGGCCATTGTACTAGGGCCAGGGGACCAGGCAGGTCGCCCAACAAAGGCTCGTGGCAGCTGGATTATAGCTTTGCATGCGGAAGTGACAGAAAGAGAGGCCCATGGAAAGGAACACGAAAGGGGGTTATTTGGACGAGTCATTCCGGCAGCTAAAAGACTACCGAAGCCGCCACTGCACGGTCTGCCGAGAGCGCTAAGTAAACCGGGTTAAAGCTCAGCACTGTGTGAGACTGTCAATTCTTCGCCTGAAGAGAGATAAACTGATTTGCCGAGCGTTCCTGGTGCGGACGAGAGTGATTTGTATGCAAGCATTCGCACCCCGGTACCCTGGTACCCCCTCCCTGCACCCTGTATCCGCAACCCCATCGATAAAGGACACCGCTACACGCAGTCGCGGTGAGTGCCGTTTTTCTTTCTTTCTTTGCTTGGATATTGCTCTTCGACTGGCACCCCGGTGAATACTGTGCCTCCGGTCCGTTGTCGCCTCCTGGCAAGGAGTTCCCCTTTAGGTGGTGCCCCCATTCCTTCTACTTGGATTTATGTATATGTATGTTTGCCTGTGTGTATGTATGTGTGTGTATCTGTACGTGTATATGTGTGCGTGTGAACGTGTATGTGTATATACATATATGTGTACATATATGTGTGTAGATATGTGTGTGTGTATATATATGTATATGTATATATATATATACTGTATATATATGTGTGTGTAGTTATTGTGAGGCATACCGGCGCTATGGCACGTGGCCGATATGACTCACATGGCCTGCTCCAATCCAGGTGATTGCTGGATCCTAGCAGTACACACAGGGTTAAATGGTAGTTAGCTCTGTAGTGGTACGGAATTGGTTAACAGCAACAAGGTCTGTGCATGAATGTTTGCTGATTAAACCACTTTGTTGCAGGTGTGAGAGGCAGCCAGGATAAGAAGCTGCCTGGTGCTGTGTGGGAGGACACAGGAGACGGGAATCAGTACAGCCAAAACCTCTGAGATGTGAGGACGTGGGTCTGAGGCATTCCATCCCTTTGGGATGTGAGGGAAGCCTGCCCTCCTCCATGTGGGAGGCACCTGTCCCTCTGATGGTTGTGTGCAAACTGGTGGCCAAAGAACGGGTTGTGATGGCTCCTGGAGTTGGGGAACCGTGGAGGGTGCTCGGCTCAGTCGTGGGGCACATCCATGGCCTGGAGCCTACCTAGGTATGGCTCACGTGACCTAGCATGTAACGCAAGTCCTATTCCTATCAGCTCAAGGATCTACGTCCTTGCATTGACAGGGTCTGTGTGACGCGCCAACTCACATGACTTGCTGCTCACATGATGTTGTAGTTCCCCACACACAGTCGCATGCGGATGTGGCCAGCGCTGAAGCTGCGCAACAGTGGGACCCGATCCGGGGTGTAAGTATATGTATGCATCCGGCATACTGGCATAATCACTGGGGATGTGCCAATTATGGTGGACTTTTTTTTTTCTGTTGAGCCGGCCGGTCACGTGGACCAATCAGATGGTGAAGAAAAGGAGTCATCTCGACAAGGCAATGATATAAGTAGATGATAATCAGGACAGTTCCATGACATATATACGAGGTTTGGTGTGTGCATCAAAGAAATTTGAACTTGTTTGTGTGGACGGGGACAACAAGACCATGATTTTCTAAAGGTTTTGCATGAAGAAACAGGTAACACCATAATGTTACTCAGATAGCAGTGAGGCCCCCATAGTATCTTATAGATTCAATATATATCTTTAGTTTGGACGCAAATACATAGACCCTCTTGGGTGAAATGATTTTTAAGCAGTGACGGGTCAGTCTTGCAATGAATCTTGGCGTTTTGCACAGACTCGCATTAAGCCGGGTTAATGGTGTTATTTAACTCGCCGATCTTTCGCTGTTATGTTTTTGTTTTCCCCTTTTGTCTATTAAAGCCTTCAGTCTTGTGAAACAAAGCAAAGCTGAAATAAAAGAAAATCAATATATTTTTTACTGCTGTGCCAATGGCTGCTTTAGGTAAATGAATACAATTAATTGTAAATGCGATTTTCATTTAGATTTTTTTTCCATCAATACAAAACAAAACTTGTTCTAATCTTCAAGGAAAGGGTCACTTCATGGTGTCAAGTATTCAGTTACTGAATGACGGTACTTTTTTTCCACTTGATCTGTTACAGTATATCAGCCAAAGAAGATATGCAGCTATTTCTTAAAGGTACACTCCAGGAAATCCTAGCAGTTAGTTTTGTCTGAGTGAGTGGAGCTTTCCATGTATAAAAGTCAAGTCCACCTCACAATTTCATCTTTAGTGTTTTGTTGCACCTTGTGTTATCTGCAGTTTGAAGCTGGGTCCTCTGGGGGGCGTCTGTCATTTGTGAGACATATAATCAGTGCGGAGCAGCCTGCCTGATCTAATAGCAGGGCGTGACCACTAGGCTGCTCTCACACTATGCTTCATGTGCACCTTGTGTCTATAAATGCCACCAGTCACCTCCCTGACAGCATGGCGGGACGCTGGTGCTACAACCGCCCCCATCTGTGGGTTGTAGGTGATTGAGCACCGGTATACAGACACCTGTGCTGCCTCTCAGAGGAGCTATCAGCTTGCTGCTAGGTGCAATAGATATTTACCGGGCAATATAATGGTGAGTTTTTTCCTGATTTTATGTCCTATTCGGTGAATCTCAAAGTTATTTATAAACCCCCATCCTCTCTTTAGATCAAAGGTCACTACGGTGCCTTGCATTCGCGGGCCCCATTCAGCGGGCAGGATTTTACGGGCCTGAGCCTTGCCCTGCATGTGCCATTCCTCCAGGGCCCTCCACTGGGCCCCCCGCTCTGCTTCCTCAGCCTCCCATCTGGTGACCCGCTGCCGGCAGTGCTTCTCCCAGCTGAGGGTTTCTACGCTGGCCTCCCCTGCCCGTGCCTCGCCAGGGAATCCCATGAGCTCTCTGCCCCGATTCTCTCGCCTGAACATCACCCGCTCACCATGTACTTCCTGGGACGAGGGTTCGGGGTTTAGCGGGATGGCCAGTCCTTCCCCATTGACTGGGGTCTGGTCCCAAGCCAGGCCTTGTAACTACCTACCAGTTTTTGGGGCACGAGGGGGTTCAACAGGCCCTAAAAGGGTCTCTTTTGGCTACTGGGGCAACATCTGTACCTGTTCCGTTGTCCTTCCTGGGTTCCTCTCCTTCATCCTCCTCGGATTTCGAGGAAACTGGGTGTGAGTCGGCCCACTGTTGAGTCGCCTTTTGCAGCAAGGCCTGCCTCCATTTCACCACCGTTGTCATCAGTGCTTTCATGAGCGGTCGGCTCAGCTCCTTCATTTCGTCCCGCAAAAAGTTTGGGTCCATCGCAGGCAGCTGGTCTGGGCTTGGGTCCTTCGTCGGTTGGCTGGAGGAGTCCTTCACTTCCACCTCACGCTCCAGAGCTTGTTGACCTTCACTCTTCATAGCGCCAACCAGGTTCCACCCTATGCTTCCCATGACACACACCCCTTGCACCACCACCAGATCTCTCCTTCTTCTCTCTTTTGTGTAGGGATGGGCGAATCTACTCGCTAGGACTCGTTACTCGGCGAGTAGTAAGGGACTCGCAGGACTCGGTACTCTGCGAGTTTCCCAGTGATTACTCGCACGAGTCCAATGCAAATCAATATCAATCCTAGTTTTGTCAGAAACGCTGACAAAACTAGGATTGCCATTGTTTGCATTAGACTCGTGCGAGTAATCACTGGCTACTGTGCCAGTGATAGCAGGGAAACTCGCAGATAACTGCTGTTTCTTTGTGAGCCGAGTCCAGCTGTCTTCTCTGTGCAGCTCCAGGGTCCTAGAGCCCGCCTGCTCACAGACATTATGTAGCAGTGCTGAGATTGTTCTCAGTCTGCTCATTCCCTGTGTACAGACATGAATGTCTGTGCACAGAGATGATGTAGCAGTGCTGAGATTGTTCTCAGTCTGCTCATTCCCTGTGTACAGACATGAATGTCTGTGCACAAAGATGATGTAGCAGCGCTGAGATTGTTCTCAGTCTGCTCATTCCCTGTGTACAGACATGAATGTCTGTGCACAGAGATGATGTAGCAGAGCTGAGATTGTTCTCAGTCTGCTCATTCCCTGTGTACAGACATGAATGTCTGTGCACAGAGATGATGTAGCAGAGCTGAGATTGTTCTCAGTCTGCTTATTCCCTGTGCATAGACATCTATATTTATGCACAGGGGATGTAGCAGAGAGGACATCGCGTTTTGGACTGCGTCGGACGGAAGAGGATTTTTTTAATTAAAGATGGAGTCCTAATGGCTTTTTTTTTTTATTTCTAATAAAAAATTTTCCTTGTGTTGTGTTTTTTTTAAAACAATTTAATAGAAATTCATGGCGATCATGTCTAATATTGGCGTGACCGCCATAAATTTCGGGCTTAGGGCCAGCTGATAATACAAAGCTGGCCCTAACCTCTTTATTACCCAGCGTGCCACCGCTACCAGGGCCGCTGGAAGAGCGGGGTTCAGCGCCAGAGGATGGCGCTTCAATGAACGCGCCATCTTCTGGGGCGGCTGCGGGCTGCAATTTGCAGCGGGGGGTGCCCAGAAAGCTTGGCCATCCCTGCGCTGCGGATTCCAGCCCCCAGCTGCTTAGCTGTACCTGGCTAGACATAGAAATTGCGCGGAGCCCAACGCATTTATTTTTTATTATTTCATGAATTTCAGAGTCAGAGTCTCAGAGTCAGAGTCTCAGAGTCAGAATCTCAGAATTTCATGAAATAATTAAAAAAAAATGCGTGGGGCTCCGCGCAATTTCTATGTCTAGCCAGGTACAGCTAAGCAGCTGGGGGCTGGAATCCGCAGCGCAGGGATGCCCAAGCTTTCTGGGCACCCCCCGCTGCAAATTGCAGCCCGCAGCCGCCCCAGAAGATGGCGCGTTCATTGAAGCGCCATCCTCTGGCGCTGAACCCCGCTCTTCCAGCGGCCCTGGTAGCGATGGCACGCTGGGTAATAAAGAGGTTAGGGCCAGCTTTGTATTATCAGCTGGCCCTAAGCCCGAAATTTATGGCGGTCACGCCAACATTAGACATGACCGCCATGAATTTCTATTAAATTGTTTTAAAAAAAACACAACACAAGGAAAATTTTTTATTAGAAATAAAAAAAAAAGCCATTAGGGACTCCATCTTTAATTAAAAAAATCCTCTTCCGTCCGACGCAGTCCAAAACGCGATGTCCTCTCTGCTACATCCCCTGTGCATAAATATAGATGTCTATGCACAGGGAATAAGCAGACTGAGAACAATCTCAGCTCTGCTACATCATCTCTGTGCACAGACATTCATGTCTGTACACAGGGAATGAGCAGACTGAGAACAATCTCAGCTCTGCTACATCATCTCTGTGCACAGACATTCATGTCTGTACACAGGGAATGAGCAGACTGAGAACAATCTCAGCTCTGCTACATCATCTCTGTGCACAGACATTCATGTCTGTACACAGGGAATGAGCAGACTGAGAACAATCTCAGCACTGCTACATCAGGCAGCAGGCAGGCTCTAGGACCCTGGAGCTGTGGCAGCCAGCACACTGAGGAGACAGGACTCTTATCTGTGCGAGTTTCCCAGCGATTACAGTTGCAAAGTAAACGAGTCCAATGCAAATAAATGACAAAACTAGGATTGCTTCAGGCTGAAGCTTCTGAGACACATCTGCGATTTGTAAATCTCACACTACTCGCTATTACTCGCTTCCCCATTCATTAACATTGGACTCGCTAGACTCGCAACGAGTAGCGAGTCCTGTGCTCGGACTCGCTAGAGTCAAGCGATTCCGAGTAATTTAGGATTCGCCCATCACTACTTTTGTGGGCAGATCCTTTCTTTTTTGCTGTCAGGCACACCTAGGGGCAGAGTCATCAATTCTCCTGGCTCTTGGAGGACTAAGGGGTGTTGGCCATTTTTCCCACTGTTTGCTGGTCTGGCCCACGATGGGGGACTGCGGAACAGCCCCCAACCAGCACAAGGTCTCAATTTATTACAGCTGCCATTACTCTGGTTTCAAAACAAAGTCCTTTTAGCATGGTCCTGTAGGTGCACGAGACCTGTCAAGATTGAGTTGGTAGATCCTGTTTGTGACGCCAAAGATGACATGCCCCCAGGGCGGTGGGATACTCGGAACCAAACTGTGATACTTCTGGGGAGTCACAGGGGTCGAGACCCGGCTCCGTGACCCTGGCGGTGTCAATAAAAGTTCGGGGAATAAGGTTTTATGGATAAATATCATGACGCCACCTACGGTGCTCGGCCAGGGATGGACAACGCTGCAGTTTAGACCACCGAGGCAGATGACAGTGCAGTCAGATGTTGTCACTCCCCGTAGGTGGGCGGTACCCCAGGGCAGGTGTGAAAGTCAATGTGCAGACAGTGGTGAAGTTGCAGTGAAAGGCAGGGGATCCCGGAATAATTCAAGGACACAGCTCATGTAGTTCCATACTTTTACTCACGGTTCTTAGGTGGTAGCGTCCAGGAGGGTGCTGTATCCTATGAGCCAGGGGTCCAGCCACTCCCAGGTAGATTGTAAACACTTAGCAAGCACCCCGTTTTGTGTACCTTTTCAGGGTTGTCTCCCTCTTGTGCTGGCTGTCTCCTTCCTGCCCTACACCTCACGCTCAGTGTCCCGTACCAGTGGCCTCGGAACCTACCGGACAGCGCACTCTTCGTCACCTTTGGCCCTATCCGGCCACCTTTGCAGTAAATGGCGTGGATTCGGCTGTTGCTCCTGGAGATGCAGCAGCCTCTGGTTGGCTAGCTGAGGCTTCAAGTCTCCTCTACTAGTCTGAAACAAGAAGGAGAAGAGAGCTTCCATATATGAAGTGCACAACCAAGGAATTTTATGCAAATAAACAGTGAATTTTATTATTGTTGAATATGAAGGCTGAACAGAGTCCATGGTTTAAAAGCAATTAAAAACAATTAGTCCAAGCCACCTTTACAGCAGTATATACTGTATAACATCAAGACAAAGAGGAGTATGCATATAATCCGGTACGCAGGAGTACAATGGTACACCGTATCTGACAATTTTTGGTACCCCAAGAGTAATGATTATCAGATATAGTTTACAATAACACTAGGGGTAGCAAAGCAAAATCTAAACCATGGGTGGTAAAAGGTTCATGGTAACATAGTTTTTAAGGTTGAAGGAAGACTTTAAGTCCATCTAGTTCAACCCATAGCCTAACATGTCAATTGGGTCAATTGTACATATCACAGATTATATAGGATGAACACAGGGTATCTCTGTTTCAGGCTGAGGAAATTGTTTTGCACACATAAGGCATAAATAGCATGGGTATAATGTGAGGTACCTTGTAATATTCAAGAGGTGATTAGAGGATCATCCAACTATAACTAAAAAAAAGTATACAAACGTGACACACAATATTATTAGTCAGAGGATGAAGAGTGGTGGTCAAAAACATCCATGATAACCTCTATACCAGGGGTCCCCAACTCCAGGCCTCGAGGGCCGCCAACAGTGCATGTTTTCAGGATCTCCTTAGTATTGCACAGGGGTTGGAATCATCACCTGTGCATTTGATCACATTAACACCTGTGCAATACTAAGGAAATCCTGAAATCCTGCACTGTTGGTGGCCCTCGAGGCCTGGAGTTGGGGACCTCTGCCCTGTACTGTCTTGCAAAAGTTCATACATAGTCACAAATAAACCAAGTGTAGCCTAAACAACAGTAGCAAGGTTAGAAGAGAGACCCAGGTGTGACCAATAAGAGAGTCACCAAATGGTTGTTATACCGTAACCAGTGTCCCTTAGATGGGAGTGAAGAGTGCTCCCCAGCATGTATGGTGGTGGACAGGTCCCACGCCTATCACCGTTGTGGCTTTGTCAGGAACTGAATAAAATAGTGTGGGGCCTGTGTTAAATAGCCATCTTACAGTGTGTGGCAGCAGCGTGTAATGTCGCCATATCCTGTTGCTGGTTGGCCACTTCGGTCACATCCGTGGATACCCGGCCAACTAGGGGTGTGTTTACAGGCAGGTTGATGGGAGGAGAGAGGGCGGTCCCATCAATAGAAGGTAGTTGCTGGCACGTCATTTCTGGACCCGTACGTCCCGGAATGGGGCGTGTTGGGGGCGGGACTCTCCGTTAGCAATACAGTCACAGTCCTGCGCTTGGAATTCCTCAGTGGAAAGAATTGGCAGACCGTGTAGCGAGAATTAAAGCAAGTGCATTTGACCGGCAAGGAATAGTATCTAGGAGAACATTTAACTAAAACCTAAATGGTACTGAATTAAGCAGTAGGAGGAACAGAGGGACAGACCAATAATGAGGTATCATTAAATGAACCCCAATGAAAGAGGATGTAGGTAGTGATCTATATATAGGTATATTGACACAGTAAATTAGGGTGGATGGTGGTCCCAATGTATTCCCAGGGAGATATGGCAAATCTAGGTATAGGCATAGTGGCAATGAGGGGGGAAGGGGGGCAAGAATGGATATCCCGATCTGGGGCCAACATAAAAAGGGGGTCCCAAGAATAAATTAATCAATATGTGTCAAAAAGGGAAGGTATAATGACTATAGCTCACCATGGAGCATATAGAATGGAAAAGGTGATATTGAGAAGGCTTAGAGGGCACATAGAGTTGAAAGTCTTCCCCTAGATAGGGGAAGGAAGGGGGTGCCAGTCAAATGTAGGGCTAGGATATCATCATGAATACACCATAATAAAGAAGAGTGCACGTAAATTTAAACAGGTGCAGGGCCAAACCCCCAGTTGTTGAAACAAAGGAGGAAAACATAGGCCCAGGTCTCTTGCCCAATGAGAATGGTTGCAAAAGTACAGATAGGTATGGAAACTCCAAGTAGACTGATCAGAGAAACCATTCTCAGAGGTAGGTAAAATATAGTATGGTAACCTAGGTTGTGATATCCAATATCATTAAAATAGCCCAAATAGATAAGTAAAGAATATGTGCTTGATTATGTATAAACCCAAGGCAGTCCAGCGGCGTTATTATGGACTCACTTGGAAGAAACCCGAGATACATAACCAGCAACAGGATCTCAGCTCCCCCATTAGAGCTCAACTCTCCTGCTCCTTCCTTCTCCTCTACTCACTCCCTCTACCACCCCATTTCCTGGTGTTTTCCTCTTACTGTCCTGCTCTTCCTGTTACTCCCTCTTAGTGGCTCCCCTTGCTACAGTCCCACCCTTTCTTAGCTCCATCTCCATCCAGGGATGGGGGTTTAATTAATTCCCCCATCTTTATGGCCTAGAGTGACTTGTGGTGCATACGCTGTGAGTGGATAACAAGTAGTGTCTTTTCCTTACCTGGGTTGGGGGTACCACACCTCTATCTAAGTTGCAGTACCTCTGTGGTGACTGGACCCGCAGGGGCGCCACACTGTCACAGAGAATGGGCATCTGCGATTGGCTGTTGGAGTAACCAGAAAACAGCCCATACATTTTAGCATCCACCATGCTAGAATGTATGGCTGATTCCAGATTACTCCAACAGTCCAATCCAAGATCCCATTCTCTGTGACTGCATCTGTGATTGGCTGTTTTAACCCTCTGCGATGAATATCCAGGAAGTTAAGGAGCGACCCCGGAAGTACAAGCGGCGATGCCGGTAAGTATAATGCTTATGTTTAATCACTATCTTCTTTCTTTATACAGCCCCCATCTCATAATTTTGAAATTCCTAGTTCAGGCTTTGGACTCAAATTCAAGCCCCGAACTCAAGCTTTAAGAAAAGTCTGGTCGGGTCCGCTGAACCCAAACATCAGCGTGTTCACCCATCACTAGCAGCAACCAGAAGTGGTCTACTGTACATAAAAGTGAAGAAAAAGTCATTTTTGACATGGAAACGAGGTTAATACATAACTATGTATGAAATCATAGGAACTGCCAACAGATGATGTTTCCTTCAAGTTTGGGGCTGCATTTCTGCAAGTGGAGTTGATCATTTGGCCAAGATTAATGACGTCCTCAATGCTGAGAAATACAGGCAGATAATTATCCACTCTGCCTTGCCATCAGGGAGGCATTTCATACACAGAAGATTGATGGTTGTTCTCCAAGATGTTTGGGAAAACATCCTTTCAAAAACTGAGTAAAAGTATGCCCATAAGAAACTAATGGTAATAACAACAAATATATATTGCGTTAGATTTCTTTTTCATTCATTCACTTTGCATATTAGCACTCCTATTTTTGGAAGCATTCTTACTTTGCACATTTTTCGAGACCTGCCTAAGACTTTTGCACAGTACCAGATACATACATAGCACATGTTTAATTAATTGACGATAAGAACTGATGACTGTCTTAGTGCTATATTTTATGTTTTAATAATGGATGTGACTTCATCAAGAACTGTAAACTGGATTGCATTAAAAATGTAAGGTCAAGATCCATGGCTCTGTGGCTCACCACATCCTATTAAAATTGATGTTGTTCTACAGATGACCTATCGGTCTACTTAACGTTATTTACTCATAAAGATAACTCCTCGTTAAAAGAAAAACTACTTGATCACCTGCAGCAATCAACTTTTATGGCCAGGGGAAGCCCTGACCAGTAACACATTTCCACTGCAGAGACCACTGTGGGAGTAATGGAACACTATATGTGGGTGTTTTTAATGAAAGGACCTCTATATAATGAATAGAAAAGTAGGATCCACCAAGATTGCAGAAGAGTGGAATCCATAGCTCTATGAGTATCAAATGCAGGAGCTGGCTGGCCCGGGGGGCAGAGGGGCAAATGCCCCCCAGGCCAGTGGTCAAGCAGCAGTTTTGGGGCCACCCGGCCAGTCGTTATGTTGGTCTGGAGGCTGCTCTGCCCCTGAAGATCACTGCTCATGGGCCACTGCTGTGTACTTGCCCCCAGGCTGAAATTTTCCAGCAGCCCCTGATCAAATGCCTTAATGGACCAACTATCTTGTAGACAGATTCGTTTTAAAATGTTTGAGCCCTTCGTTTATTTTCTGAACCCATAATTATATAGTTTGCAACCTAATCCTAGTTTCCTCCTTTTCTAGTATGGTGCTGTCTCCCTCCCAGTAATAAATGCTGGATGTTAAGTCTGTGTGTCTAAGATGATGCTGACTTCACTAGCTCTCAAGTATCAGCACAGCTTCATTCCTGTAGTGATTTCCCCTTTTATGGCCCTTTAGGAATATCTGTGCTGTGACTACAGAGACTCATACTGAGGATTTTATGATTATTAGCCAACTGTCTTCTGCTCTGGGAGCTTTCTCTACATGCCTGTGTGATCACAGCACTCTTTCTCTACAGACCACCAAATGCATTGCTTCCCCCCATCTACAACCTGTGTAGTCTATATAAAATGTTTCCTCTTTCCTCTCTTCACTTTTTGATCTTGCGTACTCTGTATACATCCTCCTCACCATGGCGCACCCAGAAATTTCCCAAGGTAGGGGTCCCAAGAAACACACACACGCCCTGAAAGGGGGTTGTCACCCCCCAGCGGGGTTCCGAGGGGCAAAGATCCCGGTGGGAGGGTTTGGGGGAGCGAAGCCCCCCTAAAAGCAGCCTCTTTTGTGGGCCCTTGGGTGCTGTGTAATTGTTCCTGTCTCCTGACATAGGGGCCCAGCTCCTTGTCTACTGCACCACTTCTCAGGGCCGTCCAAAGGGGGGGTCCAGACACGTAGGTCCCCCCCCTTGGGTGCGCCTATGCTCCTCACCCTCCTTGTTAGTATTTTTAAGGACACCGCTAGACTTTCAAGAATTATTGCTAACACCTATTCTATCCTACCCTTCTATACACACTTAATTTCTTAATATGTAGGCACCAGTTTTTAGTGGGAAGAGGAGAGTAAACTGCTTCCGGATACGTCTTCCAATGGCCGCTCTCCCCTCCAATAAGGACATTAAAGTCTATAAAATTCAACATGCCAGATCCTTCTTTCTATCATACAGAAAATGGAGCCAGACAGTCTTGACAATACCTTCAGGTCTACAAACTTTGCTTTAATATGTATGGGCACCGTAACACTAAGGCTGGCTTCACATTGGCGTTCGGTCCGCAGCGTTTGCGAACGCAGCCAAACGCATGTGAACTGCAACCCTATGTTTAACATGGAGATGCATGGAACCTGCGTTTGGCTGCGGTCACATGCGCTTGCATCGGTTGCGTAAAAATCATGTTTTCTCAGGTGCACCAAAAATGCAACTTGTTGCATTTTTTGTGCGTCCAAGTGAGCTTGATTTCTACGCAAGCATGCATATGCGCAGAAATTATGTCTTGGATCTTATGTGAACTCATTGCCATCCGCAGTACAAGCATGCAAACGCATGTGTTCACATAGTATGTTATTGTAAATGTGCCCGGCCACCCAATCAGCGGTCTCGGCGGCTGGGAGGTGGAGATCAGCGGTGGTGGTGACCACCACTGCTGATCTCCCGGCCCTAGCCGCCGCCGCTGACAGACGCATGCAGACTCAAGCGCTAGTGTGAATCTAACCTTAGAGAAGAAAGGGGAATAGGAATGAGATCCAACAGAGGATATAGGGTAGGGTCACATTTAGAAGGCTCATTGCGATTACCGCGTCCAGATCCGGATGCGGTAATCGCATTTGCCTTCAGACACATCTTGGCTTCAAAATGTGTCTTCAAACCCAGATCCGGTAACCGGATTGCTCATAATGTGCATCCGTTGCCAGATGGGCTCCCATAGGAGACATTATAGCAGCCCTGCTGCTTTTTTCAGACCGCTCCGAAAAAAGCTTCCTGCATGATTTCTCACGCAGGCAGCGAAACCGGAATGCAAATAGTGCAATCCGGTTTTTGTATTGCAGCCTTTTTAATGCTCAAATCCGGATGCGGATGAAAAAAAAACACTAATCAGACCCTAGCCATTCTTTATATTAAAGCTGCAGTACAACCAGCTATGTACAAGAGTTGCACTGTCTCTACTGCATCAAAATAAAAGGTAATTCATTCTAAAAACCTTTAAGAAATTTGCATAGTTTTGTACTTGAAAGCAAATTATTACAATAGTCTTTAAGAAAACCAAAGTAAGTACCCTATTTTGAGGATTATAAAACACACAAAATTATAAAACATACCCCAAATCTAGAGGAAAATAGGTAAAAAAATGTTAATGTTAAAATGGGGGTCTGTTTCATAATCCCAGGTATTCATTCTCCACTCCTGGGGTCCTAATCTTTGAGTGGTTTTCTGATACTTGATTGATTTTTTTAAGGCATGAATGGTTTTAAGATAATAAATAGAGGTATTCTCATCCTTTAGCATCCCTGGGGATCCAGTGTTGGCCGCCTCTGGAAATAATGTCTGCTCTATTTGGAAGTTGCAATGACTGCTGTAGCTTGTAATTGCCCATAGCAGACAGGTGACTAGAGGAGCAGGTCATATCATGATTCTTTGATGGCAGGCTCTTCTTGTTATCTGACTGCTCCGACCATTCACAGGCAGCAGTGGTCCCTATAAACTCTAACAGAACAGACACTGTTTTCAGAGCCGTTGCACATCTCCAGGCCTGCCTGTCCTGGATCCCTGGCGGTGCTGAAGGATAAAGGATGAGTATGTTTCCCATTTATTATTTTAAAACCATTAATGGCTAAAAAATTAAAATGTTGGATAACCCCATTTTACACCGAATTTTCTTTTCATGTAGTATTACATATTAATAATATCTATTAGTCTTCCATTATACAAGGCGGTTAGAATCCACACTCTGGACCGTTCACTGGCTTCCAATTCACATAAGACTTTGAGCATTTCTTACCAGTATAAGGGATGCAATCAGTTGCCCATTCATCAGGATTAACTCTCCTAGGGATTAGATTGTTCATATACAACAACAAGTCACTTGCACAATAACATATCAGGGTTAAGGGTACTGTAATTAAGCATTCAATGAGAACATAATTCATATGTATGAGTTGCTGCAGAGAAGGATTACAGGGTATTATGAAGGGTACTTTAGGTCTATCTTGTTAAATATGTTTTGTGTTGATCATAGACTCACTGTAGGGGACTTGTCGCACCACTTACTGCTTCTTATTTATAGTACTGCTTTAATAGCTTCTTGTAAGGCAGTACTAAACTTGTTTTTCCCACTCAACCATTCCTCATTGGAGAGAGGTGTAAACTGGTTGTCAAAAGGCTGATGTCATGCCACAGAAAGGAGATTCTTGGCGTGCGGTGCAACAGGAGGGGAACATCAAGAAAAAGAAAAAGAGAGGCCCTGGCAATAGAGAGAGGGAAGAGGGGTCACCTCTTAACACACACCTGAGTCTGAACCCTGCACTCCCTATTAGTGATGAGCGAGCATGCTCGCCGGTACTCAGTACTCGCCCGAGCATCTCAGTGCTAGGGATGCTTGGAGCTCGCCGAGTACCGGCGAGATGCTCGAACTCATGCTCGGGTTCCCCCTCCCTGCATGTGGGCATTCTTTGCAGAGCCAGCCCACATGCAGGGATCGACTGCAACACACTGTAATGCCATGATGTTGTCTATACAGCTGACGCGCTGTGCTCAACCCTACGGCTCACGCTGATCGAAGCTGTTACATTTCCCGCAGTGTTCGTGATCTCCAGCGAGGGCACCGCTGTACCCACGCTAGCGACGCTCATTCCTGCGGGGTTGCACGGAGCTTTAAACACTGATCGAAGCTGTTTAAATTTCCCGCACCGACATCAGTGGTGTTCGCTGATCTCCCGGCGATGGGCACCGCTGTTCTCCCAACGGCTAGCGACGCTCATCTCCCGGCGGTACTGGCGCGGGAGCTTTAAACACAACTGATCTGTCAGCTGTTCAAATTTCCCGCACTGACACCAATAGGTGATGTCGGCGCGGGAAATTTAAACAGCTGTCAGATCAGCTGTGTTTAAAGCTCCCGTGCTGAACCAACAGCTGATGTTTAAACTGCAGCTGATCTGACAGCTGATTCAGGTCCTTGAACCTGACAGTTGCCAGCCAACAAACCGATCAGATGATATTGGATCTGGATTGGACGTCGCAGGACTCTCGACCCTGGACTACGTCGGGGGGCAATTCTTTAATAAAGATGGAGTCTCTAAGTGTTTTTTTGTTTTATTTCTAATAAAATATTTTTTCTCTGTGTTGTGTTTTTTGTTAATACTTTACTACAATTTCATGGCGGCCATGTCTAAAATTGGTGTGACCCCATGAATTTCGGGCTTAGGGCCAGCTGATAATACAAATCTGGCCCTAACTCCATTATTACCCAGTGAGCCACTGCACCAGGGCCCTGCATGAGTTGGTACAGCGCAGAATAGGGCACTTCTATGATTGTGCCATTTTCTGGGGCGGCTGCGGACAGTAATTTGCAGCGGAGGTAAGGCCCATAAAGCTTGGGCCACCCTGAACTGTGGATTCCAGCCCCCAGCTGCCTAGTTGTACCTGGCTGGACACCAAAATAGCACGAAACCCCACATATTTTTTTTTATTATTTCATGAAATTCATGAAATAATAAAAAAAAGGGCTTCCCTATATTGTTGTATCCAGCCAGCTAGGTACAGCAGGCATACAAAAATATGGCGAAGCCCACAACAAATTTTTTTTGAAAGATCCATTAAAAATTAAAAAAACACATTTAGGGACTGCATCTTTATTAACCCCTCAAGTGGAGGGGCTAATAAAGATGCAGTCCCTAAATGTGTTTTTTTTTTATTTGTCTCACTTGTCTAGAGCCCAGCCTACCCTGGGTTATCCCTAGCTAGTGTGTAGGGCAGCAAGATGCTAGTCTTACTACTGAAATGAGGCAACTTGTGGAGTGAGAAAAACAAAAAAACTCCACTGCTTCTCCAGAAAGGAATTTCACAACTTCTACTGAAACAACTTTATCAGAGTAGTCAGTATTGAAGATCTATAACCAGCATAGGCGATACATAGGAGTGAGTTTATATAGAGGAAGGGAGTGGTCATAAGGGCAGCAGCTGAGATTAAACACAAGGATTCTGAGCAGTATATGAAGGGAACCATTAGCCACTTGAGCACTGAAAGACAATAATTCCACTCTACTCATAATAATCGCTGAGCAAATGCTAAAGAGGACCTGCGATAATCCATACACCATAACCTTCTGATCCCAGATAACCCAGAGATCACAGCACGGCACAACACAATCGTGACAGTTGAACTCTGTTCAGGTTTATACTATCTATGAGAAATGATGACTGCGCAAACCTGAGCCCAAACTCTTTCTTCACAGGTCAATTGGAGTCAGAAAAGGTGCAGTACCTCTATGAAGCATAGGCTCAAATCTGGCTACTGATCCCTGTGGGCCCCTGAACAATTGATTCCCAATGGCCCATCTTATTTCCAAACTCCTTCACCCAGTATACTCTACACCAACCAAAATCAATGTTAGATGTGGTGGCCCATGCCGCATAGTTTACAATTCAACCATTTCAATACTGGAAAGTTGTGTTCTGTGTTTTTTTCTGTGTTTTTACATTACAACGGCCATACTTGAACCATGTCTGTCAATGGAGCTGATTTTTTTAATCATAATACATATACCGTATTTAC
Organism: Allobates femoralis; assembly: GCA_033576535.1. NCBI lineage: Eukaryota > Metazoa > Chordata > Amphibia > Anura > Aromobatidae > Allobates > Allobates femoralis. Next base: position 197,139,582 of record JARQOC010000011.1, on the reverse strand, counting down.
TATTACATGATACATGCTTCCTGTGGCTCACACTTCCCTTTGTCCCTTTCCGTTCCCTGACCACTTCCTGCTCCCTGTCCACCCACAACCTTTCTCCCCCCCCCTGCCATCCCATGGGATGCCTGAGCTGTCCCACTACCTGGGCTCACCCGCTCTCCCTGGGACCGGGTGTGTTGGGTGTGTTTGTGAGTGACTGGACTTACCAAACCTAGTTGCCGTAGACGGGAATACTACCCCCAGGTTGTACAGTACCCCTTTGGGCTCGACTGCAATATCCCAGCACCTGGAGAACAGGGGCACTACACTCCCTAACCGTGGGAATGCAGTACCTCTGGTGGGGCGCCACATACCCCCTTGGCAGAATAAGCTTGTCCCCGAGCGACCCGGTACCTCGGACACACACAAAATTTTGTTTTTTATAAATATGCACATCAACAATAACATTAACATCAAACAATACTTTTCTTTCTTTTCAGGAGGCACGAATTCTTGAAAGTTGCAATAATAGAGTCCAGTATCAAAAATAAAATGTCTGTCAAGTGCTTCAAAAGTAAATACAAAGTGCTCAACAAAATAAAAGTCATAGTTCACTGAGCAGCATCCCCTACCGGGGCTCAAAAACAAATCCTGATCAAAGTCCTCCACCCTTCTGTACACTGTCCATGGCGGGTTAACATACTATTTTACATTTATACAGTACTACAGCACTCCGGTACATAACTAGCCTTAAATACACATTATCTACGCATACTAGCTACTATGTACAACAACTTTCACAGTCTTACTTCAGAGGTTTAGGGCCGGTTTTCCTGCAAATCATCCTTCCCACCAGAAAGTCCATCTGGCTCGGCGTGTGGGTCTCGAGGCTACAGGATCTTATACACCTTTAAGGCATACCAGCCGCGCCGTTCCATGCACCAGGTGTAGCCGACCTCATCGCCGGGGTGTAGGTCTCGATTGGGGTGTCCCTTTAGGAGGTATGAATCCATGTCTCTCCGACCAACAAACACCTCCTGCTCCAGACTATACTCCTTGATGAGCCCCCAGCCGTCTTTAAGGTGAAAGTCTACTACGTCTCCACGGTGCCACTTTGCCGAGTTCAAAGAGAGAGTCCTCCTCATCTCCCATTTCTTTTCCAAGTTGGCATCCTTCTGCAGTGGCCAATGGTCTCTGCACTGCCGCCGCTCCTCTTCCTCCTCATCCTGCTTTTGGTTCCAGTAGTCCTGGACTCTCTACTCCGCCTGGGCCGCGATCGGGCTCCTTGATGTCAGATTTTGATGGGTGGCCCAATGTGCCCTACTGCCTACAGCTCCTAAGAGTTCTGCTGAGTCCTCACTGGCTTCTCATTCAGTAGCGTCATCTCTGGTCTGCGGTACTAACTCTGTCAGTTCAGGTGTAGCAGCCGGTAGCTTCTCTGCTGGCTCCGGTGTTGCCGCCAGACTCTGCCTTGGTGACTCTGGCACTAGCGCTGCTGTCGGTTCTTGCTCTGGCTCTGCTGTAGCTGGTTATTTCACTGGTGTAACTGTTGGTGGTAATGGAGGCTCTTGCACCATGGCTCGTAGTGCTGCCTTCTGAAACCGGGACCTCCAAGCGCTCACGGCCCGCAACTGCGTACTACTCAACAGGTGGCTCAGTTTTTGCATAGCCTCCTCAAAGTCTTCAGGTCCAATAAACTGTACCCATTCTCAGGCCTCCCCATCTGCACTGGGAGCGCTTTCTGATGCGGGTCTGCCCGCCGGGGTGCTGAAAACGGTGTCCGCCATGATGCCTTCTCTCTCCTTGCATCACGCGTTTCTTCTTCCTTCTCCTTTCTTAGGGCCTCACCCTTCAGGCCTCGTCTCCTCCTCCAGGCGGGGTCAGCAACTTTTGATGGCAGGCCCTCTTGGCTTTTCTTTAGTACTCGGGGAGGGTCTGCAATTTCGCACCTTCTCCAAGGTCCATTCTCTTTTTCATTTCATTATTACAGTATATCTGCCTATTTTTCACAATCACATACACAATTTAAAAACATTTACCTATCACATATATGCCTACATATTCATATAGTCCAAGATATTGTTAATATTTCTTAATTCCTGCATGAATTAACACAGGTTCACATACTCCTGCCATATTGTCTACCTATTGTTCTTGTTATATTTGCTTATTTATTACTCTCAGAGAACAGAAAACCACTTCCCAAAGGAAATAAGAAAATTATTGACAGGTAAAAATCAGAAGAACATTTTTTTTTCATACATCCCTTAATTTAAATATTTAGTATAACTGAGAGTGAAATGGAAAAGAGAATTGACTATGTTTGGATGGGGGATGGGAAAGAGGAGGAGAAGGAGAAACTCTTTTGTCTCCCCCCTTTCCCAGTCCATGTAGACTTATGATGGGTGTAACCTAACCCAGACTAATTGAAGAAACAGAGTAATTGGGCAATGTGAATACCCGCCTTCTTGAAATCCTTATTTAATACCATCATTCCTTACTATACTTTCACCTGAGGAAGGCTATTTTAGATATTTCAGCCGAAACGCGTTGTTTTAATCAAAATAAAGGTAATTTGGAAGTAACAAGAATGCTTCTATCCTTTCCTGGAAGCACTCGTAGCGACAACCGGATGGTTCCTTATTTTAATTGTAGTCTGTCTACACTGTCACTGGATAGCCGTGTGCACTTATCCGTCGGCACACTACCAGCAGCACTGAAGAGAGAGAACGCTGGCTGCGGAGCACGACAAGATCTCCAAGGCTTGAGTGGCGAGCTAAGGCAATTTTTCCAATTTTGAAGCCCAAAATGCACAGGGGTCCAGTTGCCCAGTCATGGCATCGATAGTTAGCTGTATATACTCCTGTACCGTCCTCTCTAGGCGTTCACTATGTGTCAGACTTGTTCTCTCTTCTGGCATTGCAAAAGATGGTCTAAAAAAAGTGGTGAAACGATTCTATAAAATTGCTGTTACCAGATAGATTGTTACTGTTAATGTTTGAGTCAGGGGCGGACCCAGACTGTAGTGGGACCTGGTCCAAGAAATTTTTCGGGGCCCCCTCCCTTCCCTGGAACTCAGTGCCAGGATAGTGCCACGGGTGTGCCGCGCAGCTGACACCCGACAGCACCCCCCCACACACTACTGCCGCTACCTACCACCCTTCTGTCTATCTGACAGGGGAACGGACCTGCCACTAGAGCCCCAGGGGCCCCCTAGCTGGGCGGGGCTCTGGTGCAGCTACACCAGCTGCACCACGGTAGTTCCGCCCCTGGTTTGAGTGATGGTGACTCGACGGTCTCCGGGTTGGAAAGTTAGAACTGCGATATTCACTATGTGCACCACTGGTGTTTTGGGGAAAAGCAGTACTAAGAATGTCTAAAAGCGTCTGTTGATACTCCTGCATGCGTGTGTCCCTTTCCAGGGCAGGAAGCATTTGGCCAAATTTACTCTTGATCTAACAGTGTGGCAACCCAGTAGTTGGCATTACTTTGAATTCTCACAATCCGAGGATCATGTTGCAGGTAGTGCAGCAAGAAGACACTCATTGTCTTGCACATCCAGGAGGCCCAAGTCTTTGTTGGGTTGGTGGCAGCGAGGTAACATTCACGCTTCCTTCCTCTGCCCACTCCCCCAAACCTCGCACAATAGAAATTTGATCAAGATCTCCCTCATCTGCTGAGTCTTCCATGCCCATCGCCTGTTCGTCATCCATTTCTTCCTCGGTTCCTGCACCTTCATCAACAATTTGGCTGCTACCATGCACCCTCGTTCCCTCTCCCCCACCTTCCCATGCCAGCCGCCTTGGTGCTGCCGACCGTCTGGACCTTTGAAATCTTGTTATCCCATCTGCATACGCCTCCTCCTATACTTCATCCCCTTCTTCTTGGACCACTACCTGACTCCGAATACTGGTTAAAGCATGCTCCAGCATGTAGATGACCAGAATTGTCATGCTGATAATGGCATCATTAGTGCTAAACATCTTAGTAGCCATTTCAAAACTCTGCAGAAGTGGGGCGTGGCCTGGAGCTTCTCTGCAATGGCCGCATAATCCGGGAGCTCTGCAGGCCCTGAGTCATCACAGCGTCTATACACCGCAAAAACCGGCGATCCGAGTCCCAGAGACCCACCACTACACGGCGGAACAGGTCAGGCACCGAATGGGCCGTGTCAGAGCCGCCAAATGACTCCCGCCACGCAGAGTCACGGACTTCTTTGTGCACGCACAGCCCCTCAGCTCCTCGGCTGCAGCAGCCAGCATGGCGCTTCCCCCTTCTTCCCCACAACGCTCCAGGCGCAACTCAATGGCCTCTCTCACCTCCGGTCCCCCTTCACCGGGACTGATGGCGGGCGGCCCCATTACACACGCGGCCATGAGAGAGCTGCTGACAGACTTCAGAGCTTCTTTACAGGAAGACATGCAAAGGATGATGGCGGGCTTGCAAGGTGAGGTGGGTGCTCTCTCCACACGGACTGACCATATTGAGGCCAAAATGGAGGAGCTGGTCAAATCACATAACGACCTACTAGATGCCCATGCTGAGCTGCAATCCAAGATGGAGAGACAATCTCTAAAGCAATTGGATCTGGAGGACCGCTCCAGACGAAATAATGTTAAACTGAGGGGGATCCCTGAATCAGTCCCGCCTGGAGAATTGAGAAAGCTTCTCCAAAGCTTTGTCTCTGCGATCCTACCTACTCTGCAACCTACAGAGGTCATTATAGACCGTATACATAGGCTACCAAGACCTGCCTCTGTTGACCCTGCGCTGCCCAGAGACGTTTTAGCTCGAATCCACTTTTTTTAAATAAAAGAGGACTTCCTGAGAGCCTTAAGAAATGGAGCTGAGATCCCAGAAGAATATCAGCACATCTCCGTCTATCCTGACCTGTCACCAGGAACCCTGGCGAGAAGGAGGGCATTTCAGGAGGCCACAGCGATTTTGAGGGACCGTCATCTGGACTATCGTTGGGGTTTCCCTATGAAGCTACTAATAAAACGGGGCAATGTTATCTATGCCTGCTTCACTCCAGAACAAGCAATGGATCACTTGCAGAAATGGAGGATGCTCTCATCTCAGCGACACTCCCCATCGCCACGAAAGGACTCTGATCTGCCTGCGGAAGCGAATGCTGACTCCAATCGCCACCTGGATCCAGCCTGAACTCTTGTTTTCGTGAAATGCTGGTTTTGTATTTTCCAATTTCTTTCATTGTTGACTTGGGGCCTCTATTCCTGATCTCTCCTTTCTGAACCTTTTCTTTTCTTACCTTAAAACTCACTCTAATTTTTACCACTACTTTACCCCACACTTTCATCCCTTACATTTCTACCTAATTCTTCTTGCACTAAGTTTCTTGTGTGTATATCCCTTTTTCCCTCTCTCCTTCTCCTATCACTGATTCTACCTCGTTTCCTTCCTCTATCTCTCCTCTCGCTACCCCCCTTTACAACCACTCTTCTCTTGTACACTGGTCCATCTTGTGACCAGTTCTGCCCCCACAGGTACTTTTTTCGTACCTTAATATCCTTGTCCTCTAGTGTCCTACTAGCCAGGTACACACTCCAGGACATCTAGAGTGCTTAGCACTCCCCACTCGAGTAAGTGGGACTGTAAATAGTTCACTGACCCCTTCCTATTGATCCTCCCACTCTCCCACCCCTCCCCCCACCCAGTGCACCACTACCTTTTCATCCCCCAGCTAGAGATTTCTAACTATAACCAGGTCTTTGGTCTGGCATACAGTTGAAACTGGTTAAAATAATTGCATTTAAACAACTGCATAACTCACGTTTATTTTTCTATACTTGTTGTATTCTCTAGCAAAGCTTTGAGGATGTCGATAAAATGCTCAACAATCAACGTCAACGGGCTCAACTCACCGGGGAAGAGATCCTTGGTGTGGAACCAAATAAAGAAACTCCGAAGTGAGGTAATTTTCTTACAAGAAACACACCTATTACAATAGGATAATGGGCGAATGTCCCACCCTAGCTTTCCCCATAGATTTTTTGCAAGCTCAGGGGAAAAGAGGGCGGGGGTGGCCATTTTCATACATAAATCTGTTTCCGTGACCCTTATTGAAGAAATCCCTGACCCTCAAGGGAGATACCTTGTACTCCGAGTCAATCTAAACAATACACTGTACTCTCTAGTGTCAATATACGGCCCTAACACAGGCCAAGTGAAGTACCACAGAGCCTTGTTAGCAAAACTGGAGGGGCTTGTAAAGGGACCCACAATACTTGCAGGAGATTTTAATATACCCCCAAACAGAAGATTGGACTCCTCCTCCACCTCACTCTGCCGCTCTGATGTGAGTAAAGTGATTGGCTCGCATCGACTCCACGATATCTGGTGATACCTCCACAGGGAGGAGAGAGACTACACATTCATGTCCCCCAGACATAACACTTATAGCAGGATTGATTTTATTTTGGTTAATGATCTTCTCTTGCCCCACTGCCTACGAGCTGATATTGGTCACATCACATGGACTGATCATGCCCCCGCCTCGCTCACCATTGCAGATGCCTCTCACATTCCTCCAACTACTACTTGGAGGATGAATGATTACCTCCTTTCAATCCCTGCAAACATACAGACCATTGGCTCACAAATTGCAGAATACTTTTGCCACAATGACAATGGGGAGGCCTCACCCGAAACAGTGTGGAATGCAGATAATGCTTATATCCGGGGAGAATTGATCAAAATTGCGTCCCTAGCCAAACGTAAAAGAGAAGAGCTAACTAAACAGCTTACTAATACAATAGTTGAATTGGAACAAACCCACAAACACAATCCTACTTCCATTATACTAACGGAATTAGCTAACGCCCGTCTTAAACTGAGAAGTGTACTGTTAGGCAAAGTAGAACACAATCTTAAGAGGGTTAAAGCAAACTTCTATGGCATGGGAGATAAGGCAGGCACGCTGTTAGCAAGATGTCTTAAAAAACGCCAATCTGCATCCAAGATAGATCACCTATTGAACCACCAAAACATCCCGATCAGAAATCCTTTATTAATCGTGGAAGAGTTCCGCAACTATTATGCCAAACTGTATAACCTTCAGGCTGATAGACACACTGTCCAACCGACTAAAGATCTTATCAACCAATTTTTAGATAAAATTAACCTCCCCAGAGTAACCCCGCAACAAGAAGCCTTTCTCAACACTCCTTTCAAACTGGAAGAAATTCAATCGACCATTAAAACTATGAAAAAGAAATCGGCCCCTGGCCCGGACGGCTATTCATACACATATTATAATAGCTTCCTCCAAGAATTAACTCCTCATCTCCTCTCCCTATTTAACTATTGGCGAAAACAAGGCCAAATTGCCCCAGAGGGATTGGAAGCCCTTATTTCCACTATACCGAAACCCGGTAAACCCACCAACACACCTACAAATTTTAGGCCCATCGCTTTCCTGAACGGAGATCTGAAGATTTATGCCAAAGTATTAGCAAAGCGCTTGATGGTAGTATTGCCATCTCTGATTGACCCAGACCAAGTAGGTTTCATCCCAAATAGACAAGCGGCAGACGGTACTAGGAGATTGGTGGACCTGCTGGAGCTGATGGAACGGAGACATACCCCCGGTGCACTCCTCTCTTTGGATGCTGAAAAAGCCTTTGATAGGGTGCACTGGGGGTACCTAAAAGAGGTACTAAGCAGATTTGGACTGGTGGGGGACTTCCAAGCTTCAGTATTAGCCCTCTATTCTAACCCTAATGCGAAGATCAGATCCTCAGGATACACTTCTTCGGCTTTCACCATAACTAACGGAACCAGGCAGGGTTGCCCTCTATCACCATTGATCTTTGCTTTGGTGATGGAGCCCCTGGCAGAGAGAGTCCGGTCGGACCCCAACATCTTGGGTCTTCGCGTTGGCTCTCGCGAACATAAAATAGGCCTATACGCCGATGATGTGGTATTTGTTTGTACAGAACTGTCCCAAACCATCCCAAATATTACTCGCCTACTTGCGGACTTCTCGGAGGTCTCCTATTACAAATTAAATCCATCCAAATCACTCTTCTTCCCAGTGAATGTACCTCCTGAGGAAGCTTCTCAGCTCCGGCAGAATTTACCATTCGCTTGGTCTCCCCTAGGCTTCCCTTATTTAGGCATCCAAATCACCCCCACAGCTAATATTGTGAAAAGTAACTATGAAATCCTATATAAAAATTTAAAAATAGGACTTCATTCACACTCTTCTCTTGACCTCTCTTGGATAGCAAAAATTCAAGTTATAAAGATGACCTACCTCCCAAAAATCCTGCATATCCTGAGATGCCTTCCACTTAGCTTTCCTCGGCGATACGTGAAATCCATACAAACCTTGATAGGTAAATTTGTTTGGAATAATAAGCCGCATCGTGTAGGCCTCAAAATTCTAACACTACCCTCCAATCTGGGCGGTCTAGCTCTACCTGAGATAGCTACATATTATCATGCTATTCATATTGCTGCAGCTGGAGAGTGGTGGAAAGAGTCCTCTCAGTGTCATTGGTTACAAATTGAACGACACCTGTCTCCCAGGAACTCCACCAAACTCCTGCTGGAGAATTCGCTTCTTGTTCATAGACGATCCTCTAACTTCCTGAAGTCCATGACTACTCTTTTAAAAGTGTGGTCCTCGCACAGTTCGGGTCTTTTTTTGTTCCTCCATCATTATATCACTATCCCTGCAGTGGAGTTGTCTGTGGGGTCTCTCTCTCTCTCACAGTGGAGAGAGCTTGGGGTGGAGTTCTTGCGGCAAGTGAGGGACGGAGTCAGAGTAAAAGCTTTTTCAGAGCTGGTTGAAAGATTTAAGATCCCCCGCTCCTCTTTTTTCAAGTATCTACAACTGAGACATTTTTTGGATTCCTTCGCCCTGCCTGAGCTGAGCCTGGTTGACGTTGATGAGCCCTTGCAAAGGTTCTTTAAGACACAATCTCTGGGACTCCACGGTGTCTCCATTGTATACAAAGCGCTAAATGGACTTAGAAGTAAAGTGAAACTCCCCTATATGGAGATTTGGGAGTCCAGATTCCAATTCAACAGGGAACTGCACCAGTGGCGCAGTGCGGCGACACGCACCACGGCTTACTCGAAATGCATAACGCACCATGAACAACTAAAAAAGGTACATATGGACTGGTACTTAACTCCGGAACGGATCTCGCGCTTTCATTCCCCATCATTGCCCCCCTCCTCTCCGCTCTGCTGGAAAGGATGCGGCCTAAGGGGTAATGCCCAACATATGTGGTGGTTTTGTTCAGCAGTTTCCACTTTTTGGTCTAGAGTTGAAACATTGTTAACCGAAATATTGTGCTACCCTATAGCCTTGAATCCTGCCTTGGCAATATTGGGATTGGACCTTGAAGAATTCTCACATTTGCATAGACCAAGCATTGCCAACATCCTCATATCCGCTCGTGCCTGCATTGCTAGGCACTGGAAAACGTCCACCGTCCCGTCTAAAGCAGAATTAGTCAACTCTATAAATACGCATTTTCAGCACAAACTCATGCTGGCACATAGTGCGACCCGCCGAAACAAAATCCTAACCTGGTGGGATCCATGGATTCTGTCATCTTATAATACCATCCTGGTTGAGTCTCCGGGGCAGATTCACCCGACCGCAGGAGACAAGCCAAAACTCTCGCACTAACATACTAATCGCTTCTCAAAGTATTTCACAGATTCGTTAACATCCAGAGTGTAATTTTATTATATATTGTTGGGCTGGATAAAGGTTTGACAATTGAGACAATAGTTCAGACCATGACCTCCCCCTTCCTTACCCTCCCCCCCTCTCGTCCTCACTCTCTCCCCCAAGTTTCTTCTCTCCCCTACTTAACCTAAAACCTCCCCCTTCCCCCCTTCCTCCCCCCCCTCACCCCCCCCCCCTTATTAGATCCTCAGTTACCTTCGAATACAAAGCTTGTTGTTTCTGTTTTATATCCTTCTTTGTGACCACCAGAAGGAACCAATGTAAGTTGTTCAACTATGTAACATGCGTTGACAGAGAATGTTTGGTTTGTTAAAAATCACAATAAAAATTTATTGATTTAAAAAAAAAAAAAACTCTGCAGAAGTGTGCAGAGGTCCTTGATCTGAGACCACTCCAGCAGCATGATTTGCCCCACTTCTGGATCGTGTTGGGCCAGGCAATACGTCATAGCATACTGCACCAGGGCTCATTGCTGCTGCCACAGTCGCTGCAACACGTGCAGAGTGGAATTCCATCGTGTCGACACATCGCATTTCAGGGGGTGAATCGGCAGGCCGAAAGACTCATGTAGCGATGAAAGTCGTTGAGCTGCGGGATGCGAACAGCGGAAGTGAGCACACAGCGAACGTGCCCTCTGCAGAAGACCATCTAGACCGGGATAGTGGGCTATAAATTGCTGGACGACCAGGTTCAAAACGTGAGCCAAACAAGGCACGTGTGTCACCTTGCCCCAGCGAAGGGCTGCACACAGGTTTGCGGCATTGTCGCACAGACTTCCCTGGCTGCAGGTTCAGTGGAGACAACCATTGATTAAATTCGATCTCCAGAGCTGACCACAACTCCTCAGCTGTGTGACCCACATTTCCCAGACATTTTAACATAAACACTGCCTGATGGCATTGAGCCCTGCTGCCACCATAGTAAGCAAGTGTGCTGGATTCCTTCTGCGCAGTTTGAAGGCGGGTCACTTTACCAGAGAGGCTTTGGGTGCAGGTGGAGGACCTAGAAGAGGTGGAGGAGGCAAAAGCAGTGGAGGAACTTCTAGATACAGAGGTTTGACACAACACGTGGGCATGGCAAGACTTGTACAGCAGCCCCTTCTCCTGCTGTCACCATAGTCATTCAGTGCTCAATCAGCGACATGTAATGCCCCTGAGGTGCCCCCAGGCCGTGGGGTACTCAGGAAACAGATCGCTGCTGCTGTCATTGGAGAGTCATGGGGGTCGTGACCCAGTCCTTTGGCCTGGACGTCAGTTGAAAAAGGGGATATGTACAGGAGAGGTTGTCATGACACCACCCATGGTGTGTGATCAGTGGAGACCACCGCTGCTGCAGAACGTCCGGGGATGATGGGTAAACCCAATCTCCGGGGCAGTATTGATGGGCCAGACGGTGGTTGGCCAGGCCAGCTAGGCCACATTGTAGCACAGTGAGCTTCCCACTTATGCTTCATGTCCATGTGACAGTTCATGCATGAAGAACTCAAACTATTGATTTTTTTGCCTTCTGCGCAGATTTTGTTTGATAACATGAGTTGTGTCATCCTTTGCGATCTGAAAAAAGGCCCAGGCTAGGCAAGGCTTAGAGTCCATTTGACCTGCAGAGCCACCATGGCTTCTGCACAGAGTCAGAGTTGTGGCTGAGGATGCAGTTGTTGATGTGCTTCCAGGACTCTGTCCAGGATGCACAACCTAACCTAACCTCGTCACTAGCATCCTCCTCCACGTCCTCTGCTGAGCTCATCAACTGCCTGTGGGTTGACAGTAAGTAGGATCTCCAACAGTGGCGTACCATCAGTGCCGCGGGCCCAGGTGCAGGATGGGGGGTCAGAAAGTTTGTGCCACCCTGTGCTGAAGATTCAAGCCCCCAGCTGCCTAGTTGTACTTGTCTTGAACTCATAGATACAGCAAAGACCCATGTAATTTATTTTATTTATTTCATGAAATAATTAAAAAAAAGGGCTTCTCTATATTTTTGGTTCCCAGCCAGGTAAAAATAGGCAGCTGGGGGTAGGGGGCAGCCCTTACCTGCCTGCTGCACTTGGCTGGCATACAAAAATATGGCGAAGCCCCACATCATTTTTTAAAAATTATTTCAAGGAATAATTTTATAAAAAGTGCTTAACTGTTATGCGGATTTGGTGCTTTTTTGGGCCATGAGATTCAGATGAACAGATTGAAACAATGTACCAAGAAAATCATGAAATCTGCAGCAAACACCATATCGCGGTTTTGGTTCTTTTTTGGCCAGGAGATGCAGATGAACACATTGAACACAATGCATGCAGTTTTGCGCCAAAAGTGCACCAAAAGAGCATGAAATCCATAGCAAAAACCGCATCATGGTTTTGGTGTGCCAATCCTCTGTGACAGCGTCTGTGATTGGCTGTTGGGTCCCTCTGCGGTGAATACCATGAATTTAATGAGCGGCCACAGAATTACAAGTGGGTGAATGCTGGAAAGTATAATGCTGTTTAATTACTATCTTCTTTTTACAGCCTCCAAACCCCCATCTCATAACTTTACAATCTGAGATCAGGGTTCGGACACAAGTTCGATCCACTTTCGGCCCCGAACTTTAAAAAAAAGTTCGGGCGAGTTCTCTGAACCCGAACATCGGCAAGTTCGCCCATCACTAGTTCCTGTCTCTGCAATACACAACTGTTTCAAGAACGAGGATCTCTGATACCTTCCCCATCCGATGGACCCACAGTCTCAGAATAGGTGTAGTAAAGCTATGCTGTAAAGTCTTTAGATAAGATTACTCTTTCGTTTACAAAGACCACAAAATTAATTACCGCTCACGTTGATTGACCTAGCTGAGTTTTGGCATGATCCGGCATGCTGATGGCCATCTGTGCCCAGTAAAGCATCTGCTTCCCCTGGTTCTGTACCCCCGTCAGCCTCAGATACCCTAAAGTCTGGATGATTTCAGATTGGAATAGATAGAGGAGTCACAGCGGCATCTTTGTGTTTTTTCCTTATTTATAAGTATAACAAAAAGACAAATCCATAGAGCACAGTGAGGCTCTGAGAAGCAATGTTCTGATCAAATCGCTGTTAACACTAATCTAATCACTAAACACTAGATGACTTTTTATAATAAATTGTTAGCTAGTATAGAGCAGTTGTAACAGTGTCAATAACATCTGATGAAGACATGAAACCTGGGATTTTCCTGGTACTCTCCTTTGAGCACATGCACTAAAGACTGTGTTCTACAATCAGAGGTGTATCAATTGCAGTCACAGAGGTCACGACCGGGCCCAGTGGTAGAGGGGGTCCTCCATCGCCAGAGCATATTTCAACTTGATGTGCATCCCAGGACAAATGCATTCAGCTGAAGTGTATTTGACATGCCCCTCCAGGGCCTTAGGATACTCGTAACCGGGCTTTGTGCTTCTTCACAGGAGTCACAGGGGTCGAGACCCGGCTCTGTGACCCAGGCAGTGTAATTAAAAGTTTGGAGCGGGTGGCTCTCTCTTAGGGAAGGTCATGTAGCGAGGAGGGTACATTTGGGAAGGGATGACCGGACTTAGGGACACTTGTTTTTACGTGACGCCACCCGCAGGTCTATAGATGACCGCCGCTGCACGACAGTTCCTCTGTGGACTGACAGTAGGGAGGCAGCAGTGTTGTAAAGCCATCTACGGGTAGGGCTGACCCCCAGGGCAGCAGAAAGTACCTGAGTGAGTTGGTAGTTATGTTTCTGGTGCTCATGACGCGTCATGTTTCTGGTGCTCACAGACACACCGGGCTGCAGTCTTTAGATCTTTTACTCACAGTCACTGTGCAACAGCCCCCTAAGCACTGGGTTCTCGGAGGCAGGGATCCAGCTACTCTCGGGTAGGAGGATGATATTTAACCAGTATCCCTGCTCTTTCCTTCCTCTGCCGTCTCACACTGCGCTTACTTCAGCCTCCTGCCATGCACCTCACTGCACAGAGCTTTGAGCCAGTAGCTGTGGGCTTTTCTTAGGGTCAATCTGCAGTATCTCCCCATACCTGTTCTTTGCCACTTTTTCAGCAGATGTGTGTGGTTGTCGACTGTGTCACCATGGAAGTACCACTGTCTCCGGGTTGCTAGCTGAGCCTTGTCTGTCTTCTTCACTAGTCTTGGGGTCCCGTGCCCCTTTCCTGCGGCCTGGTCCCTCCACTTGCCTTGCACCTGACAATGGATACGAGTCCCACAGGTGGATTGTTCACTTCCCATGCCTCTGGGACCCCCTCTTCCTCCTGGAGCCACCGGGTTCTCTTTCTCTGCTCCTCAGTCTGGCCTCAGAATGAGCTTCCACTAGCTGCAGTCCTCTGAACACTTCTCTCAAGTTCAATTCCTTCGGTGACAGGCTTTCTTTCTCAAGCTTCCCTCCAACTCGACTCTAGCTGTTCAACTCATTTCTCCTCTACTATTCAATGGTCTCTCCTCTGCTGTTCAACTGTCTCTCTTCCTTTCTAGATCTTTCCCACTCTATTTATACCCTCTGTCATGTGTCCCACATGATCTACGTGTGCACTTCCCAACTTCACTCCTCCAAGGTGCTCCCTCTAACTACTTCCTCTCCACCCATCCCCACTACCCTGGTTCCTAGTGTGTGGTCTGGGTGTCCCGGCACTGGTCTGTGCCCCTCTTACCCAAGAGTGGGATACTACACCCTAACAGGGGTGCAGTACCTTTGTGGCGACTGGATCCGCAGGGGCACCACATATTGTTTCACAGAGACTTGATGGGCAGCTGATGTCAGCACCCCTGTGACTGGGAGAACATGGCAGTGACATCATTCTCTGCCTGTTGCTTACACTCTGAAGTCAGTTGCCAGCTTCAGAGGAGGATGCCAGGAGCCGAGGGACGAAAGGAAGGTGAGTGGAATTGTTTCTTTTTGGGGGTTTTTTTGCATTAAAAAAATAATGGAAGACGAAAGGCATTAATACTAGGATAGGAAACATATATATCTGGATGGGGGACATATATACCAGGATACAAAACATACATACCTGAATGGGGGACATATATTCAAGGATAAAGTACATACACACCAGGATAGGGAACACCAGAACAGAATGGGATGTGTATATATATATATATATATATATATATATATATATATATATAGATATATAGATATATATAATTATTTTTTTTTTTTATTTATTTATTTATTTATTTATTTATTTATTTTAAAGAAACAGAGTGGCACTCACCGGTTATCTCTTCGTGGAATTTATTCCATGTTGGAGTTACAGGGTGCAGAGAGGTAGGGGGTCCAGGGTCAGATGACGATTAACCGTTTCATGCAGTTGCGGGTTTTCTTTTAAAAATGTCATAAGGATCTTGTTGATCCTTGTTGACCTGAGCAACACCGTGTATTTGTCACAGGCCACAGCATTGGGTGGTGTACAGACCCTTATTGTATGGACTGACCGGTGCCCGCATTTCTTCTACCTTCATAAATAAATATATATATATATATATATATATATATATATATATATATATATATTATAAAGAAAGCAGCACAGCTCCTTCTGGGTGCAAATCAGTCCAGCTTCTTCCTCTCACTGTCTCCAATATTCAAAGAAATGACTGCAGCACTCCTTTTCAGTTACCTATTGTCTTTATTGGGCCTTCAGGTGTACAGGGCAACATTTCGGGACAAATCTCCCTTCCTCTTGGCTGTCCCGAAATGTTGCCCTGTACACCTGAAGGCCCAATAAAGACAATAGGTAACTGAAAAGGAGTGCTGCAGTCATTTCTCTGAAAAAAAATAAATAATAAATATATATATATATATATATATATATATATATATATATATATACACATATATATATGGATGAAGATCATATTTGCCCAGATGGAAGACATGTACCATGATGGGGACATATATACCAGGATGGGGAACACATACACTGGGGAGGGGAACATATACTTCAGGACAGGGGACATGTATACCAGGATGGGCACAGGATCTGGGGCATACATAACAGGATGGAGGACACATATACCAAATGGGGGACATATATAACAGAATAGGGACATATATACCAGGATGGGCTCCGGCTTCATATATACCAGGATGGGCCCAGGATATAAGACATATACCTCAGGATGTGAAACATACAAATCAAGATGGAGAACATATATACCAGGATTGGAGAAATGTAAAGCAGGATGGGGGACATATATACCAGGCACTTCATATGTCCTTATAGAATTTAGAATGCTACAAGGGGCCAAATATCTGACCAAATTTTGCACCAGGGTCCATCGGTCTGTAATTACACCACTGCCTACTATAATGTCCAAGGGGCAGCCTAGATGGCCACTATAAAGAGTATGATTATTTCCTTTTTGTATTACTTTTAAATAGTGTATGACAATGGAGGTTAGCAGGGGTGTATCTCAGAGGCGGACATATCATTGGGCAACCAGGATCCAAGAGTTAAGTGGGTCCATTTCAACCTGCCATGTGTCATTTATTATTTTATTTCATCCTGAGTAACTGAGGGCCCATGTGGGCACAGGAGACTAGATATAACAACCACCTCAAGCAGAGCACCAAATGGGAGGGGCGTTTTAATCTTGGCTTTAAGATTCCCCTCTTCTATGTACACCTCTGTGCACAGGGATCTGTTTTCTGGCAGAAAACAATTTCAGTTCCTGCTGTAAATACGGCATAAGCAATAGGTCTATGATGTACTATTTCTTATAGTGTAGATTGATAGCTGGAATAAGGAGACTTATCAGCCAGGCGGTGCTCCCTGGGAAAAAGAAATGCAAATTATTCCTGAAGAAAAAAAAAACTGACTTTGTCGTGCCACCTATTTTTTTCAGTGATATTGATGATGTCAGTGATAATGAATTTGATAATTTATTGTTTCAGAAACAAAACACTTTGGTTGCGCTTACTGATTTAGAAAATGAAAGCTATAACAATAATATGGTAGATATTCAATTGATACAGTTCAAAACTGTAAATCCAACATATTACCCTTTAAATCTCGTGTTCTTGCATTGAAACGTTCACTGACCACCTTTGAAGAGTGTCAGAGGTAGCTAGTGTAACACAAATGTAGATACTTAGGAATCTGATAGCATGGGACTAGACAAGAATGAGACAAGGTTTTGAGTTCAACTCTGTATTAACACATGCACCAAACAAGTCAAGCTGTGGTGCAAGCGAATGGTAAAGCAGTTCAAACAAACAAACTGTGATTTAGTCCAGAACTTAAATGTACAGAGCGACCGACACAATAAATGAGATAGTCCAGAAACAGTCTCAGCAGATCTCTGCCCAGCAAACAAATAGTTAGCCAGTGTACACTTGGCTGAAATAAGTCCTGCTCAAGTCCAGCAGTGCAGCCCACACTTAACCTAAAGTCCTAGGTTGTGTACGCTGGCAACTAAACAGAAAGTCAAGCGTATGCACAAACCATGGAAGTTAGGCAGAATAATTGAGATTTTCTCCTTGGGAGTCTTAGAGGATGGAAGCCAACAGCCAGTATCTAGACGTTGTATAGATGATTGCAGACAGCTGAGCAGCAGAGGGGCAGAGTAGCAGAGGTTAACAAGCAGCAGTGGTGTCTGAGGAGCCAGGTCACAAGTGACTATCAGCCAGATAGCACAAAAGACTAAGGCAGAGAATGGATCCAGGACCAGAACCAGGAAACCTGACAGGTAATTTATGCCCTCCCAGCTACCCTGTTTCCCCGAAAATAAGTCACCCCCGAATATAAGTCAGGGCAGGGCTGGCGCAGAATTTTCCAATATAAGTCATACCCCGATTATAAGACAGGGTACCGCTAAAGTGCCATTTTTGCCCATTGCATGTTTTACCCGTGTCCCCGCTGTCCCACTGGCCCCGCTGTCCTCCGTGAGCTCCCCTCTGCCCTCAGGTGCAGCCGCAGGTCCGCTGTCCCCCGTGGGCTCCCCTCTGCCCTCAGGTGCCGCAGGTAACCCCGAGGTCATAGGGTTAATCTTGTGCGCCTGTCGCCCCGGCCTGACGTCACCGCTGCCGGCAGGAGCTTCTGATTGGCCAGCGGCTCCCCAGCATCTCGAGCGCTGATTGGCTCAGCAGCTTGAGTGCTGATTGGCCAGAAGCTCCTGCATGAAGAAGCATCTGGACTACGCCATGCACCGCGGAGGAATCCATAGCCCGAGGCCGCCATTACCCTAAAAAGTAAGGATGTTTCCTTGCCGACTTGCCCATTAAAACCGCAATTCCGCCGCACAGCCGACTTGCGGCACACTTGCGGCAGGTCCCCATACAATGTACGGTACTGTATGGGACACTTGCGGCAAGGTGCGGTTACCGCATCTTTCCGCACCTTGCCGCAAGTGTCCCATACAGTACCGTACATTGTATGGGGACCTGCCGCAAGTATGCCGCAAGTGTGCCGCAAGTCGGCTGTGCGGCGGAATTGCGGTTTTAACGGTACTGTGCTGAGGGCTGCAGTGGCATACTGTATGGGGCTGGGACTTTTCATTTTTGTCATTTTTTTTTTTAATATAAGTCATACCCCGAATATAAGACAGGGTGGGACTTTTGGGGGTAAAATTAATATAAGACACTGTCTTATATTCGGGGAAACACGGTATCACTGTCTGTGCCTGCAGCTTTATAGTACTATTCTAATTATTCCTGTCTGAGCTCATAGTGTAATGTTAAAGGTGAAAAAACAGTACATACATTTTGTTATGTAAATGAGGCAGTGTGTAGTCACCTTAGGGGACGTAGTCACTCTGGCAGGTTTATAGTTAACATTTCTGCCAAATGTCAGAAGATGTTGCAGGACCTGTGTGATGTCACGATCATGTGACTATAATAGGCAGAGCAAAGTCTCCATAGTACATAATGATTTTTCTTGCTTAGCTCTGCCCACTATGGTCACATGATTGTTACATCACACAGGTCCTTTATACAGAGAAGTGCTCAGTGAGTTAACTATAAACCTGCCAGAATGACTACTTCCTCCAAGGTGACTACACACTGCCTTATTTACTTAAGAATATTTAAGTGTATGAATGCTTTTTTTTCACCTTTAACATAATAATAATAATATTTATTCATTTATACAGCGCTATTAGTTCCATAGCACTTTACACACATCAGTAATGCTGTCCCCATTGAGGCTCAAAATCTACGCATCCTATCAGTATGTCTTTGCAATGTGGGAGGAAACCGGAGTGCCCGGAGGAAACCCATACAAACACGGGAAAACATACAAACTCTTTGCAGATGTTGTCCTTGGTGGGAATTGAACCCAGGACCTCAGCGCTGCTAGGTTGTAGTACTAACCACTGATTACACTATTATCTCAGACAAGGATGGTTAGAATAGTACTATGAAGCTGCAGGTGCAGACAGTGATAGCTGAGGGAGGGCATAAATGACCTGACAGCTTTCCTTTTAGTAGGCAGAACCAACAGGAAGTACAGGATCATGATGAAGCAACAGACTCCATCTTGGATGAGGGCAAATAGACACAGAAAGTTCCATGGAAAATTCGGAATCCTTACAGCTAATTTCTTGAGTAAGAGGCAATCGTTTGTAAGCTCTTTGCCTGTGTAAGCGTCGCTTGATAGAGGGTATGTGGTACCCCACAAGGTAGGCCGCCACCATAGGTACTGCACTCCTGCGGTTAAGGGGAGTAGTGCCTCTGCTCTCCAGTTGCTGGGGTGGTGCAGTTGAGCCCAAAACACACACACACATTTTAGGCCACTGTGATGGTGGGTGGACCCTGAGGGAGGACCCAGGTTCAAAATTGGGGGACAGGAGTAGTAGGAGATGGAGAGTAGAGATCTTCGGGAGTGGAAGTCAGGAGTGTAACAGTGGTGTGGTGCTGACTCCCGTGGGCTAGAGTATGAACACGCTCACCCACGGAAGGGAAAAACGGATAGGTGGCAGAAGACAAGAGTCCTGGAGGTGCGGATGAGACATTGATCCCTGTACACCCGAATCTGACCAAATGGAGGGGCTCGTGTACAGGGACCCGGCCCTGAACACGGTGCGGAAGCTGTATGCCCGACCCGTTGAACCGGAGGCCCCAAGCTTCTAACGGGAGCTGTGGCCGAACACCTGACACAACTTGAGGAAGGTGGCTGAACTAGGGAACAGTGTCCGAGTCTGGGGGGCAGAGCAGTGTCGCGTTCGCCATAGAAGAGAACTACCCCTTGTAGCGCTGGGAGAGAGAAAGACCCCCAGAGACAGGAACACCTAGAGAGGAAAGGAAGGGCACCAACCGTGGCTTGACTGCACTAACCCAGTTCTGGAGACAACGCTGAGCCGGAGATTGGCAAGGGACGTACCCAGCATCCATGCTGAAAGAACTGAGTAAAAGTAACAGAACTCCAGCTATGGTGTGTAAGACTTCTATTAGCGGCGACCACCAGCCGCGGAGGCCGTATGAGACATCAGGGTGCTGACGTCCCAGTAAACATCTGCCAAGGTACGAACTGACTACTCCATCTCGCTGCCCTGGGGACCTGTGCTCCACCTGCGGGGAGCGGAACCATCTAAGCTGCAGGTCACCGTCACCAGCGGTAACCGCCCTAGCCGCATACCGAAGGTGGCGTCACGAATACACCCTTTATCCTCTCAGACTCTCCCTGTCATCTTCCCCGTTGATTAACAATGACACTGCCAGGGTCATGGGCCCGGGTCTCAGCCCCCGTCTGTCCCCATAAAAGAACCAAATGAGGTGAAGAGAACAACGAGTAACTGCCCGGTTCCAGAGTCTTCCTTAGCCCTTGTGTGGCCGTGTCATGTACTTATTTGCAAAAACTGCTCTGAAGTTGGACAGATCACTTGTCCTGGTCAGTGTCAGTGCTCCTGCATGGGAGAGCGCACATGTTGAACCAAAAGAGCAACCATCCTGAACTGTCAATAGTCAGGTGCATACCACCCCCTAGAGAGCTGAATAACAAGAAGGGAGGCAGCATGCTCCTAAGGATAGAAGATGGGAGCACTTGACTCCAATTGGTGTCATGAGAGAGAATTTTCTTGCTCCCAAAAAGTAGCTAATGTGTGCACGCGAAACATGATCTCAGCACTTATCTTACCATCTCCCAAGATTGTGAATAGCTTAAGCAATTTTCCATACACAGTCAATCATAAAAATTCAGTTTTACATTTGAGGAATTCTTTACACCATTCCAGTCATTGTCCTATAAATTGTGCACCTAATATTCCATTCTTACGCCCATAATTTTTTGGCAGTTTCTATATATTGTACTGTTCATCTTTTATATTGTTCTGCTGCAAATGGGCAACAGAAATGATTTGTAATGAAAGTTCCTCTATATTTTTGTTCAATCCGTTTGTAATGAAAAGTTCCTCTATATTTTTGTTCAATCCGTTTGTAATGAAAAGTTCCTCTATATTTTTGTTCAATCCGTCCTCATTTCTAACAGAAATGATTCGATCTGTCGACCGTTTCCACTTGTGACTCACTGCCGGCCAAGTAGAATTACATGGTAAAAACGACTGTCTTGTTAATAAAACGCTGAATCCTATAGTTACTTTAGAAGGTGATTTGTTCAGCTGAAAAGAAACGTCTCCGGTTTATGGAGGGAACCTGCCTATTTTCACTCTAGGAGGGCGGGTAGCTGCCATCAGTGACTCGTGAGGACAGAGAAATTATAATAAAAATGAATTGGTTGGTGCAATAAATTGAAATATATTGTATATGTTATTGGAGAACCTTTTTTTAGAATGCTGCTGTTTACCTTCCCTGCAGTAGCGTAACTTCAGTGCCGCGGGCCCCGGTGGAGGTGCGAGGTGGCTAGCGTGAATACCTGCTCTATAGAGGAAAATAGGGGCTTCTCTCACTTCCCGTCCTCCGTACACTCCTCGTCCAGCGCTATCGCGGTCGCAGCGGGCAGTTGGGAGCGCGGGGCACGGGGCCCCCCCCCAGGGGGTGGGCCTGGTCTCAGCCGCGACTGTTGTGACCGCGGTAGTTACACCACTGCTTCCCTGTGATACTCCTCCTGGAAATAGATAATTGAATATTTGGGTGTTATCATTGCATTTCTCAAAGGAGGGGTGTCCCTACATACTCTAATACGCTAATGCCAGTAGATTATTTCATCACCACCTTCTAAAATTAGGTTCATGACTCTAAGGGTGCTTTCACATCAGCGTTTTTCGTAATTCGCGGCAGATGCGGTGAAAAAACCGCATCTGCCGCGTTTACCGCATAACCGTTCCACTTGCGGTGCGGTTGCGGTTTTTTCTATGCAAAGTATAGGCGTACTTGCGGCAGGTGCGGCAAGTGCGGTTTTGCACTTGCGGCAGGTGCGGCCGCGAAAAAAACCGCGGCTTACTGCGGTTTTTTTCGCGGCCGCACCTGCCGCAAGTGCAAAACCGCACTTGCCGCACCTGCCGCAAGTACGCCTATACTTTGCATAGAAAAAACCGCAACCGCGCCGCAAGTGGAACGGTTATGCGGTAAACGCGGCAGATGCGGTTTTTTCACCGCATCTGCCGCGAATTACGAAAAACGCAGATGTGAAAGGGCCCTAAGAGTGCCGACTCCTGTTGTTACCTCTGGGGGACATGAGATCAGAAGGTCTCAGTGTTTAATCAATCGCAGCTTTCTGTGGAGCTCACTTGATATGGGTTCTATGTGCTTGTTTTTCTATGCTGAATGAGTTAAGGACCTTTTCACTGTTGGTCGAGTCCTCTCTTAGCTTCTCGGCTGCAGTTTGTGATCACCCTCCACTTCCGCTATATCTACCCATCTCGGAGCTCACTCCATGCTGGACATTGCATTTGTATGCAGCCTATGGTGAGTGAGCTCATTTCTTTTCACAGAGGGATTGACCCTTTTGAAACAAAAAAGCTAGTGTCTAGAGAAATGTCTGGAGTCCTATCATACTGT
The DNA here is from genome assembly GCA_033576535.1 of Allobates femoralis. Lineage (NCBI taxonomy): Eukaryota > Metazoa > Chordata > Amphibia > Anura > Aromobatidae > Allobates > Allobates femoralis. The sequence goes on along the minus strand of JARQOC010000011.1, from coordinate 197,117,000 downwards.
CCCTCTTGTACTGCCTGTGTTCTCTGTGTGTGTTTCCTTGCTCCCCTGCCCCTTTCACTACCTTCAGGGTGCGACATCTAGGCGAGTGTAGTCTAAGAACTTATCAAGAAGACATAGGCATCCCTATCATCAGGGGGTAATCTTGGGGACAAGGATAAGCCTAGTGTTTCCTAGTTGGAGGGACAACTATAGTATTCTGTATTCCTGCTACTGCACTATCATATTTGGATTGTCTACTTGTGTTTGCTCGCCCTGTTGCAGTTCTTACACTTAGCAAACTCACCTCTAGTTCCTTGGGAGGTATAGAAATTCTCTCGTTGGCCTTTCAGGAAGTTAGGTCCGAGTAGTCATCTACTAGTTCTAATGTTAGGGTTCCTATCTGTGCAGGTGCCTTTAGGGACTGCGCAGTTAGAGTATTAGCCTATACATGAAGCAACTGGGTGGTGGTATGGGTAAAGAAATACTGTGCCACCCTATCCTACGTGTGTGTGATACCCTGCTACCTAACCGTCACTGCCATGACATTTAGCTGCTATAACCAAGCTACCACTGTCTCATTCATGGGAATGCCCATGTTTTACTTTGAGGAACATACTGGACAGCATTCAGATGAGTTATCTCCCTCTTTTGCATCTATAATGTCTCATTTTCCTATAGGGAAATTTACAACTAATTACTTTTATATGACTGGTATTTGTAGTATTTTAATTATCAGCTATGACGGATTTTCTCAGATATAAATTAAATTAAGAAAATTAATATGATGACATCAAGGTTCATTTTACGGGGACCCTCGGTGGAAACACGAAAAGCTGGTGTACGCTGATTAAATCCAGAGCTGCGCCACTTGTGTTTTACTTTGGCATCCTCTTTGAAATGGACAATTATGGAACCCCAAATGGCACAGAACCTTTTGAATTCCAGGTAGAGTGTGCAGAGCAAATGAAAAATTATGAAGATGAGAGACGGGCAGGAAGAAAAGGTTGGAGGGAAGGGGGATGTATAATGAGGAAAATCCTGCAGGGAATCAAGTTCCGGCTGAAACTGAAGCCTGAGCTGGCAGGCGAATGAAAGGCCGAGTTAACAAGTAGAGTATGATTGATGGTCCTATGAATACAAAAAATGAGGACGTCTGATGGAGTATACATAGCATGGGTGTTATGTTGGTCTTATGATTGTAAATAAGGCTGGTTCCACCATAATCACACACTTAATACTCATACATGATTACAGAATAGTGAGATGTCTCTTCTTATATCCTCATACTGAGCTCTAGGTAAGGAGACTTGATGGGACACTGACTTCAAGAGGGTATGGTTGACTGGAGGCTATTGTTCTGTGGTGTGGATCATTGGGTGCAGCTTTCCATGGGATGGGCTCTTTTTGGTGATCTAGATCATTTTCCTCTGCTCTCCCAAAAGAGACAACTTTTATGGATCCCTATTAACCACTTAGGCTAGTTTCACATAAGCATTTTTGCAATGAGGCATAGATCTGTTAAAAAAACGGATCTTTAACGGACTAAGGGCCCTTTCACATCACGGTATTTTCAAATCGCGGCAGATGCGGTGAAAAAAACGCATCTGCCGCGATTACCGCATAACCGCTACACTTGCGGCAAGCCCCATGCAATGTCTATGGGGCTTGCGGTAAGGGTGCGGCAGGTGCGGCAAGTGCGGTGTCGGCACTTGCGGCAGGTGCGGCCGCGAAAAAAACCGCTGCTTGCAGCGTTTTTTTTCGCGGCCGCAACTGCCGCAAGTGCCGAAACCGCACTTGCCGCACCTGCCGCACCCTTACCGCAAGCCCCATAGACATTGCATGGGGCTTGCCGCAAGTGTGCCGCAAGTGTAGCGGTTATGCGGTAATCGCGGCAGATGCGGTTTTTTCACCGCATCTGCCGCGATTTGAAAATACCGCTGATGTGAAAGGGCCCTAAGGGTGCTTTCACATCTACGGTAAAGTGTAATTCCCAGCAGATCCGGCAGATATCGCCGCATCTGCCGGATCTGACGCGTAACGGTCGACTTGCGGCACTGATCCAGCAAACCCATTCATTCTCTATGGGGTTTGCGGTCAGGTGTGGCAAGTGCGGTAAAGCCAAATCTGGTAGATCAGGAACTTGCGCCCATGCAAAAAAAAAACACTGCTAGTAGCGACTTTTTTTTTTGCGGTGTTGCAAGCGCCGCAAGTGCCAGATTCAGCAATACCACACTTGCCACACCTGACCGAAAGCCCCAAAGAGAATGAATGCGACTTGTCGGATCGGTGCCGCGAGTCGGCCGTCACGCGGCAGATGTGGCGACATCTTCTAGATCTGCTGGGAATTACACTTTACCGCAGATGTGAAAGCAGCCTTACTCGGATGGTAACTTTCCGTTTCCTGTATAAAACTAAAATGGTACTATCTGGTTTAGTCTGTTATTGTCCTATCTTTGTCAGATCCTTTTTCATAGGCACCGCCCACTGGGTAAAGATAGAGTGTTCTCGTGAGACCCCATGACTTTATTTTCTCAATAAGGAATATACACAGTTCCACATTGTAACTTGGCTGTTGGGGGCATTTTTTGTTCAGTATGAATGCTAGATTTGTTTTTACTGAATCAAGCATGATCCGGAATCCCACCATGATCAGGTGACCCCCATCGGGACGGTCCCTACCTAACAGTATTAAAACCTTACCATATGTCATGTGAAGTGTACATGGCAAGGAATGTTGGGACCCAGACCTAATCATTTCTTGCCATGTACGTGTCACAGGAATTATGGTAAGGTTTTAATACTGTTAGGTAGGGACTACCCCAATGGGGTCACCTTGTTGTGGTGGGATGGCTTGTACATTTTTTGATCAAAATAATGTCATCAGGTACCCCATTTATTATTTTTATGCTCTATAGCATTTTACGTTTATTTATTTTTAGGGTATTTGCTCATTTTTTTCTTGTTGTGTTTGATTTTTGGTCTCAGCTAGAAACATGATTCGGTAGCAACCTGAAGCAAACAAGATGCTACCAGACACCATTAAAATAAATGGGCAAAAAAAGGATTTCTTTGGATCCTGTTTTTATTGTAAAACAGTATCTGTGCCTGATTGCAAAATCCTCTGGTGTGAAACTAGCCTTAGAGGAGTGACTCACCGTGGCCGGCTGACTCCGGTTGATACAGGCGATGCTTCCTTCCTCCTTGTCACGGGTGGACCGCGCCTGCCGGTAGTGGGGCCCGGTGTAGTGCAGATCAAAAGTGAAGACGTCTTGGTGGAACAGATTAAAGGGTTTTTTTTAATTTATTCGTGACGCCACCTATGAGTAGATTCGGTAAGGACTACCGACGCTGCGGAACCTCCGGGGGATGGACAGCAGCTAGATGTTACGCTCCCCACAGGCTGAGCGGTGATCCCCGGAGGCTGGAGCTGCTCAAGATGTTGTGCGGCAGCTGCGGTTACCTTGTTGTGCGGACAGACAGTTCATAAGGAAGCACGGACACAGGTAGTCTCTGCAACGGGTCTTTACTGTAACCAGCAGGCAGTACATGGTATACAGTGGTTGAGTAGTAGACCGGGTGGACTCAGCAGTGATAGTGTTCCTCAGAGATCCGCAAGTGTTCCTCCATTCTACCTAACTTGTTTGCCAGTGTCGCCCAGGAATACCAGGTCGGGTACGGGGAGGCTGCTTCAATGCCCTATCCATGATGTACGTTCTGGATGCTTTGGGGAGCCTTGGATCCCTCAGTGGGTACACCGCTGGTTAGACGACTGGAAACTGACTGGTGGTGGGGTGCTCCTGGGAAGCTGCTCCTCCACTCTTCTGGTTCGCGTGGCAGAGGTGAACTGCTGCCAGCTTCGGTACCAGTGAACCGGCTGTGAGTTGTGGGCACGGGAGTCTTTTGGGAACCCGTGTAGATAATGCCCAATCCCGGTAGTTAAGGCCTCAGGTGCTGACACCCGACCGGTGACGGCCCAGGGGCCCGCACGGAGTGCGGAGCCCCGATCCTCTCCAAGCTCTGTGTTCTAGGCTCTGCTCTAGATTCCAGACTCTCTCTGTTCTGTCTAGATTATTGTGTGTTCTACTACACAACCCTAACACTCCACCTCCCAGGACCTATGATTGGTCCCCTGTTCTAGGTGTTGCATGTTGGGTTGGATCTCAAAGTTAACTATTTCACTGCTGTGTCAGAGAATATTGCGGCTGCAATACTCCCTTGTGACGCACTCGTTGCGGGCGCCACAGAAGCAATGCGTCGTATCCCTGCCTTTGGTGCGAACTTGCACATCACTTACAAGCAGCTATATGTGTACACTGTGCATAGGCAGAAAGCTGCCAATCAGGGGTGGGGTGGAGTTATACAGAGCAGGTGACTAGGAGGCGCCAGCACCCAGTCCTGTTGTGAAAAATTCCTGCTGATAAGGCAGTGAATTTATTACTGACATCCTAGTAAGTGACACATCACTGGAATCAGTGTCTACATCATGCTGTTTTCAGATTTCATAATAAAAACCTGCTGACAGATTCATTTAAAGCGCAAATTACAATAGAAACTAACCATGAGTATTTTATATATTTTATATTTTTTATACCTACCCTAAAATTTGAGGAAATTTTGTTTTGTACAATTTGTCCATTTTTATATAAATTGCACTTTTCTTGACTTTTGAGACTATTGGCTCCAGAATTCATGATGTGAGAAGAGAAATGGTGCTTCGTGATCACTGGGGCTTAGGTGATAAATTGAGAAAGTCATTAGCGCCGGTTAATGGCCATTTAAGTGATTTGCCATAACATTGTACACCAGTGAATTCATTTAATTCAATCAAAAATTATTTTAATATAGAAAACCTACAAAAGCTACCAGCTTGTCATTGCTGATCCCAAGACAAGGTGTGAGCGGGGCACGTCAGCATGTCTGGGAATTCGGAATAAGAAATATCTTCATAAAACCTGGTAGAAATCTTTACTATGGTTTGCTCAACAATAATGTTAAATAAATAAATATTAATTTTATTTTGTACTTTAAATGTACACCATTTCATTTATTATAAAAAAAATAAAACAGCATATTTTATGTTACCTGGTATTTGATAATACAGAATATCTAATAATCCAGCACATGCAACTGTGCAGCATCCCCTTCATTCTGATCAAATGTAGAGTCCTGATCAGTGGATTTCTACAGATCAGACACTGATCAAGTCCACCCCAAGGAGATTACTTCTTAAAAAAGAAACATTGTAATGTTAAAATGGGGGTCTGTATAGCCTGAGTGTAGCTCTGTGGAGTGCATTGATGGTAGAGCTGGGTCACCGGAGGCAGGGACACCACAGACAGTCGGCGACAGCACTGGGGCCAGCTGCGGGCCGGGCTGGGAGTGGGGTGGTGTGTGGCAGCAGAACAATGGGGCAATGATGCAGGCCCTAGGCTGGGAGGCGAGAGTGTCACAACAACACCAGTGCAGCAGTGCTGCGGGCCCTAGGCTGGGAGGAGGAGGTGTTGCAGCGGCACCAGTGGAGTGGTGCTGCAGGTCTTAAGCTCGGAAGAGGGAGTGTAGTGGCGGCTTTAGGCAATGGATGGGATGGACTTCAGGAAAATGGCAGTGGAGGTGGTGCATGCGCAGAATGAGATTACAGTTCTCTGAGATCTCTATCTCCACATGCACCACCTCTTTAGCCATTTTCCTGAAGTCGCGTTCACTTCCGGGAAATCAATGGAGCCTGCCTCACCTCAATGCTACTCCCCCTCCTCCAAACCCAAGACCTGCAGTATCGCCCCACTGGTGCTACTGCCGACTTCCTAGAGCTGCGATCCTGCCTCCTGTAACCCTGATCAACTGCTGTCGTGAACCCCCTTACCCCTGGTAAGTCACACTAAAAGACTCAACCCCACTTTCCCCCAATTTGTGGGGAGAAAGAGTGCATCATATTCTTCCAATTGCATGAAAAATATGGTAGTTGAAAATGAATCAAAATCGTAATGTAGCCCAGCCACAGAGAGACAACAACATAATCGAAGCTTCCCCCCCCTCCTCTCCTATATGTATGTAAGGTGGCCGGTTTTTGCATTTGTTTTGTTTGTTTGATTGATGTTGTTTTTTTGAATCTGCCGCATGGTTCCAGAGATATGAACCTATTTTATTTAGTTCAAAATGTATGAACTGTACAAGAGGAGGTCACTGGATCCTCTGGGGCGTGTCCTTAGACTGCTCTGCATTAACTTGTGAGCCACACCCCCTTAGTAAAGACCATAAAAATTAGCATTATATAAAAATAATAAATAAAGTTTCCAGCTTACCATATTTATAAGCAAAAAGCACTTTGGAGCACGGTGGCGTTCCTGCTAGGGTGTATGCAATTGGAAATCAAAGAAATCCAGCTCCACAAACTTGTAACTTCTTTATTGGTTAAAATTCTTGGTGAACAGCAGATTGTCAAATTATCGCAGCATCCTTAGGCTGGCTTCACACCATGGCAGAGTCAGGTCCGGGGCTTTCAGGATGAACCTGACAGCCCCGGACCAGATCAGCACACAGAACCCTGTGCCCTCCGGTCCGGTGTGCAGCCGGACGCAGCTGCAGCTGGGGAGCAGCCGCGGTCCTGCAACAACAGCGGCGTGCTGCCGCTGTTGTCCGGTTCCAGACGCTGGATTGCCCCAGATCCGGGAGAATCCGGGCGAATCCGGGATACAGCATTTTGGGGAGATTTTTCTCCCGGATTCCACCGGAGAGATGGAAACCGGATGGCAGATAGCTGCCATCCGGCTCCATCCGGTCCCATAGGCTACTATAGGGCCAAAAACCGGTCCGGGGCTGTCTGGTTTACACCGGACAGCCCTGGACCGGACTGTGCCGTGGTGTGAAGCCAGCCTCAGTCATGATTTTGAATAGCAGGTAATGGACGATTAATTCAAGACTAAGGATGCTGGAACATTACAAACGTGTAGAAGAATAACGGTTTTATAATGTGACACTGTGCTGTTCACTAAGAATGTGAACGAATAAAAAAGTACCAAGTTTGTGAAGCTGGATTTCTTTGGTTTCCAATGAAATAAAAAAGCCCATATCTCTGAAATCATCTGGTGGATCTTAAAAATAAATGAAAAATAATGACACTCAGGGAAGCAGTGGGAATATAATAGAAGCAAAATATTGCCACTTTTGACCTGGTGATAGGTCATCATTAAATGACTTTTTACATAAGAAGGAGCTGTCTCCTACTAGGATACTTGTTTCCCCCAGTTAAAAAAAAAGGATCCTGTACTCACCTCCCATGCTGGCGCCATTCCAGCGCTGTCATTAAACTCGTTCAAGGCTCACATGATATTGTGACGTCACGCGAACCCCACATCCAATCACCACTGATTTGATCAAAAGGTGGGGAGAGAGAAGACAGTCGCTGGGCTCGTTTGACGTAACAATATCATATGAGCCCCGAACCATGATTAATGCCAATGCTGGCACAGCCCCAGCACAGGAGGATGGTAAGGGCTCTTATATTTTAAAGTGGAAGCAGAAGGGGTTGTCCTAAAAGTAGACAACCCCTTTAACTAAAGTTAGAGCAGATTTTGCAGTTGTAGCCGAGTTTTGGAAAACTGAGCATGAAGCCCCTTCATTCTACTGACCGGTGGGCCCCGCGAGTTGATCACCAACCAACTAAGCACATTCCAAAGGGTTATTTTTTCCTAAGAAACCCTATTCCCCTTTGCTGGTTTCTCTAAATCAATGTCTCTGTATAACTGAGCTGAGTGGTGGGACTCTACCTGGCGCGGCCTCAGAGCTATGCAGATGTCTCTCCTCTACTTCTCCCCTTTTGTAATGTGACTCTCTCATAACGGTCAAAACGGTAAGACCATAGTATCATCCTCCCACTTTTCTCTTCTTTATGTCTTCGGGTCTCATGTTCCTGACAATCATTTTATTGACTTTATAATTTAAGGTACTAATATTTACTACTTCTAAAAATCTAATGAGATGAAAATTATCCAAAACTACTTCAAATTCCAGAATTCTTTCTGTAGAGGTTTTCTAAGTCCACAAAATCTTCTCCTGATGCGACATAAAGATCAGAGATTCAAAGACCACCCTAGGGGCGGGGGTCACATACTTCTTCCACTATAGACAAAGAATATGGGATTAATGTGCTCATTAAAAGTACAACTCATTGTATGTTCTTTCTTTAATCGGATAAGTCGTTTTATCTTTTTATCTTTTACAATTTTGATGAAGATCAAATAAATGAATGCAGATGAGTCCTGGGAGAATATTGCCCATACTGTTCTGAAGTCTATGCACACATTGTTAAAGCAGCAACATTGCCCGTGTCAAAATCTCTTAAATCATTTCTCAATATCTGGAAGTTAATGACTGGTGTCCCAGACAGCGCTATGATTTAATCCCAAAACGGAGGACAGAAGGAAATATTTATGGTTCCCCTCACCATTAATCAAACAGACTATCGCTGCGCTATCTATGTCATATTTTGGCAGTAAAGCGGTTCAAGTAGATATCACTGGAAAGGATAGGCCGGGTCCATCAAAGAGTCTATGGTCACCATATGTCCAAGTAATCTTTACAAGTGTTAACTCTGCCAGGTCCTAGTAGTGACTTTTTTGATTTTCTTAAAACAATATGGTTTATGCTATCATTGTAAATACGTCTTGCCAACCCTAATGTACTCCTCTCCCAAAACAAAGAAGAAGCAGTCATGTACTTACAGCAGCACGGGTAAGTCTGGAAACCTGCCAGAATGTTTGGCTGGAGACAGTGGCGTAACTAGAAGAATTAGTCTTTTTCTATAGGCCAAAAGGATTTTTGGGGCCCCCCTAGGCTTCAGGGCCCGGGTGCAATTGCAACCCCGGCACCCTTTGTAGCTACACCCATGGTTGGAGAAATATTTTGTACTTATCTAGGGGGGAAATATTTATAGCTCTGATGCTTTTCATCTCGGGTTAAATGGATCCAGATGGAAAAAGTGTAATTATATAGACCTTTTCGAATGATCTTTAAAATGAAATAATGCCTTGTAGTGAGCCTGTGGTCTACAGCCTTACTGAACTTAAAAGCTGTGATTTTTTTAATCTTGTTAAAATAGTATGATCCATGATATCACTATACATCCTACATTACAATCCTCCTGTTCTCCCAGTAGTCATGTACTCCCAACAGCACAGGTAAGTCTGTTAACCTCTCAGTATGTTTGGCTGGACAAATATTTCATATCTATCAAATGGCGAGTGGTTTATAGATGTGATATCTTTCATCTCAGGTTAAATAGATGGAAAAAGAATATTTTGATAAGCCATTTTGATCGATATCTAATATACACTGATGTCATGAAGTATAATAAGTATAATGGATAGCTCAGGAATCTTTTCGCGTGAAGCAAGACACTGCTGACAAAGTTTATCGGTGAAAAATGTCTGTATTGTAACACAAAGTTCAGTGGAAAATCAAAGTTCACAAACACACAGTGAAACTATTAAATGAAGCCTCTTAGGAAAATGTTTCTTGAAGACCACACAGGATTAAGCAAATAGAAGAGCAGTCTTTTAAGCTTTGCACCACTAGGAGAAGCTGTGATAGAAAAGTAATTGGCTAAGTTCCCTCAGGGAGGTGCTGTAGCAAAGTCAACAACTTAGTCAATTAACACCCAGGTGGTCTGGGAATGGTAGTCCCTGAAAATACAAGTCCAGAACCAGATGTAGAGCAGATTTGATAAAATGTCCCGTACACTAAACAGTCCCGTACACTGCTACTGCATCTTTAAATGAAGAAGCTACAGGGAGCTTATAAAGCAGCAAGCTTACATGACACAGGCAGGTCTGCCAAGAGCCGAAGCAGAAGAAGCAGCTGGAGCAACTTCGAACACAAGACAAGCTGGCAGCAGGTTTAAGAAGCAGATTCTCAGATGAGCAGTCTCAGGAGAACCACAGGTTTTCAGGAGAAGGAGGAGCAAGCTTGAGATGCAGCAAGGGCTAAAATCCTGGCAGAATACTCTAAAGAGAACTGATAGATGGACTGGGGTTTACAAAGGCTTGGAGACAAAAAAAAACTAATGGAGAGGAATGAATCAGAGGATGCCATCTTGCAAAAGGGCAAGAATGCACAAAATGCCATCAGAGGATCTAGAGTCCTGACATGAAGTGGGCCTGTGAGCTACACCCATACTGAGCTGAAAGTTGTGACTTTTTCATCTTATTAAAATGGTATGGTCCATGTTACCACTATGCAGTCTACGTGCCAATCCTCCCATACTGTTCTCCCAAAACAAAGGAGCCATAGTCCTGTACTCCCAGCAGCACCGGAAATCGCTGACTATTTTGATGGGTGTCCAAAATGAAATATCTTAAAATGACACTGTGATCTACACCCATACTGAACTGAAAAGCTGTGTATTTTCTATCTTGTTAAAGGGGTATGGTTTGTGCAACCACTATACATCCTACATGCCAATCATCCCATGCTACTCTCCCAAAACAAAGCAGTAGTAGCGCTGTACTCAAAGCAGCATAGGCAAATGCTGACCTCTTTTTGATGGATCTCAAAAATGAAATAATGTCATGAAGTGGGCCTGTGGTCTACACACAAACTGAGCTGAAAAGCTGGACGTTTTGATCTTGTTAAAATGGTATGATCCATGCTATCACTATACATCCTATGCTACAATCCTCCCATGCTATGCTCCCAAAACAAAGGGCCGTAGTCCTGTACCCACAGCAGCACAGACAAGTGCTGACCTTTTTTATGTTTCTTTGGACAAACATGTCATAACTATGGAGGAGGAAATGGTTCTCATCTTTGATTCCTATCATCTTTGAATGAAAAGATCCAGGTGGAACATATGTATGTTTATGGAACATTTAGTTTGGTCTATTAAAATGTATTGATGCCATGAAGTGGGTCTGTGATCTATGCCCATAGGTGATTGTACCCAGCAACTTTGATTTAATGAAATAGGCCCAATCCTCAATTAGAAATCAACTATGGCTTTTTCATTCCCAAGACGTAACCTCGTAAGTCATACAAGTCTAAGTACAAGATTCCGCTTATATCACGCTGACATCTGGATCAATAGGAACAAAGTACCACTTCCTTAACAACAGCACCCCGTCCATTTAAAGCAATAGTCACTGTTATCTGCTATAGGATCAAGTCAATACAATCAAATTCAATGCAGTTGTGTAATACTAGACATATTCTTCACTGAACACAACAGATTATGGGTTGAACTGAATATCAAGATGGAGCTAAAATATTTTTCATGTCCATTTAGTTATTTGGTGACAATATAGACAAAGAAGAGCGGAATATATGTGTCAAGTCTGTGGAGCGACATAATTAAGATGATGCAGTCCTATGTAAATCATCAGATCACATGTCAAGATATTTCCATAGCCCTTTTGAGAATACACTCGTCTAGGCCCGAGAAGAGAAGGCTGACGGCCAATGACAGCTATCAGTGATGTATGGCCAGGTACTCAATCTCCCATTATAATTAGAACAAAGGGAGAAGGTTACTGTCCTCCCAGTAATAAAAAAAAGTATTAGGTCCTTTTACATCAGCGTTTTTGCTGATTGCGGCAGATTTGTCAGATTTGCCACATCTGCCGCGTAAGGCTGCACTTGCGGCACACTTGCGGCAAGCCCCATTCATTTTCTATGGGACTTGCAGCAGGTGCGGCAAATGTGTTTTTTGCCGTGATCCGGCACTTGCAGCAGGCCAAAAAATCGCAGCTAGTAGTGGGAAACACGGTAAGTATATGCAGTCCTGCTCTGAAATCCCATTTAGATTCCTTTTTTAGCCCTTACTACCCCCGTTTTACAGGCCAGAACTTCACATACCGATTGACTTGCACGGGGTTCATTATCCGGAATCAATTTCAGGCCAAATTCACTTCCCGAACCCAACTTATTTTCTAGTTTGTGTCAATTTAGCAAACCCATATAGCCACGGGTCCACTCATCACTAATTAAGATTAGTGATGGGCGAGCACTACCATGCTTGGGTCCTCAGTACTCGAAATGAGTAGTTGGATGCTCAGATGGGCGCTCTTTGAGAACTCAAGTATAATGGAAGTCAATAGAAAAATCTGGTAAAATGCTCCAGCTCCCCATTGACTTCCATTATATTTGGATACTCGACATAGAGATACGCCCATCCAAGCATCCAATTGCTCATTACAAGTACCGAGCAACCGAGTATGGTAGAGCCAGCTCATCACTTATTAGGATTTGTCAGGATTTGAAAGACATGGTAACTGTTCAAAGTATTTCTTTCTGGTATCTCTCAGGAGATGTGGTATGATCAGACCATGTCCCTATACGGTCAGACACATCCATTACACAGTACATAGCAGGGACACATATATATGATTATCTCAGCACAGGAGATGTGGTATGATCAGACCATGTCCCAGTATGGTCAGACACATCTGTTACACAGTACATAGCAGGGACACATATATAACATTATCTCAGTATGGGAGATCTGGTATGATCAGACCATGTCCCTGTACGGTCAGACACATCCATTACACAGTACATAGCAGGGACACATATATAAGATTATCTCAGCACAGGAGATGTGTTATGATCAGACCATGTCCCAGTATGGTCAGACACATCCATTACACAGTACATAGCAGGGAAGTCTAGATAGTGATTACACAAAGGAGTAATGTGTGTCCTCCTAATATATAATCAATATATTATAATGATGATGATACCCCTTGTATTTTTGTACGGTGAAAATATTTTGTAAGCATCTGTTTTGGGTCCACAATGGTCTTTATTTTTGTCTGTTCTTCTTGTGGGTAACCACAACTAGTTTCCTGCTTGTCACATGGGTTTGTGAAATTTTATAAAATGGTAAATTAATATCTTTAATAAATTAAATAGCACGTACAAATAAAAGTCTGGATCATTTTTCCCGTCACTCCATTCCTTCTGATTCTGGGGAGGGTGGATGTGGTTCTTTTTGTGGGGTCAATGATCCAGTTGGACATATTCGTCCAATTTTAGGTTATAATCCTATTATTATCCAAGAACTTTAAAACTAACTTTGTTCATAGGAAAACCCCTTTAACTATGCTTTTCAGTATATAGCAGAAGTGATGTGTCATTTCTGATGTCAAGCTGTATGAAAAATACAGGTAACATATAATGATATCGTAATTGAGCTCCATTACGTCTCACCGACCCGGCACATGGAGCAATGCTTTTGGGAATGTTTGAAGAAAATACAGCTATCTTCAGCATCACGCAGGGCTGACGATTGCAGAAAAACGGCCAATGATTCTCACATTGTTGCTCTGCCAGAACATCCCTGTGTATAGAATGGCTAATAGGCCGCTGCATGTTTCTTTCCGCAATCAACAAGCCACTCAAAATCACAAGTAAGGAAAGGTCACTACATCTAATTGCCGGAAAAATCTCAGTCCGTCAGAAGCCTGCGGAGGATGGGGGTCCCCTCCATATGGAGATAGCGTCACTCCGATGGAGACTATTTCATAAACACTCATTTGGGAGCTATGCTTGTGAAGTGACACTTAGCGATGGCTGGCACGGATATCGGAGAGACATCCAATTAAATTAACCTCCAACTGATCAACACAACTAAACAAATTATGCCGGGGTCTGAACGAGATTAAGCAGGCTGGATCAGGCCAGGATCATTTGGCGCGAAGGTTAATTCCTTATAACAAGTTTTCACCTAATCTCCAGTGTCGCTCTTCGCTCTAGGGCCACATTCTCTCCAGATTCCTCTCCTGGTTCCTGGGAGCGGAGGATGGCGCAGCCTGGAAATATAAGGCATATAATTACACCCAGCGAGGAGAAGGCGAGACCAGATGGAAACCAGTGCCCGATCGATTCCAGTGGTTCGGCGCTGGATCCAGGTGTTCTGGAGCAACGTATGACATTCATTTGGCAAACTTTACTAAAAAGCATTTACTGGAGCAGAGGAGGAAATGTGCAGCCGTCGCTTGTTTCAGTAAATTAACATTCGCCTGCCTGTTGCTTTCATTAGGCGAGAAGAAGCAAGGTTCATTAGCTGGGATGCAACCTGCGAGTCTGCAGCTGCTGTGTGACGGCTTGACCTAGGACATGCTGCCACACAATGGTGGACATTTCATAAACAAAAGGCACCAAATAAAAAGAGGATATGCTGTGCCCCAACTCTATGTGTAGCTGAACCTAAAAATCCAGTTAAAATGGGAGATCTCCAAGACATCTGGCAGAAAGTGCAGTGCTGACAGCCGCCACTAGGTGTTTGTTGGGAACGCTGTGTAGGCACTGTTCATGGAGAGCACTCAGCAGGCACTGTTCATGGAGAGCACTCAGCAGGCACTGTTCATGGACAGCTCTCTGCAGGCACTGTTCATGGAGAGCACTCTGCAGGTACTGTTCATGGAGAGCACGCTGTAGGCACTGTTCATGGGGAGCATTCTGTAGGCACTGTTCATAGAGAGCACTCAGCAGGCACTGTTCATGGAGAGCACTCGGCAAGCAATGTTCATGGACAGCTCTCTGCAGGCACTGTTCATGGAGAGCACTCTGCAGGTACTGTTCATGGAGAGCACTCTGCAGGTACTGTTCATGGAGAGCATTCTGCAAGCAATGTTCATGGGGAGAACTCTGTAGGCACTGTTTGTTGGGAACGCTATGTAGGCACTGTTCATGGAGAGCACTCAGCAGGCACTGTTCATGGACAGCACTCTGCAGGCACTGTTTATGGAGAGCACTCTGTAGGTACTGTTCATGGGGAGAACTCTGTAGGCACTGTACATGGGGAGCACTCTGTAGGCACTGTTCACGGGGAGCACTCTGCAGGCAATGTCTATATGGAGCACTCTGAAGGCAATATTCATAGGGAGCACTCTGCAGGCACTCTCTATATGGAGCACTCTGTAGGCACTGTTCATAGGGAGCACTCTGCAGGCACTCTCTATATGGGGCACTCTGTAGGCACTCTTCATGGGGAGTGCTCTGTAGGCACTGTACATGGGGAGCACTCAAGGCACTTTTCATGGGGAGCACTCTGCAGGCACTGTTCACGGGGAGCATTCTGTAGGCACTGTTCATAGAGAGCACTCTGTAGGCATTGTTCATGGGGAGCACTCTGCAGGCACTGTCTATATGGAGCACTCTGCAGGCACTGTTCATGGGGAGCATTCTGTAGGCACTGTTCATAGGGAGCACTCTGCAGGTACTGTCTATATGGAGCACTCTGTAGGCACTATTCATGGGGAGTACTCTGTAGGCACTGTACATGGCGCGTACTCTGTAGGCACTGTTCATGGAGATCGCTCTGTAGGCACTGTTCATGGGGGGCGTTCTGTAGGCACTGTCAATGGGTCGAACTCTGCGGGCACTGTTCATGGGGAGTACTCTGCAGGCACTGTTCATGGAGAGCACTATGTAGCACTGTTCATAGGGAATGCTCTGTAGGAACTAGGAAGTGTTCATGGAGAGTACTCTGCAGGCACTGTTCATGGGGAGCACTCTGGAGGAACTATCTATGGGGAGTACTCTGGAGGCACTATCTATGGGGAGTACTCTGCAGGCATTGTTCATGGAAGTACTCTGCAGGCACTGTTCAGGGTAGCACTTGTTGGCACTGTTCATAGGAGATGTCTGTAGGTACTGTTCATAGGGAGGCTCTGTAGGCACTGTTCTTGGGAGCACTCTGCAGGCACTGTTCATGGGAGCACTCTGCAGGCACTGTCTATATGGAGCACTCTGTAGGCACTGTTCATGGGAAGTACTCTGCAGGCACTTCTATGGGAGCACTCTGTAGGCACTGTTCATAGGCAGCACTCTGTAGGCACTGTTATAGGAGCACCTCTGTAGGCACTGTTCATGGGAGTACTCTGTAGGCACTGTCTATATGGGAGCACTCTGAAGGCACTGTTCATGGGGAGTTCTCTGCAGGTACTGTCATGGAGAACTCTGTAGCACTGTCTAGGGAGCTCTGTAGGCACTGTTCAAGGAGAGGCTCTCGTAGGCACTGTTCATGAGAGCCTCTGAGGCACTGTTCATGGGAGCTAGGAGGCACTTCTAGGAGTTTGCAGCTGTCATGGGAAGTACTCTGCAGGCACTGTTCAGGGGTAGCACTCTGCAGGCACTGTTCAGGGGTGCACTCTGTTGGCACTGTTCATGGGAGATGTCTGTAGGACTGTTCATGGAGAGCATGGACATTCTAGGGACATTGAGTTCATGGGAAGTCACTCTGCAGGCACTGTTCAGGGGTAGCACTCTGTTGGCACTGTTCAGGGGTGCACTCTGTTGGACACTGTTCATGGAGAGATGTCTGTAGGTACTGTTCATGGGGAGCACTCTGCAGCACTGTTCATGAGGATTGTTATTGTGTATGGAGGCGACACTTTGCTGACTTTGAAGGACCACCCTAAAAACCGTGGCAAGTAATATTATTGGAAAATGTAACCTAAAAGATAAAGAGACAAAAAAGAACAAATAAATGTAATTTATATTTTAAGGTGTGTAAAATATTATTAGCCCTGTAGAAGTATTGTCTTAGGTAAGATCACTCAGCACAGTCTCGTCTCCTTTGACTCTTGCCCTCTGCCATTGTTGGACTACAATCCCAATCACCCTGGGATGATGGATCTTGTAACTCAACTATGTCCAGAAGCAAAATGTTTTGATTGTTCCACTATGTAAAGTCTTAAGTGAAAGAGCGATGATCCATGCTGGGTGCTAGGGGCAGTCGTCATTATCACATTAGGATCCTTTATTTTCGGATAGCAGATGGGTCACTTGGTGGTCCTGGGCCCTAATGCAACAGCTGTACAAGGGACCCTCAACTTTAACATTTACTGGTCTCCTTATGAGGAGCATAGGTCCTTCTATGCACAAATTTGTGAATAAAGCTTATGGCCCCCATATGCATGAGATGAAAGTTGGTCAAAACCCTCTAAGACCAACTAACATGTACAGTTTTATCCCCAACAGATGATGTCTGGGGAGAGAAGGATCAACCATGTTGAATTTCAAAGTCCTTATCTTTTTGTTCTCTTTGGGATATAATTATTAGAATTGTCTGGCAGAATCTTTCTACCCCATCCACCTACTCACTCCTCAAAACACATGCTCGTTTATATAATGTGGGTGAAAGCCATGGGCGAGGTAGTCGTCCATTGCACCCCAGCAGTTACATGAAAAAGGGGGTCCTGGCTGGGTGTGTGTACTTATGCTGTGGAGATGATACACTTTTGTAGGCCGCATGATGCCAATGAACCTGTGTCTGTACCATAAGCTCCCTAATGTCCCTATATGGGTCTTCCTCCCGTCGCTATCACATGCCTATCCCTAGCAATCCATCCACTCACTGTGGAGAGTGCAAAGCCCAGTAAGCACACTAAACTTCACCACTAAGGTAATAAGACACAGGGGAAGGAAGACAGACAAAGGGATATAGACAAAAAAGAATATACTGCAACTCCACAATAGCAATGAAGCACCAGGGCTGCAAGTGACACGATTTCAGCAACCTCAGAGACTTGCTCCTTCCATGATGGTCAGCATAGAAATAAGATTCTATAACCAGCATCAGCTTCTGGAACATGTGACTATTTAAAGTGGAGGGGAGTGGTCACAAAACGCTCCTGAGATAGGACTAACAAAGAACTGCCAACAAGGAAAGAGTCCTTAACCCTGCAGTACCACAAGAAAGAATACTAATTTAAAAACAGAGTGACCCTCAGGTCCCAGACTCTCCAAAGGTCTCCCAAGGATGAGATATCCATGACACATATATTGACTAATCCAGATAAGAGTGAAAAGAGCTGGGATAAGATGCCGCGCTGACCACAAAGATAAACACAGAGTTAATCACACACTCTGTTTATTTTGCCTACACGTGTTTCATGGCTCATAGCCACTTCATCAGGGCTATGAGCCATGAAACACGTGTAGGCAAAATAAACAGAGTGTGTGATTAACTCTGTGTTTATCTTTGTGGTCAGCGCGGCATCTTATCCCAGCTCTTTTCACTCTTATCTGGATTCTTCAGTTCTCAGTGGGAGCCTGCAGCGACCTCCTGTGTGCTTTTATTGTAGTTGTGACACAACTACATCAGATGAGTTTAACCATTTAGGGTCTGAGCTTCCTTTTCTCTTTTAATTTACATATATTGACTGGAATATCCCTTTAAGTTAACAGATCCTGACAATTTTGATGTAATCTACTTAAAATCCAAAGTCTTTAGGGTTGATATACAGGGAGAGATTTTTACCTGTCTGATTCTCACCCTGGTTAACCTGGTGTCTTACTGCATTACCCTCTAACCCATTGATTTTCTTGGACTTCATGTAATACCTATATTTCCCTGTGGAGGCACTGTGGAGCAATTAAACATTTTTTGCTGTGTTCCCGGCACAGATTGCTGGGGATCCCAACAAGATTTCCATATGAGGGTGAGTTTTTGGTAAGATTGGGGAATTGTTACTTAGGCAATTAGTTAGCAATCAGAATAGTCTTACAGAATCCCTTGCGTCTGTCTGCTGTACCGGCTGCGGTGGATTATTTCTCAGTCTCCGGGACACAGTTATGTGATTGCTGGTGACATATGCAGTGATTGATTGACTGATTGATTTGCCTGGTAAAGTCACCCCTCAAGGACTGGTTGGGGACAATGGATGCCGCCGCGCTCCGAATCCCCGAGGGTAATGTTACCCTTTTAGATCAACCAGAATTAATCAAATCCAATTTTCTCTGAATATTCCTTGTATCTATCCAGTGTGAGAATGAGCAGCCCGAGGCGTCCGACTCTGGAGCAGGAAGATGGATTATAGATCTACACTCGCAGGAACTAAGCCATGACACTACAAAGCTCCTATGGGGACCCCAGCATTAATCTGGTACATTAGATGTGACCCCATGATACATTCCTGCTCCAAGAACTGGATTTTTTAATGAATATTTTCCTGGATTAACCCTTCATTCCAAAATGTGTATAGTTTTCGTTACAGTTTGAACAGTTTTTTCAGCATCCTGCAAATCTGCTGAGTTATGACGTTATGCCCATACTTGCAAATTCTCTAAAAACGTAGGAATATCGATAGTTGTAGAAAACCGTTAATTAAAAAAATTACAAATTGATGTAAGCCAAATCCAAAATAGGATGATCATCGGTTGTCTTTCTCCTGGAACCTCCAGTGATCAGCTCCGAATCGTTTGTGTGAGGAATACGGAGCTGCTATGAATGACTCTGACTCTAATATAGTGGTAAATTAACTTTCTTTATGAATACCAAACAGTTAACAGAGATAACTTTTTCTACAGAGGTATGGGCCACAATATGCTATCGCAGGTCCGTGCAGAAGCTCAATGGGGCCCATTATGCAATCTTAATGATTAGTCTTTTTAATAGCAAGGCTTCGGCCCCTGCTCAGGGCGTCGATCGAACCTCACTATTGTACTTACGCCCTGGCCAACAGCACCATCAAATCAAGCTTATCGCTGAGGAACTCAGTGCGTTTCAGGAAGGGCATGAATACCCCAAGTCTATCCCAACCCACCCTTAGTACAGAGCCTACCCAGGATTTTACTGCGGCAGCGGCACATGTTCCCCTCGGGATATAATCTTACACCCACCTCCCACAATATGTACAATATAATTCGGGATCCCTGATTCCCCTTTATAAATCTATCCCACAAGCTATTTACAATATATGCAGTGTCTCCTCCTGCAGTAGTAAAGCTCTTAGTCAGCTTTTATAATGCACATCTAGATAACAGATTGTATTTTGTTTAACCCTTAACCCCAGCCACTGGGTTATATCAGATCTTTCCTACACTGGGCTTTTCAGCACAGCCCGGTGTAACAGGGGTGGCAGTAACTCTCTCAGCCTTACTGAGTAATTCCATGACTTCTGTGTCACACACTTGTTCAAGTCTCTCAGTGTCCAGAATCTTGTTCAGACCAAGCCTGGTCAGTTTCTCCACAGGAATGCACACCAAACAGTTCTCTGCAATCTCTGTCTAACTTGCCACTATGTAATTTATGACCGGTCAGACTTCAGTATTACTCACAGGGCACGGCTTATCTTTCAGCCCACTGTGAAAATCAAGTCTCTGTGGAACTCTAACACATCTCAGGCCCAGCACGTCGTCTCAGGCCCAGCATGTCCTTACACTTCGGACTCGGCGCATTCCCAGCTTCATGTGTCTCTCTGAACTATTGACATCTCTTGACCCTTCAGGAATCTCCTCAGAATGATGTCTCTCTCAAGTTACCTCAGGAGACTCTGGAGAACTACTTCCTGTTTCCAGTCCTTTCTACTCGCGTTCAATGGTGACCTCCAGTGGCCGAACTAAGTTACTGCAGCATTGTTTCTTAAAACATTAACATATTACACCTCCATAGGATGGATGAAGTATTACATGAAGTATCAACAGACTCCATGTTACTCGCCTATCCCTTCTCCAGCAAAGGGAGTCTTCGACTACTACCTCCTGCCGCAGGTTGCCTCTGCTTCTATGGTAAAACAGGGCCTGGTGCCCTGTTCTGCAGCTGGCCCTTCAGAGGGCCTTCCAGCTTGCTCCTGCCTGAACCTCCCATCTTGCCTACCCCAGCCTTACTACCCTAAACCCTCCCTCCAACCAGAAACTGGGACCTTTTCAGTTCTCAGCTTCCTGATTGAAGTTTGGGTTGTGTTGGATGCTTCAGGCTTCCAGCAGAGGGCACTCCTATTATCCAAAGACATGGCATTACAAACTTTGTACATGAAATACCCTCTCTGGCAGATGGACCGCAGGGGTGCCACAGATACAAAAGAACTTGTTATCTGCTGCCAAACTCCAAAGGCAGCAGAGAGAATTGCACCATCTCAACAGGACATCAGCAGCTTCACCAACATGGTCAGGATAGAAATGAATCTCTATTACCAGCATCAGGTGATGGATCATGTGATTATTTAAAGGTAATGGGTGTGGTCATCAACCAGCACCACCTGACCCAGAAACTTCCAGAAGCTACCAACAAGGAAAACTGACATTAACTCTTGCTGGTACAAAATAAATGAAACACTTTTAAAATACCAAAGACTCCTGAGCAGTCACAAATGTCCAAATGACTGGAAAGTTGTGACAGCTCTGCTACAAATGCTGGGCTTTGCAACATCCAAGGACACAAATCCATGTAATGCGTGGCCATGTGTCAGGGAGGGGAGGGGAGATGGTGGTGCCGGCCTGCGTTCCACTGTGGAACACATATAAACGCATATAAAGCAGGTTGGTGCCGTCTCCTCCTCCACACTAGGTGAAGGCTCCCTGGTTTGCCGGCACCGCCGCCGCCTCATCCTCCTCCTGAGTCTGAGACCAGAGATGCGGGGCAACCGGGAGAGGTAAGTAAATTTATTTATTTTTTTGTATACATCAGTGCAAGGTGGCCGGAGGATTATGGGGGAAGGAGGGGGGAGCATTTACTATATGGAGATTGGAGAGGCTATGAGGCTGCACTATATGGAGGGGCCATGAGTCTGCACTATATGGAGGGGCTATGAGGCTGCACTATATGGAGGGGCTATGAGGCTGCACTATATGTAGGGGCTATGAGGCTGCACTATATGTAGGGGCTATGAGGCTGCACTATATGGAGAGGCTATAGGCTGCACTATATGGAGGGCTATAAGGCTGCACTATATGGAGGGGCTATGAGGCTGCACTAAATGAAGGGGCTATGAGGCTGCACTATATGGAAGGGGCTATGAGGGCTATGAGCTGGCACTATATGGGGGGCTATGAGGCTTGCACATATGGAAGGGCTATGAGGCTGCACTATATGGAGGGTTACGAGGCTGCAGTATATGGAGAGTTTTGCATCTGCACTATATGGAGAGGCTGCATTATTCTATATGAAGGGCTATGAGGCTCCATTATACTATATGGAGGGCTGTGAGGCTGTATTATGCTATATGGAGGGATATAAATCTGCATTATTCTATATGGAGGGATATGAGGCTGCACTATACTGTATTGAGGGATGTGAGGCTGCATTATACTATATGGAGGGATTGAGGCTGCATTATACTATATGGATGGCTGTGAGGCTGCATTATACTATACAGAGGGATGTGAGGCTGTATTTTACTATATGGAGAACTATGAGGCTGCATTATACTATATGGAGGATAATGGAGGCGCATTATAATAATTGGATGACTATAGTGGCTACCTTATGAATGGGGGCCTATGGGATGCATTATAATACATAGACGACTATAGGGGTACATTGTAATGTATGAAGGAATGTAGGGATGCATTATACCAATTGAAGGACTATGGTGGCAAGAGGAGGAAGACGATATGAACCATGATGAGGGACATATATACCACAATAAGGGCTATATTCCAGGAGGAGGAAAATATAGAGCAGGTTGAGGGACATTAATACATAATGAAGGGGGAGAAGGGTCAATCTGTGAGTCTGTAAAGTATTTAGAACATTACACAGGGCTCATACATCTGACCAAGGTGTGTGTGGGGTGGGGCCAGGTCTAAATTTCACAAGGGGCCCACCAGACTCTAGTTATGCCAATCATAGGCCTTCTTTAAATGGAACCAAGCATCAGGATTTGACCACCTGTAAATCAGTGCAGCAGGTGATTGATGTGTGCAGCATGACATCACTTTTTTTTTTTTATTCCTCCCCTCTGGGCTTGGCAGTCTGCTATAAGCTAAACCCCCTCCTCCCTGGATAAGAGTGAGGGGATTCGGCTTACAGCAAACTGCCAAGCCAACAGGGGAGAAATAAAAAAAAAACAGTGATGTCATGCTGCACACATCAATCACCTGCTGCACTGATTTACAGGTGGTTTAATCCTGGTGGTAGTTGGTCCCCTTTAATATTATTTCTCCGCACCAGCCTAAAACCCTTCCACAGCACTGTAGGTCTTGTGGTCAAAGCAAACAAATCGTTATATGCAGCTGCTACATCGCAGCATAGTGCAGGTGAATGAGGTCACTTTGCAACCGAAAAAGTGCTGCGGCATCGTCAAACAAGTTGCCAAACTTCAGAACTAGTTGGATTTTTCACAACTTGATTGCCGCAGCACCAGTAGCGTAGCTAGCGGGGGGGCAGGGGGGCGAGCGCCCCGGGCCCCCCCGACATCAGGGGCCCATTGTCCGCCCCCTGGGGGGGCCCCGCGCCCCCTGGGGGGCCACCGTGCCCCGTGCTGCCAGCCGGCTGCCGTGCCGGCCGGAGAGGAGGGAGGACGCAGACGGGACTTCCTGTCTTGCAGTCTGCCC